>SMDT01002747.1:0-405514 GCA_005392925.1 Aquilaria sinensis
AACATCCACAACTAGTTTCAAATTAAATTGAAATATTCACAACTTGTTTGGATTGAAATGGAATCATACACAACTTGTTTGGAATCAAATGCAAACATTCACAACTTATTTGGTTAAAGTGGAAGGAGTCACAACTAGTTTCGAATCAATTGGAAACATTCAGTTGTTTTTCTGATGAACTGGAAACATTCAGAGCTTGCTCGGAATAAAATGGAAACATTCACAACTTTTTTGGAATGAAATGAAAACATTCTAAACTAGTTTCAAATGAAATGGAAAGATTCACAAATTGTTTGGAATGAAATGGAAACATTCACAACTTGTTTCGAACGTAATGGAAACATTCGCAACTAGTTTTGAAAGAAATAGAAACATTCACAACTTGTTTCGAATGAAATGGAAACATTCACAACTTGTTTGCAATAAAATGGAAACATCCATAACTTGTTTGTAATGAAATGGAAACATTCACAATTAGTTTCAAATAAAATTGAAACATTCACAGCTACTTTCGAATCAAATGGAAACATTCACAGCTAGTTTTAAATGAAATGAAAATGTTCACAACTACTTTCGAATGAAATGGAGACATTCACAACTTGTTTGGAATGAAATGGGAACATTCACAACTAGTTTCACATGAAATTCAAACATTCGCAACTTATTTGGAATTGAATGGAAACAGTCCTAATTTATTTGGAATGAAATGTAAACATTCACAAGTTGTTTGGAATGAATTGAAAACATTCACAACTAGTTTCAAATGAAATGCAAACATTTACAACTTGTTTCAAATGAAATGAAAACATTCTCAACTAGTTTCAAATGAAATTGAAACATTCACAACTTGTTTGGAATGAAATGGAAACAGTCAAAAGTTGTTTGAAATGAAACGAAAACATTCACAACTTGTTTGGATTGTAATGGGAACATTAACAACTTATTTCAAATGAAATGAAAGCATTAACAACTTGTTTTGAATGAAATGGAAACATTTACAACTTTTTTGAATGAGTTGCAAACAGTCACAACTTGTTTGGAATGAAATGGAAACATTCACAACTAGTTTGGAATGAAATGGAAACATTCACAACTAGTTTTGAATGAAATGGAAACATTCACAACTTGTTTGGAATGAAATGGAAACATTCACAACTTGTTTGGAATGAAATGGAAACATTCACAACTTGTTTGGAATGAAATGGAAACATTCACAACTTGTTTGGAATGAAATGGAAACATTCACAACTTGTTTGGAATGAAATGGAAACATTCACAATGTTTTGGAATGAAATGGAAACATTCACAACTAGTTTTGAATGAAATGGAAACATTCACAACTTGTTTTGAATGAAATGGAAATCTAGTTTGGAATGAACTAGAAACATTCACAACTAGTTTCGAATGAAATGGAAACCATCACAACTTGTTTTAAATGAAATGGAAACATTTACATGTTGTTTTGAATAAAGTGGAAATATTGAAAACGTTCAAAATATGTTTTGAATGAAATGTAAAGATTCACAATTTCTTCCAAATGAACAGGAAACAATCACATCTTGTTTTGAATGAAATGTAAATATAGTTTCAAATGAGCCGGAAGCATTCACAACTAGTATTGAATGAAATGGAAACAGTCAAAACTTGTTTCGAATGAAATCAAAACATTCACAACGTGTTTCGAATGAAACGGAAAGATTCACAAGTAGTTTCAAATGAATTTGAAGCTTTCACAACTCCTTTCGAATGAAGTGGAAACAATCACAACTTGTTTGGAATGAAATGGAAAGATTGGCAACTAGTTTTGTGATGGGTTTCGGGAGCCAAACAGTGCAGCGGAATTTAACCGAAACCCTCCAGGATCCAAGTGAAACGGGGTAAACCAGGTGTTCGAAAATTTTCATACCTAATTTTCGATTGAGATCTCTCACTCAACTGTAGAGTAGAATCACAAAACCTGAAAAGTTGACATGTTCAGGCTCTCTATGGTATCCACACGAGCCTCTCGGGATCACCACGCTTCCACCACGTCCTGGAAAGATGCGTTTCTTGTTTGGAATGAAAGTGCTAGCTTTCGTCCTCCAAGGAATTGCAAGAGAAAGATTGCAACTTGTTTGTCCTTTTTGGAAACTAGGGCAAGGAGACCTTTGAATTTGGAAACATTCAAAAGTTGTATTTATAATGAAATGAGACATTCACAACTTGTAGGAATAATGGAAACATTCAAAGCCCTAATCCAATTAGGATTTAATTTCGGGCTGGAATAATTCACAACAACTCTTGGGCCCATTATTAATGGAAAATTAAAGTGAAACCATAACCCAAATAATTAGCCCATTGTTTCTAATGAAATGGAAATATTCACAAATGTTTGGAATGAAATAGGCTCTCACAACGTTGGCAATGATCATAAATCACATTTATGATTGTTAAGCAATGAATGGTGTCTAGCAACACAGCAATGGAAAACATTCACAACTTGTTTGTGAATGATTGTCGGTGATTCGACAACCTTTATGATCAAACCGAAATATTCATTGTCTTGTTTGTCCAAGATATGGAACTAAGCACGAGACATGGAATGTGTCACTCTCGTATAGCCCAATCTTTGGTTTCTTGATTACTGAGTGGACCAACTTGTTTTGATGAAATTGATATCATATATCAACTAGTTCGGAGCATGGCCAAACATTTTCTAAGTCTCACTCTATCAAGGGGAAAGATATCACAACCCGTTTACATAGGAGGGACAAATCCCATCTTGATCATACAAATCCCTCCGAATGATATGGAAACATTCCCAATGTTTGGAACCTCCTTCAAGTTCACTCAGTTACGAGCAACAAAGGAAAGTATCAAAGTATGTGACTCACATGTAGGGAACCTTGATGATCTTAGGTCGAAGGACTACATATACCATGATCACTTTGAGAATCACTTATGACACTCATATAACGATCCATGTAGTGTTCTCATGGTGGTTTGGTCTAATACACAAGTTCACAACTTGTTTGGATATGAAAGACTACATATCAACATATTAGAATCCATGGAAACATTCTAGTCATGTATGTATTATTGCAACCCATTCACAACTAATACTAGATGAAGGGACGTTTCAGAACTCATTATTCTAATGTTATGGAAATTCATGTTTGTTTGGAATTAAATGGAAAATTCACAACAACAAACATAATGAAATGGATTAATGCCTTAATAAAATATCATGACTCAAATGCAAAAATACAACAACTCATGATTGGAATGAAATGGGCACATACACAACTTGTTTGGAATGAAATGAAACATTCACAACTTGTTTCGAATGAAATGGAAACATTCACAACTTGTTTGGAATGAAATGGAAACATTCACAACTATTTTGGAATGAAATGGAAACATTCACAACTTGTTTCGAATGAAATGGAAACATTCACAACTTGTTTGGAATGAAATGGAAACATTCACAACTAGTTTGGAATGAAATGGAAACATTCACAACTTGTTTGGAATGAAATGGAAACATTCACAACTAGTTTGGAATGAAATGGAAACATTCAAAACTTGTTTGGAATGAAATGGAAACATTCACAACTTGTTTGGAATGAAATGGAAACATTCACAACTTGTTTGGAATGAAATGGAAACATTCACAACTTGTTTGGAATGAAATGGAAACATTCACAACTTGTTTGGAATGAAATGGAAACATTCACAACTTGTTTGGAATGAAATGGAAACATTCACAACTTGTTTGGAATGAAATGGAAACATTCACAACTTGTTCGGAATGAAATGGAAACATTCACAACATGTTTGGAATGAAATGGAAACATTCACAACTTGTTTGGAATGAAATGGAAACATTCACAACTTGTTTGGAATGAAATGGAAACATTCACAACTTGTTTGGAATGAAATGGAAACATTCACAACTATGTTTGGAATGAAATGGAAACATTCGTAACTTGTTTGGAATGAAATGGAAACATTCACAACTAGTTTGGAATGAAATGGAAACATTCACAACTTGTTTTGGAATGAAATGGAAACATGGAAACATTCACAACTTGTTTTAAATGAAATGGAAACATTCACAACTTGTTTGGAATGAAATGGAAACATTCACAACTTGTTTGGAATAAAATGGAAACATTCACAACAACATGTTTGGAATGAAATGGAAACATTCACAACTTGTTTGGAATGAAATGGAAACATTCATGACATGTTTGTTTGAAATGAAATGGACAATAGTTTTGAAAGAAATGGAAACATTCACAACTAGTTTGGAATGAAATGGAAACATTCACAACTTGTTTGGAATGAAATGGAAACATTCACAACTTGTTTGGAATGAAATGGAAACATTCACAACTAGTTTGGAATGAAATGGAAACATTCACAACATGTTTGGAATGAAATGGAAACATTCACAACTTGTTTGTAATGAAATGGAAACATTCACAACTAGTTTGGAATGAAATGGAAACATTCACAACTTGTTTGGAATGAAATGGAAACATTCACAACTAGTTTGGAATGAAATGGAAACATTCACAACTTATTTTGGAATGAAATGGAAACATTCACAACTTGTTTGGAATGAAATGGAAACATTCACAACTAGTTTTGAGTAAAATGAAAACATTCACAACTAGTTTTGAATGAAATGGAAACATTCACAACTAGTTTGGAATGAAATGGAAACATTCACAAGTAGTTTAGAATCAAATTGAAACATTCCCAACCTGTTTGGAATGAAAACAAAACATTCAAACTTGTTTCAAGTGAAATTAAAACATTCACAACTTGTTTGGAAACATTCAAAACTTGTTTGGATTAAAATGGAAATTGTTTTGGCCCTTCTAGTGGGAAGCATGTTTAAGGAAGGTAAAGTGTTCTAAATTAAGTATAGAACCTTAATTCAAGTTTACATAGCAAGAATAGAAAAGTTTAGCAAAGTTCACTAAGTTCCGAGAAAAATAAGGCGCTAAACGAAGTTCAGGGGCAAAATGGTAATTTTACATCCTGAATAGCTAGGACGAGTCCTAAGTGTTTTAAAATGAATTTTTAAAAACTTAACTTTCAACCTTAACTCAAACTTGAAGAATAAATAAGAATTTAATCAAGAATGACTAAGTTACAAAGATGGGGGTTTATTTGTAACAAGCTTAATACTTTGATGGCTTTGGGGTTAAGTGAGGGTTTAAGAAAGCAAAGTGAGGCTACGGCCGCCATAATCTCGTTTCCAGCCTTCTCACCCTCATTTTGCTCTCAAATTAAGCTTGGAATCAAGTGTTCTTGGTGTCAAGAGGTGCAATTCAAAGTATATAAGCTAGGAGGAGTGCATTTCAAGCTTTAAACCATGATTCTGAAGCTTAGAAGGGCATTTTTCCATATCCCCTGTTTTTGAGCGAGGTAAGTAATGTGTTCTTGATTGAATTCATGTTATTTACTTGGTTTGGAGCTTGGGTTTTGGTTAGAGAGTGAAGTTTTGGTGATTAGTGCTTTGTTTTTTTATTGGAACTTCCGTAGAACTTTGATGAGCTTGGTTGATTGAAAAGGAGATTGATTCTTGCTTGTTACTTGGAGTTGAGGTAAGGGAGTTATGTTATCAAATTCAATTAATGCTATTGGCTTGAGTTTGCTTGAAGGAATTGAGTGATTGGCTATTAGTTAAAGGTTTTGGTTGAATCATGATGCACTAGGAGATTTGGGAGGATTGAATTAATGTTACAAGGCATCATAGATTGGCTTGTGATAGCTGGTTGTGATCTATGCAACATATTCTATGTGTACATGAAATTTGGAGGCATTCCAAGCATGTTTGATATGTGTAGGAAGTGTCCAAAGTTCATAGCAGCAAAACTGAAGTTTTTCTGGCCATTTTACAAGTTTGGCGACACGTCGCCAATCCACACAAGTTCCCATGATGCATCGCCAAGACCTCAAAAATTGGCAGAACGTCGACAACTATGGCGACGCGTCGCCAAGACAACATTTGACACTCGGTTTTATTTTTGGCATACCTTTTTGCTTCGGTGTCCGATTGAGGTGATTCAAGATTCCACACGAAGCTAAGAGGGAGCACTATCACCTCCATGTTTTAAAAAAGCTTAGAATGCCCCAGTTTTAGATTTATATTAACTCAAAGTGAAGGCAAGTTTTAAAGGAAACTATGTTGTAATGATCACAACAAGATATTACTAGCCCAGTTGAGAGGTTTAGAACCCTTGGCAACCTAGCCGTGCCATAGCCATGAGGTTGCAAGGTGAAACCTTGTTCATCTAGTCTACAAGGAGGTCTTATGGCCTAGTCTACAAAGGTTCCATCATGATTCCCCTGCACAACAACTAAGGGAAGGCTACATGACTACGTCAGTAAGCTACGGCTTACTAGCAGCGAGTTAGTGGCCAGAACTCGCTAGGCACGGAGTGACGCCCCATGAGGAGGACTAGTTTGAGGAGAGCTCTCAAAGGCCTAGTTATATGTGCATATATCAGACCCTCATGCTGTGTGAGCTCGTAGCAAGTTTACATATATTTATCATATGTCCAGTCCTCGTAATTTTCTTGCAGGTACACTGAAGACCCCTTACTGAGAATTGTCAAATTCTCACTCCCTAGTTACATTGTGCAGAGACTGAAGTTGTTGGGCCGGGTAATCGTTGAGGATTATTGCGGTATTGCTCTTTTGTGTGTACAGGTTTGGCACTTGAGAATCTCTATGATTCTAGTCTACATGGGTACTTATTGGTTAAGTAACAGTACTAACTAGTGTCTTCCTTTGGCTGCAGAGCCTAGCAGCACTTGGGCAAGGGCTTTTGAAACTCGCCACTAGGAAGTGTATCTAAGGTGGGGATTAAGTAGAGAAGATCTTAGTAGAGGCTTGTATTTATACAATACACTTAGCTACCTCCATAAACTATGTTTGAGCAGTCCTAGACTCTAACATTGCTCTTGGGTGAGGGCATTAGCCTACTTTATGTGTGAATGTTCTAACAAGTTGTTATGTGTAGTAAACTCACACAAATGTTGATTTTTTATGATTTGGCTATTTGTACTTAGTTTTTATGAAATTACTTGGCCAAGTTAATGTTTTATGGTTTTAATAAACCAAGTCAAAGCGTAAAAGCATGCATCTTGCATATTCTAGGTTAATCGACTAGTATCATGGGATTTTAATCCGTGCACATATAGAGCTAGCCAATTGCAATCCATCGTGAGACCAGCTTTCACAGGCTTCCTGGGTAGGGGCCAAGGATGGCCGTGTCAGTTTTTGGTATCAGAGCTTAGAACTCATTTCATAGATATTGGAGGCTAAGATAGAACTCTAGTTTGGAATGTCCAAGTGTTAGGAAGTTAGTACTGACCAACATCTGGGGAACATTGTCTGGCTTTGGTTGCAGGTTGCTGTGGTTGATACTAGATCAGGAGCTTCTATAGGGGCTAGAAAACCTAGTGAGGGCTCTAGTGACCCAATTGTGGCCAGACTGGATGAGATATCCAGAGTTCTTCAAGGGTTGACACAGACTATGGCCCAAGTGGCACAGGGCATGGATACTATTGTGACTGAAATGTTTAGAGATTATAAGGACAGAGATGTTGCTCAAGAGGAAAATGATGTACTCCAGGATCAAGAAAGTCATGCTGAGCGGCAGCAAGTGCCTAGGGCTCAGGAATGTAGAAATCATGTTCATGAGGAAGATGAAGAACCAGAGGTGATGGAGGCTCCAAGAAGGGGAGACACTCCACATCAAATGAGATTATTGGAGAAGTGTAAAACTATTGATCCACCGAGCTTTGATGGACAGGTGATCCTGACAGAGCAGAGGACTGGTTGTTTAGAATGAATAGACTTTTCATTTGTGGTGGTTATGAGTCAGAGCAGAAAATGACCTTAGTACCTTTCTTTCTGAGAGGAAAGGCTAGTCTATGGTGGGATGATGTGATGGAGATACTGAGGGAAAGTAATGGTGCTCCCCCATAGCACAAGAAAAAGGTGCTCAAGTGGTCATACTTTGAAAAGAAGTTCCGACAGGAGTATATCAGTGAAGCTGCACAGGACCAGAGGAGGATTTAGTTTGAGAATCTGATATAGGGAGAGATGTCTGTGCGGGAGTATGAGCAACGCTACAACTCACTCATTCGGTATGCTCCATACATGATTGGGAATGATGAGTTGAAGGCTAAGAAGTTTTTCTAAGGTTTGAAACCTATACTCAGGAGGTATATGGTGATAGTAGATATCAAAAGCTATCGCCAAGTGGTTCAAAAGGCGTTGGCCTTAGAAAGAGAATTTGAGGATTCGAGGGCACCTAGCAAAAAGGTGGAGGTTGGACCAGCCAACCAAGGAAAGAGTGTCAGGAAGAGAACAATGGTGGAGAACCAAAATTCTTTCAAGAGAATGAGGTTTGGTCCTTGTCCTAGGTGTAGGCGGTTTCATGGCAGGAGACCATGCACCTTGGGAACTGACACTTGCAATATTTGTGGTCAGAGAGGACATTGGGCGAGGGAATGCCCAAGGGCTCGACCTTTGCCAGGTCCGCCCAAAAATTTACCCCCTGTACCCCTTACCATAGGTAATCGGCCTGGTGTAGTCGCAGCAGTAGTTGAGCCGAGGGTTTTTGCCTTAGCGAGTCAGGTGACCAAAGAACCAGGCCCCGTTCGAGGTAATTTTACTTTTCAGAATGGTAGTGCTAGAGTACTTTTTGATACAGGAGCTACTCTTTCAGTGATATCTTCTGCCTTGGTGGATAAGTTAAAATTGCAGCGAGAAATCTCGGGTGAGTTGAGACTCATCAGAACTACGGGGAGGGGTTATATTGTAACCAATGAAGTGGTTACTAGACATCCCTTGCAGTTAGGCGACCATGATTTTTGTTGTGAGTTATGGGTGATAGAATTGAGGTCTTATGACCTAGTGTTGGGAATGGATTGACTAAGTAAGCATAAGGCACAAATTGACTGTGCGAATCACTCAGTCGACATTATTGATGCTCAGGGAGCTAGAGTGACTTTCACAGGAGGATTGGCATCTAGTGCTAAGAGTTTACACCTTAGACTTATGGATACCATCCCCATAGGCAGTGAAGAAAAGTGTTATTCATTGAATGGAGTGGCCGTAGAGGAAGAACTTGAGAAAATTCCAGTAGCCAATCAGTTTCCTGAAGTGTTTCCAGTAGAGTTACCTAGGTTACCACCGAAGAGGGATACTGAGTTTGCAATCCATCTCCAACCTGGAGTTAAACCTATTTTAATACCACCTTATAGGATGTCAACTCCTGAGATGGATGAGTTAAAAAAGTAGTTGGAGGAACTGCTAGAGAAAGGCTTTATAAGACCTAGTGTATCACCATGGGGAGCTCTAGTGTTATTTGTGAAGAAGAAAGATGAAACTTTTAGATTGTGCATCGACTATAGGAACTTGAATACAGTGACAACCAAGAATAAGTATCTGTTTCCTAGAATTGATGATCTGTTTGATAGACTTAGAGGAGCAAAAGTGTTTTCTAGAATTAATCTTCGGTCTGGGTATTTTCAAATCAGAGTTAAGGAGGAGGATATCCTGAAAACTGCTTTCAGAACAAGGTATGGACACTATGAATACACAGTTATGTCATTTGGTGTGACGAATGCTCCAACAGTATTTATGGAAGCCATGAATCGGATCTTTAAGCCGTTTCTAGATCAGTTTGTTGAAGTTTTCATCGATGACATTTTGGTATATTCACAGTCTACATCAGAACATGAAAAGCACCTTAGAACAGTTTTGCAAGTGCTAAAGGATAATCAGTACTATGCAAAGTTGTCTAAGTGTGAGTTTTGGTCTAAGAGGATTCAGTTTTTGGGACACATCATCAGTGCTCAAGGTCTATCAGTTGATCCCAAAAACGTTCAGGCGGTAGTTGAATGGAAAAGACCAACTACAGTTACAGAGGTTAGAAGTTTCTTAGGCTTGGCAAGTTACTATAGGCGCTTCATAGAGAAATTTTCTGTGATAGCTACACCATTGACAGCCTTGACCAAAAAGACTTAGAAGTTTGAGTGGACATTGAAGTGTGAAGAAGCTTACATGGAGTTGAAGGAAATATTGACCAGTGCACCTATACTTGTTTTGCCAGATCCGAATAAAGCTTTTGCAGTGTATACTAATGCATCTGGTTCTGGTTTGGGATGTGTATTGATGTAGGACAGTCAGGTGATTGCTTATGGTTCAGGACAGTTGAGGCCTAATGAATTGAACTACCTAGTTCATGATCTTAAGCTAGCAGTAGTAATCTTTGCACTGAAGTTGTGGAGGCATTACTTGATGGGGAGGTCATTCAGAATCTTCACCAATCATAAAAGTTTGAAGTATTTGTTCACCCAGAAGGATATGAACATAAGGCAATGGCGATGGATTGAATACATAAAAGATTATGATTGTTCGATTGAGTATTGTACTGGTAAAGGAAATGTGGTAGCAGATGCGTTGAGCCAGAAGTACACGGGAGTGATCCTATCTAAGGATTAGGCTACGAACACCTCTGAAGGAGTATTGAGGGACTTTTTCTTGGCTTTGCATGAATTGTGGCAAAGTCGAGAAAAATCCCTAGTCTACGTTCTGGAAGTGCAGTCAACTTGGTTAGTCAGAGTTAAAGAAGCTCAGATGAAAGATCCATTGTTGAAGAAAATTTCAAGAGAAGCAAAACTTGGCACTATGAGGAAGGAATTCAGATACAAGGATGAAATACTACATTATGGATATCATCTTTATGTACCGAATGTGGAAGGGCTTAGGCAGCAAGTCCTACAGGAGGCACATAGTAGTATTTTGAATATCCACCCTGGTGTTAGTAAGATGCATCAAGATTTGAAAGACACATTTTTGGTGGCTAGGATTGAAAAGGGACGTAGGAGGACATGTGGCAAAGTGTCTGACATGCCAGATGGTTAAAGCAGAACATCAGAAACCAACAGGCACACTTCAGAGTTTAGAGTTTACCAGTGAGGAAATGGGGATCCATTACTATGGATTTCCTTGTGGGGTTACTGAATACCCGGAGTCAGCATGATGCTAAATGGGTAGTGGTTGATAGACTGACGAAGTCGGCACACTTCATACCTATCAAGATCATTTATACATTCGAGAAGTTGGCTCAGTTGTATCTCAAGGAGATTGTGAGACTCCATGGTATACCGGATTAGATTATATCTAATAGAGATCCTCGGTTCACATCACGGTTTTGGAATGCTTTTCAAGAAGCATTGGGGAGCAAGGTTAGTCTCAGTACTGCTTTTCATCCTTAGACTAATGGGCAATCTGAGAGAGTGATTCAGACTTTGGAGGATATGTTACGGATGTGTGCTATTGATTTCAAAGGTGATTGGGATCAGCATCTACCACTGATCAAGTTTGCTTATAATAACAGTCATCAAACTGTTATTGGTATGGCACCATATGAGGCTCTGTATGGAAGACGATGTATGACACCTCATTGTTGGGCAGATCCTTCAGACAGAGTAGTTATTGGTCCTGAGATTATCATTGATACCATAGCTAAGATCAAGTTAATTCAGAAGTGAATTAAAACAGCCAATGACAGGCAGACCAATTATGCAAATTTGAGGAGAAGAGACTTGAGTTTTGAAGTTGGGGACAAGCTACTTCTAAAAGTGTCGCCCATGAAAGGAGTTAGCCGTTTTGGGTAAAGGGGCAAGTTAGCTCCTAGGTATATTGGACCTTTTGAAGTGTTGGAGAAGGTAGGGAAAGTTGCTTATCGGTTGGCATTACCACCTAACCTATCCCAAGTGCATAACGTGTTTCACGTTAGTCTACTCCGAAAATGCACAGTGGAACCGGGACAGGTAGTTAATCCTTCAATAATACCCATTCAAGAAGACTTGACCTACGAGGAGAAACCTGTTCAGATACTTGATAGGCAAGTCAAGAAATTATGGACTAAGTGGATTCCGATGGTTAAGATCCTTTGGTCTAACCATAGCGAAGAAGAGGCTACCTGGGAGATGGAGCAGGATATGCTGAAAAGGTATCCTAGTGTTTTTCCGGAGTTGCAACGGAATTTGGGGGACCAAATTCAAGAAGGAGGGGAGAATGTTATGGCCCTTCTAGTGGGAAGCATGTTTGAGGAAGGTAAAGTGTTCTAAATTAAGTTTAGAACCTTAATTCAAGTTTACATAGCAAGAATAGAGAAGTTTAGTAAAGTTCACAAAGTTCCGAGAAAAATAAGGCACTAAATGAAGTTTAGGGGCAAAATGGTAATTTTCTATCCTGAATAGCCAGGATGAGTCCCAAGTGTTTTAAAATGAATTTTTAAAAACTTAACTTTCAACCTTAACTCAAACTTGAAGAATAAACAAGAATTTAATCAAGAATGACTAAGTTACAAAGATGGGGGTTTATTTGTAACAAGCTTAATACTTTGATGGCTTTGGGGTTAAGTGAGGGTTTAAGAAAGGAAAGTGAGGCTATGGCTGCCATAATCTCGTTTCCAGCCTTCTCATCCTCATTTTGCTCTCAAATTAAGCTTGGAATCAAGTGTTCTTGGTGTCAAGAGGTGCAATTCAAAGTATATAAGCTAGGAGGAGTGCATTTCAAGCTTTAAACCATGATTTTGAAGCTTGGAAGGGCGTTTTTCCATATCCCCTATTTTTGAGCGAGGTAAGTAATGTGTTCTTGATTGAATTCATGTTATTTACTTGGTTTGGAGCTTGGGTTTTGGTTAGAGAGTGAAGTTTTGGTGATTAGTGCTTTGTTTTTTATTGGAACTTGTGTAGAACTTTGGTGAGCTTGGTTGATTGAAAAGGAGATTGATTCTTGCTTGTTACTTGGAGTTGAGGTAAGGGGAGTATGTTTTCAAGTTCAATTAATGCTAATAGCTTGAGTTTGCTTGAAGAATTCGAGTGGTTTTAGCTATAGCATTAGTTAAAGGTTTTGGTTGAATTATGGTGGACTAGAGGAATTGGGAGGATTGAATTGATGTTACAAGACATCATAGATTGGCTTGTGATAGTTGGTTGTGATCTATGCAACATGTTCTATGTGTATATGAAATTTGGAGGCATTCCAAGCATGTTTGATATGTGTAGGAAGTGTCCAAAGTTCATAGCAGCAAAACCGGAGTTTTTCTGGGCATTTTGCAGGTTTGGCGACGCGTCGCCAATCCCCACGAGTTCCCACGACGCGTCGCCAAGACCTCAAAAAATTGGCAGAACGTTGACAACTGTGGCGACGCGTCGCCAAGACAGCATTTGACACCCGGTTTTGTTTTTGGCATAACTTTTTGCTCCGGTGTCCGATTGAGGTGATTCAAGATTCCACGTGAAGCTAAGAGGGAGTACTATCACCTCCATGTTTTAAAAACACTTAAAATGCCCTAGTTTTAGATTTATATTAACTCAAAGTGAAGGCAAGTTTTAAAGGAAACTATGTTGCAATGATCACAACAAGGTATTACTAGCCCAGGTGAGAGGTTTAGAACCCTTGGCAACCTAGCCGTGCCATAGCCACGAGGTTGCAAGGTGAAACCTTGTTCATCTAGTCTACAAGGAGGTCTTATGGCCTAGTCTACAAAGTTCCATCATGATTCCCCTGCATAACAACTAAGGGAAGGCTACATGATTGCATCAGTAAGCTACGGCTTACTAGGAGCGAGTTAGTGGCCAGAACTCGCTAGGCACGGAGTGATGCCCCGTGAGGAGGACTAGTTTGAGGAGAGGTCTCAAAGGCCTAGTTATATGTGCATATATCAGACCCTCATGCTGTGTGAGCTCGCAGCAAGTTTACATATGTTTATCATATGTCCAGTCCTAGTAATTTTCTTGCAGGTACACTGAAGACCCCTTACTGAGAATTGTTGAATTCTCACTCCCTAGTTATGTTATGCAGAGACTGAAGTTGTTGGACCGGGTAATCGTTGAGGATTATCGCGGTAGTGTTCTTTTGTGTGTACAGGTACGGCACTTGAGAATCTCTATGATTCTAGTACATACATTTAGTGGGTACTTGTTGGTTAAGTAACAGTACTAACTAGTAGTCTTCCTTTGGCTGCAGAGCCTAGTAGCACTTGGACAAGGGCTTTTGAGACTCGCCACTGGGACGTGTATCCAAGGTGGGAGTTAAGTCGACCAGATCTCAGTAGAGGCTTGTATTTATACAATACATTTAGCTGCCTCCATAAACTATGTTTTGAGGAGTCCTAGACTCTAGGATTGCTCTTGGGTGAGGGCATTAGCCTACTTTATGTATGAATGTTCTCACGAGTTGTTATGTGTAGTAAATTCACACAAATGTTGATTTTCTATGCTTTGGCTATTTGTACTTAGTTTTTATGAAATTACTTGGCCAAGTTAATGTTTTATGGTTTTAATAAACCAAGTCAAAGCATAAGAGCATGCATCTTGCATATTCTAGGATAATCAACTAGTATCATGGGATTTTAATCCGTTCACATATACAGCCAGCCAATTGCAATCCACTGTGAGACCAGCTCTCACAGGCTTCCTGAGCAGGGGCCAAGGTCGGCCGTGTCAGAAACTTTCACTACTTGTTTGGATTGTAGCGAAAACATTCACAACTTATGTGGAATGAAATTGAAACATTCACAACTTGTTTTGAGTGAAATGGAAACACTCACAACTTGTTTGGATTGAAATGGAAACATTCAAAATTAGTTTGGAATGAAATAGAAGCTTTCACAACTTGTTTGAAATGAAATGGAAACATTCAGAATTCGTTTGGAATGAAATAGAAACTTTCATAACTTGTTTCAAATGAGATGGAAACATTGACAACTTGTTTCAAATGAAATTGAAACGTTCACAACTTGTATCAAATTGAATGGATACAATCACAACCATTTTGGAAGGAAATGAAAACATTCACAAACTTGTTTGGAATGAAATGGAAACATTCACAAGTGTTGAATGAAATTGAAACATTCACAACTTATTTCGAATGAAATGGAAATATTCACAAGTTGTTTTATATGAAATTGAAACATTCATAACTAGTTTCAAGTGAAATGAAGACATTCACAACTTTTTTCGAAGGAAATGGAAACATTCATAGCTTAGAGCTATCATTGGTAAGAACTTTGTGGGGAAAGCTTGGCACTAAGCTTTTATTTTCTACATCTTGCCACCAACAAACTGATGGGCAAACTGAGGTAACAAATAGGACCTTACGTTCTATGCTTAGAGCTATCATTGGTAAGAACTTGAAATCTTGGGAAAATTGTTTGCCTGATGTAGAGTTTGCTTACAATAGGTCCATGCATTCTACTACTAGTTTGTCACCTTTTGAGATTGTTTATGGTTTCAATCCTTTAACTCCATTAGATATTTTTCCATTACCTACTCATGAGATTTCTAGTTTGGATGGTAGTAAAAGGGATGACAGTATCCAGAGGTTGCATGGAAAGGTTAAGCAACAAATGAGCACAAAAATCAACAAGTTGCTAAGAATGCCAACAAAGGCCGAAGGAGAGTTATCTTTGAGCCTGGAGATTGGGTTTGGTTGCACATGAGGAAGGAGAGATTTCCAGCTGCAAGAAGGACTAAGCTTCATCCAAGAACAGTTGGTCCATTCCAAGTCATTAAGAAGATCAATGACAATGCATACACGCTAGACTTGCCGAGTGAGTACAATGTGAGTGCTACTTTGAACGTTTCTAATTTGTCTTTATTTGAACATGCAGATTTATGGATGAATCCTTCTAAGGAGGGGGATTTGATATGATCAAGGAAGGCAAGGACCCATTGAAGGTTTCTAGTGGACTAATGACAAGAAAGAAAGCTAAAGAGCTCACTAGTGCACTTTAAGCCTTTGTTTCAAGCTTCTTCATGAAGAATGGACATGGAACTTCACAAGGAGTTGCTAGAAATTTCAATACATCATATGTGGATGATGGCCAAGCTTGGCATTCAGTCCTAGAGTGCCTAGATAAGTCACAAGACAAGGAACCCCAAGGGCACCTCTCAAGTGCACCCTTGGAGCCACCTTGAGTGTTTCAAGGCCATTTTGCCTCTACAAGTTGGATCCTTGAGTTCTAACATTTCAAGACCCCTTTCCAACATTTAATAGGATTAATCACACCATTGGAACTCAAATATTCAAGCTTGCAGCTAAAGATACAAGCAAAAACCCTAAAGAGCCCAAAGTGCACCTGAGAAGACCATTTGGGGGTTTTTAAGGCCAAACTTGTATTTACACTTTATTTTCATTAATTTCCTGGTTATTCACATTATTTAGGATGTTATTTAGGCTTTAGAATTAATTCAGGTTGCTTAGGACAAGTGGCATATGCTGCACTCCTTAAACATTGTTAAACGGTTTTCGGAGTCCTAGTTTGACTAGGTTTTCTTGAGTCCTTTGTAACTAGGTTTCCTAGGTGACTTAGGCTACAAATTTTACTGAGATTTTTACCCTAGTTTAGGCCTATAAAAAGGCCCACATTCTGGTTGTAAAACATAGATTTCAACTGAAATAACATTGCTACTTTGGAGAGAAATTCTCTTTGGTTCTTTGACGACTACCTTTGATATGATCACAGAAGGCACACTCAAGGAAGGCAAGGACCCATTGAAGGTTTCTAGTGGACCAATGACAAGGAATAAAGCTAAGGAGCTCTCACTATAAGCCTTTGTTTCAAGCTTCTTCATGGAGAATGGACATGAGACTTCACAAGGAGCTGCTGGAACTCTCAAGAAATCATATGGAGATGATGGACATGCTTGGTACTCAGTCTAGAGTTCTTAGACAAGTCACAAATCAAGGACACTACTCAAAATGCACCATTTGAGCGCCCTTAAGTGTTCTTGTTGCATTTTGTGTCTACAAGCTAGATTTTTTATCTCCAACTTTTCAAGACCTATTTACAAAATCTAAAGGGAAGATTATTGTCCTTGGAACTCAAATATTCAAGCTTGGAGCTAAAGATACAAGTGAGAACCCCAAGGTGCCCAAAAATGCACCCGAGAAGGCTATTTGGGGGTTTTTGGGTTTAATCTTGTATTTGCATTTTATTTTCATTTAATTCCAATTTATTTACATTATTTAGGATGTTATTTAGGCTATGGAATTAATTTAGGTCACTTAGGCCAAGTGGCATATGCTGCATACACTAAACAACGTTAGAAAAGGTTAGGAGTCCTAGTTTCACTAAGTTTTCTTGAGTCCTTTGTAACTAGGTTTCCTAGGTGACTTGGGCTGCGAATTTTGCCTATGTTTTTACCCTATTTTAGGCCTATATAAAGGCACATATTCTAGATGTAAACACATAGATTTTTTCTGAAATAATATTGCTACTTTGGAGAAGTTTTTCTTTGGTTCTTGGCGGACTGCCTTGGTGCACAAGTATGCTTGTGTTCTTGGACTTCTATACTTCTTGCTTCTAATCATAGGTTGATTAGGGGTGGGGGTTTCAAACCTAGTCTTTTTGATGTCTTGTGGAGCTTGAATAACATCTTGAGCACATTTCATGGTCTTTACACCATTGGGGTTCACATCAATTGGTATCAGAGCCACAAGTTCTATTGAAGGACATATCTTTGTGTTCTTGTTTATGTTCATTTTGTTTCAATGTTTTTCTAGTAATTTCATCTCTTAATTCTTTGTTTTAATCTTTTTCCATCCTATTTTAGTTATGTGTTCTTCGTTTCCAGCCTTGTTTCCAATCAAAATAACTCAAAACAACAAAAAGAAGTCAACTAGTGTCACCTTGTGTTCTTAGTTTCATCCATTTGTTCTTTTTTGTTTCTTATCTTTCTGTTTTATGTCTAGCCATATTAATCTTTCTTGTTTTCATTGTTTCTAGCATCCTAAAGTCAAGAAAACACCAAAAAAAAAAAAAAAGATCCACGTTCATGAAGTTTCGGTATCAAAAAAGTTATTTCAAATTGTGCTTGGTTTCATAGTTTCTTGTCTTGGCCAAAAAGAAATCTAACTCTTTGTCTTTGGCAGCATGGAACTTCAAGAAGAAAGTTGTTTTAGCATCAAAACAGCAAGCAAAAAAAAAAGAAGAAAAGAAAAAGAAAAGGAAAGAAAAGAGCTTGCAAAAGGAGTTTGCACAAACTGTTAAAATTTTTGCGCCCACAAACCTATCCCATTGATTTGAGCCAAAAAGCTTTCTTTGTGGTTCTTGTGATCATCAATTGAAAGAGCTTCCTAAAGTCTTTAAAGCTCGTTTAGCCCACCTCTTTTGGAGTTAAAATTGTTTTCAATAATTGAAGTTTTCTCGTGTACAATATCTCACTAACAAATTGAGTGTTTGAGTGCTCATCTTTTGAGTGAAACACGTGAGGTAAGTGTTTGTGAGGATCTTTGTTTTTTAGGAGTATGGAGGGCTAGGAGTATAGGAGAATGGAAGTAAGACACAATGAGGAGCCTACCATGAGAGAACTTCAAAAAACTCTCAATAGACTTGTGGGGAGGATTGAGGACATTGATTTGAGGTTGCCAAGGAGACCAAATCATATCTTACAACCAAGCAGAGGTCCAAGGAGAGAAGAACCCGAGGAGGAAGAAGGGCATTGGCATGACTATGGGCTTCCAATGAGGGGGGAGCCAAGAGAGGACAACAATCTAAGCTTTATCAAGCTTACCATTCCACCTTTCCAAGGGAGGAGTGATCCAGTGCATATTGGGAGTAGGAGCAGAAGATTGAGATGGTGTTTGAGTGCCATCACTATTCTGAGGAAAAGAAAGTTAAATTGGCTACTATTGAATTCACTAATTATGCTTTTGTGTGGTGGAACCAGGTCATCATTTCTAGGAGAAGGAATGAGGAGGAACCCATCAATACATGGAGAGTTCTTAAAGCCATGATGAGAAAGAGAGTTGTTCCAAGTTACTACTATAGAGATCAACACCTCAAACTTAAAAGGCTTGTGCAAGGCCAAAGGAGTATGGAGGACTACCATAAGGACTTGGAGATGACATTGACCCAAGCCAATTCATTGAGGATGAGGAGGCTATCATTGCTAGATTCATCAATGGCCTTAATCATGAGATTGCCAACAAAGTGGAGATGGTGCCATACGTCAGCAAGTTTCGGTTCACTTTAAAATTGGTACTTACCATGATCAAGTTCTTTGTGATGTTGTCCCTATGCAAGCTTGCCATATTTTTCTTGGAAGGCCGTGGCAATTTGACAAGAAAGTCACCCATGATGGAGAGAAGAACTTATACTCATTTGTTCATGAAGGAAGGCCAGTTACACTTAGTCCACTTTCACCACAACAAGTTTTGGAGGATCAAAGGAAACTTCAAAGTAAGGTTGAGAGAAAAGTACATGAGGGGAAAGTTGAGGGCAAGAGTGAAGAGGGGAAAGCCGAGAGATAACATGAGAGAACAAGTAAGAAGAGTGAACATGAGGGGAAGAATAGTGGAGAGTTCCCAAGAGAAAAGAATGAGAGGAAGTTGAGTGGCAAGAAAGAGTGCTATATTGCAAAAATGAATGATGTGAGGAAAGCCATTGAAGAACAAAGACTAATGCTTCTTTTAATTTACAAAGAGTCTTTTCTTGTTGTTAATGATCTAACACATCTTCCTAGTGTTGTTGTGTCTTTGTTGAAGGACTTTAAAGATGTGTTCCCTGAGGATTTGAGAGGTTTGCCACCAATTAGAGGCATTGAGCATCAAATAGACCTAGTCCCGAGAGCACCTATACCAAATAGGTCAGCCTATAGAACCAATCCTGAGGAGACTAAAGAGATTGAGAAGCAAGTGAAGGAGTTGTTGGACAAAGGCCTTGTGAGAGAAAGTTTGAGTCCTTGTGCCATGCCTATACTTTTGGTGCCAAAGGAGGATGGTTCATGGCGCATGTGCATGGATTGTAGGCCTATCAACAAGATCACTGTAAAGTATAGACATCCTATTCCTAGACTTGATGATATGCTTGATGAGTTGCATGGTTCTACTTTGTCTTCAAAGATTGATTTGAAAAGTGGGTACCATCAAATTAGAATGAGGGAAGAGGATGAATAGAAAACTACTTTCAAAACAAAGTTTAGACTTTATGATTGGTTAGTTATGCCTTTTGGATTAACTAATGCTCCTAGTACTTTCATAAGACTTATGAATCTTGTCTTGCATGAGTTCATTGGTAGGTTTGTTGTTGTGTACTTTGATGATATCTTAGTATATAGCAAGAACTTAGAAGAGCATGTTAGACACTTCACACAAGTACTAAGCACTTTTAGAGGACAAAAGTTGTATGCTAACTTGAAGAAGTGCTCTTTTTGCATTGACAAAGTTATTTTCCTTGGACTTGTTGTGAGTTCACATGGAATTGAGGTAGATCAAAAGAAGGTGAGAGCCATACAAGAATGGCCGACACCAACATCCATTACTGAGGTGAGATCATTCCATGGGTTACCTAGCTTTTATAGGAGGTTTATAAGGAATTTTTCTTCTATTGCTGCACCTCTAACTGAAGCTATAAAGAAGAATGTTGGGTTTAAGTAGGGAAAAGCTCAAGAGGAGGGTTTCGGGTTGTTCAAGGAGAAGTTATGTCATGCACCACTTTTAGCTTTGCCTAACTTTGGTAATACTTTTGAAGTTGAGTGTGATGCTTCAGGTATAGGCATTGGAGCTATGTTGACACAAGAAGGCTGCCTTATTGCATACTTTAGTGAAAAGCTTAATGGTGCTTCCTTGAACTACCCAACTTATGAAAAAGAGCTGTATGCTTTGGTAAGATCCTTGGAGACTTGGCAACATTATTTGGAATCAAGAGAGTTTGTGATTCACACTGATCACCAAGCCCTTAAGTTTCTTAATGGACAAGGAAAGTTAAATTTGAGGCATGTTAAATGGGTAGAGTTCATTGAGTCATTCCCATATGTTATCAAATACAAGCAAGGTAAGGATAATGTAGTGGCGGATGCACTTTCAAGGAGGTATGCTTTACTTTCGGCTCTAGATGCAAAAGTTTTGGGTTTTGAACACTGGAAGGATTTATATGCTTGTGATGATGATTTTGGTGAGATCTATTCTAAGTGTTCAAAGTTTTCTTTTGAGAAATTCTATCAAGTTAATGGGTTTCTTCTAAAAGAAAATAGGTTGTGCATAGCAAAGACATCTTTGAGGGCATTGCTCACAAAGGAAGCTCATTGTGGAGGACGTATGGGACACTTTGGACAAGCGAAGACTTTGCATACTTTGAAGAAACATTATCATTGGCCGAATATGGTAAAGGATGTGAGGAAGGTATGTGATCAATGCATTGCATGTAGGAAGGCAAAATCCACTCACACTTCACATGGATTATACATACCACTTTCTACACCTAGTCATCCATGGGTAGATATTTCAATGGATTTCATTGTTGGATTGCCTAGGACTAAAGGAAACTGTGACTCAATCTTTGTTGTAGTTGATAGATTTTCTAAGATGGCTCACTTTATTCCATGCAATAAGACTGATGATGTTGTACATGTGGCTGAATTATTTTTCAAGGAAATTGTTAGGCTTCATGGTGATCCAAGGACTATAGTTTTGGATAGAGATACTAAGTTTTTAAGCCACTTTTGGAGAACTTTGTGGGGTAAGCTTGGCACTAAGCTTTTATTTTCTACATCTTGTCACCCACAAACTGATGGGCAAACTGAGGTAACAAATAGGACTTTAGGTTCCATGCTTAGAGCTATCATTGGTAAATATTTGAAAGCTGGGGAAGATTGTTTACCTCATGTAGAATTTGCTTATAATAAGTCTATAAATTCTACTACTAGTTTGTCACCTTTGGAAGTTGTTTATTGTTTTAATCCTTTAGCCCTATTGGATCTTTTTCCATTACCTACTCATCAGGTATCTAATTTGGATGGTAGTAAGAAGGCCGAGAGCATCAAGAGGTTGCATGAGAAGGTTAAGCAACAAATTGAACTCAAAAATCAACAAAATGGAAACATTCATAACTTGTTTTGAATGAAATGGAAACATTCACAACTAGTTTAGAATGAAATGGAAACATTCACAAGTTGCTTGGAATGAAATTAAAACATTCACAACATGTTTGGAAAGATATGGAAACATTCACAACTTTTTTGGAATGAAATGGAAACATTCACAAGTTAATTCAAATGAGGTTGAAACATTCATAACTTATTTTTCAATGAAATGGAAACATTCACAACTAGTTTGGAATGAAATGGAAACATTCACACCTTATTTCGATTGAGGTGGAAACATTCACAACTTGTCTGAAATGAATTAGAAACCTTCACAACTTGTTTGGAATGAAATGGAAAGATTCATGACTAGTTTCAAATGAAATTGGAACGTTTACAACTTATTTCAAAGGAAATTGAAATATGCATAACTTGTTTGGAATGAAATGTAAACATTTACAAATTGTTTGGAAGAAAATGGAAAAATTCACAACTTTTTTTGGAAAAAATAGTTTTGAAAGAAATAGAAACATTCATAACTTGTTTTGAATGAAATTGAAACATTCACAACTAGTTTTGAAAGAAATAGAAACATTCACAACTTGTTTCGAATGAAGTGGAAACATTCAAAACTAGTTTCAAAAGAACTGGAAACATTCACGACTTCTATCGAATGAAAAGGAAACATTCACAACTTTTTTGGAATGAAATGGAAACATTAAGAACTAGTTTTGAATGTAGTGGAAACATTCACAACTTGTTTGGAGTGTAATGCAAACATTGACAAGTAGTTTTGAATGAAATGAAAACATTCACAACTAGTTTCGCATGAAATGGAAACATTCACAACTTGTTTCAAATCAAATGGAAACAATCACAACTAGTTTCAGTTGAAATTGAATATTCACAACTTGTTTGGAATGGAGTGGAAACATTTACAACTTGTTTGAAAAGAAATGGAAACATTCACAACTTATTTGCAATGAAATGGAAATATTCAAAACTTGTTTGGAATGAAATGGAAACATTCACCACTTGTTTGGAATGAAATGGAAACACTCAAAACTTATTTGGAATGAATTGGAAACATTCACCACTTGTTTAAAATGAAATGGAAACATTCACAACTTGTTTGGAGTGAAATGGAAACATGAACGATTCACAACTTGTTTGGAACAAAATGGAAACATTCACAAATTGATGCGAACCCCAATGGTACAAAGACCATGAAACGCACCCAAGATGTTTTTCAAGCTCCACAAGACATCAAAGAGACTAGGTTTGAAGACCCCCACCCTAATCAACCTGTGACTAGAAATGAGAAGTATAAGAACACAAGAACACTTGTGCACCAAGGTAGTTTGCCAAGAACCAAAGAGAAATCTCTCCAAAGTAGCAATATTATTTCGGTTGAAAGCTATGTTTTACATCTAGAATTTATGCCTATTTAGAGGCCTAAACTAGGGTAAAATACATGCAAAAATTCGCAGCCCAAGTCACCTAGGAAACCTAGTTACAAAGGCCTCAAGAGAACCTAGTCAAACTAGGACTCCTAAACCTTTCTAACCTTGTTTAGTCTTTGCAGCGTATGCCACTTTCCCTAAGTAACCTGAATTATTTCTATAGCCTAAATAACATCCTAAATAATGTAATTAAATAGGCAACTAATGAAGATAAAGTGCAAATACAAGATTAGACCCGAAAACCCCCAATTGGCCTTCTTGGGTGCGTTTTGGGCTCTTTAGGGTTTCCACTTGTATCTTTAGCTCCAAGCTTGAATATTTGAGTTCTAATGGCGTGAATATTCCTTTTAGATGTGGGAAAGAGTTCTTGAAAAGTTAGAGCTCAAAAATCCAGCTTGTAGACACAAAATACATCAAGAACACTAAAGGGGGCTCAAAAGGTGCACTTTGAGTGGTGTCCTCGGTGTACTTGCTTTGTGACTTGTCTAGGCACTCTATGTCTAAGAAACAAGCATTTCCATCATCTCCATATGGTGTCCTAAAATTTCCAATAGCTGCTTGTGAAGTTCTATGTCCATTCTCCATGAAGAAGCTTGAAACAAAGGTTTGTAGTACACTAGAGAGCTCCTTAGCTTTCTTCCTTGTCATAGGTCCACTAGAAACCTTCAATGGGTCCTTGCCTTCCTTGAGTGTGCCTTCCTTGATCATATCAAATCCCCCCCACCTTAGAAGGATTCATCCATAAATCTGTATGTTCAAATAAAGACAAATTAGAAACATTGAAAGTAGCACTCACATTGTACTCACCCCGCAAGTCTAGCTTGTATGCATTGTCATTGATCTTCTTGGATGAAGCTTAGTCTTCCTTGCAGCTGGAAATATTTCCTTCCTCATGTGCAACAACCCAATCTCCAGGCTCAAAGACAACTCTCCTTCTGCCTTGGTTGGCTTTCTTAGCAACTTGTTGATTTTTGTGTTCAATTTGTTACTTAACCTTCTCATGCAACCTCTTGATGCTTTCGGCCTTCTTACTACCATCCAAACTAGAAACCTCATGAGTAGGCAATGGAAAAAGATCCAATGTAGTTAAAGGATTAAAACCATAAACAATCTCAAAAGGTGACAAACTAGTAGTAGAATGCATGGACCAATTATATGCAAACTCTACATGAGGCAAACAATCTTCCCAAGCTTTCAAGTTTTTACCAATGATAGCTCTAAGCATGGAACCTAATGTCCTATTTATTACCTCAGTTTTTCCATCAGTTTATGGGTTACAAGATGTAGAAAACAAAAGCTTAGTGCCAAGCTTACCCCATAAAGTCCGCCAAAAGTGGCTTAAAAACTTAGTGTCTCTATCCGAAACTATTATTCTTGGAACACCATGAAGCCTAACAATTTCCTTGAAAAACAATTTCAGCCACATGTATAGCATCATTAGTCTTATTGCATGGAATAAAGTTAGCCATCTTAGAAAACCTATCAACTACAAAAAAGATTGAGTGTCAGTTTCCTCTAGTCCTAGGCAATCCAACAACAAAATCTATTGAAATATCAACCCATGGATGACTAAGTGTAGGAAGTGGTGTGTATAATCCTTGTGAAGTGTAAGCAAACTTAGATTTCCTACATGCTATGCATTGATCACAAACCTTCCTTACATCCTTTACCATGTTCGGCCAATGGTAGTGTTCCTTCAAAGTATGCAAGGTCTTGGCTTGTCCAAAGTGTCCCATAAGTCTTCCACAATAAGCTTCATTTGTAAGCAATTCCCTCAAAGATGTCTTGGGAATACACAACCTATTTTCTTTGAAAAGAAACCCATTAACTTGATAGAACTTCTCAAAAGCAAACTTAGGACACTTAGAATCTCACCGAAATCATCATGAAAAGCATACAAATCCTTCAAGTGTTCAAACCCAAAACTTTGGCATCTAAAGCCAAAACTAAAGCATGCCTCCTAGAAAGTGCATCCGCCACTACATTATCCTTACCTTGCTTGTACTTGATAACATATGGGAATGACTCAATAAACTCTACCCATTTAGCATGCCTCCTATTCAACTTACCCTGCCCATTAAGAAACTTAAGGGCTTGATGATCAGTGTGGATCACAAACTCTCTCGACCATAAGTAGTGTTGCCAAGTCTCCAAAGCTCTCACCAAAGCATAGGTTGCTTGACAAACAAGCAATCCTTAAGGCTTTTCTTGGGGGCCAAGTTTCTAACTTGGAACAATTTTAAGGAGGTGTTGATCATGCCTTTTACTCCCCACGCTTTAATCACTATGGTGAGAATTACACAATGTAATGGTTTTTAGCCATTATGACACACTTGTAATTCTCCCATTTTTGTGAGGTGATAACATTAAGTCCCGAGGTTATGTTCTATTAAGTAAGTATTTTCCAATTGCAAAATCATTGGAAACAGTTGTAGTGTTATGTTTTGTTATGTTTTTGTTACAAATTATAAAACTTTTATGTTCTGTTATGTTTCTGTTGAAGATTAAAAACACCTATTTCTCTTATGTTTCTATCTGGAGAAATCATCAAAATCAATTTTACAACTTGTTCAACACTTGAACTTTTGCTTCATTATTGCTTAAAATACTACAAAAAAATTTACCTTCAAACCTTCATGTTACTGCATCAGTTACTGTAGAAAAGTCTTCCTTCAAACTAGTATGTTATAGCATAAATTACTGTGGAAAAATTTGCCCTCAAATATGTTATGTTTTGGTTTGTTATTTAAATGTCAAAATTCAAAATTTCTAATTAAGCTCTTAATAAAACATGTGTTTTAGTTGGCTTCTTAAGTGCCTTTTCTTGCTAACAAAAGTTGTTTAGATGGCTACCTTGGAATGGCCATTAATTCAGTTGCTGCAGAGTCTCTTAGGAAAAATTCCACTCTTTACAAGGGCTGAATAGGAAAGTTTACTACGAAAAAGCATGACCAGCCACAACTTCTTCCTGTGCACTTCTGGTTTTGGCATGTTCTTGTCAGTGACATGCTCCTTGATGAACCCAAGCTCCATCTAATTGGGAAAGGGTACAGTGGATACAATAAAGCTTGGTCTGCCCAAGTAGCTACTGCCCGAATACGGCTGTCAAATTCCTTGACCTTGGATTCTAGCTTAAGGGTAAGTAACTTCAACAAAACCATCACATCAATAGCAAGCATCCTAGAAGCCCACTTCACAAGTATGTCTTTCCAATTCTCATCTACTTTTTCAAGAATTACTTCTGCCATTCTCGCCAATTGTCCTTGGTGCAAAACATGAAAGTAAATTTCTTACTCCAAGATCAGAGTGGGATGAAGCTTGTAATATTGCATAAAAAAGATAAAGTGGGGCGTTATTTTGAAGACCCCACACATGTAAATGAAGGCATTAAAATAAGAATATGAGTTTAGGGGTAGCTTGTTCACAGCTATGCCATGAAACTGACAAAAGTCACTTACCATCTTCGACGGTGGATACTAAAGACAGGCCTTCAGCTATGCTATGAAGCCAGTAACCTCATTATGCTGAGGAAGGTAGCTTGGTTTGCTAGGGCCAGAAAGCCTAGTCATGGCATAAAAAGAGGGAAAGAATTTGGCCAACCACTTCTTCAGCTTTTCCGAAGTGGCACAACTCAAATGAGAGTTGAGTGGACCCCAACTCTGGAGAATGGATCAGACATCGGCTTGTGAAGAAGACATGTTCAGTAAACTAGGACCTAACCTCAAAATTACTCAAAAGAAAAGAAAAAACCAATTTCATAAGACACTAACGTACTAAATAAAGGGCAACTACCATAAATCGTGGTCAAAAATCGCTCTATCGCTAATACATCGTCGTAAGAAAAAGAAAGTTAAAAAAACCAAGAGAGAGCTAAAAGTATATTAGTAAGGAGGCTTTGAAGAGGAATGGCTTTCTATAGCTCAAAGAAGGCAGGCGAAACGGTGCCATTATGACCCTATACAAGAAAAGAGACATAACCAATGTAACAGACATGAAAGATGGTGAATGACCCGGTGACATGAGTCACACGGTTGGACAAATAAGGGTGCACCTTCTAATCTAGTAGGTTTATGTCACGTAACCCTAGGTGATGTGACTGCTCGGTCAGAAGATAGGACAATTCATTTGCAAGAGGCAGGAATAAAGATCCTAAGTAGAAAATAACTCCTTGCAAGCCAAAATGTAACCTCAGCTGAGTTGAGAATTTGGCTTGAGGTATAAAATAACTCCTTACATGCCGAAGGTATGACCTCACCAAAAATAAGAAATTGGCTTGAAGTAACATCCTCACCAAGGGTTCAGATTTAGAAAATGGAACACAAAAAAAAGGTTGACGAGAATGCTGAAAGTACAACATCGGCAAAAAAAAAGATCTTGGACCAAAAAGCTAGTTACTTCGAAGGACAGAAAGAACTTGTTTTGCCAAGGACAACCTTAACTTCCTAAGGCTAGGATTTTTGTAACATGTTCCCGAAATGACAAGTACAGAAGACACAACTTTAGTCTCCTAGAGAGGGGCATGTGATAGGCGATGGGCTATCGCCCACATGACCTTCTTATTGGTAGACTGACACCACCTTCAGGAATTTATACGACCAACCTTAGGAGAATACGCTACACCATCGTCAAAAATATATAAGACTGACTTTGGGAAAAAGACTCCTTACCATCCTTGGGAGTGTACATTACTAATGCCCAGAGACTTCTTCGTTGTTTGACATGTTATGCCTCAGAGAAAGACTTCCAGTGAAGAACGTGGGTTAGGAGCTCCCTGGAGTGTGTTTCTAGGGGAGGAGACTCCGACGCCCAAGTCAGTATATGAGAGAGAAGTTGCTAGGGGCAAAGATAAAGAAAGAGAGAGTCTCGTGTCCTTACTTGGGAGCCTCCCAGGTATTTATAGGAGGATGGGGCGGTAAGGCCATTTTACACAGCCTGTGCAAATCAGGACATGTGTTCGGATAGATCTAGTCCATACCTTCAGAGACAAGTATCTCGAACTGGCCATAGGCAGTTATGGCCAAAAGGTAGGGGAATGTGTGAGGCTTCTTTGTTAGAGATCCCTCAACTGTATTTATCATTTCTTCGTAAGATCCCTCCAGAGGCATGAGACCCCTTCGGGCAGGGATTTTCCCTAAGGGTTACTAGGGAAGGCCCTTCAAATAGGCAGACCATCTATGGGAGACATTTTCCTCTATCGAAGATGGTGAACCTATGCTCCTGCGGTTGGTAGTGTGCACCTGCAATGGTGGTGAAGAGCCTTTTTCCCAGAGTTAGCTATATGTATTACCGAGGGTGATGGAGAGATTCCTCCCAAAGTTGGTGTTATGAATTTCTGAGGGTGGTGTTAGGTTACAGTGAGGGAGAAGGTTTTTGTGGACAACAGCCCTTCGACTATCACATGGCCCCCTCCCCTTCCAACAAGGTGAAGTTGTGTCTTCGGCTTTAATCATTTTGGAGCATGCCATTAGAATCCTACTTTTAGGGGAACTAAAACTATCCTTAGTAGAAGGACTCACTTCCACCAAGGTTTGGCTAGCTTTTTGTCCAAGGCCCACTCTTTTGCCAATGTTGTACTTTCGGCGTTATTTGGGGCCCATTTGTTTTTGTCCCATTTTCTAGATTTGAACCCTTGGTGGGGACGTTACTTTCAAGCCAGCTTCTTTCTTTTGGTGAAGTCACACCTTCAGAATGCAAGGAGTTGTTTTGTATCCTCTAGCCGAATTCTTAATTCTGGCGAGGTTCCATCTTCGGTGGCCAATGAGTTATTTCTGCCTTGGAGTTTTTCTTTTCTACCTTCTGCCAGTGAACCATCCTTTCTTCTGACTGAGCAGTCACATCATCTCGAGTTACGTGATATAGACCTACTAGGTCAAAAGGTATGCCCTTATTTCTTGCATTGTGTGACACATGTCATTAGATCATTGGTGATCCATCGCATCCGTTACATTGGTAGCCCCTCACTTCATCTTCTTCATGCAGTACTATAAGCTTCATCCCATTCCAAAGGGTGGCTTCTACTTCTTGCTCCATCGGGGATCCGAGAGTAAGAAATTCACTATTACCTTTGGCACCAAGGACAGTTGGTGAGGGTGGCAGAATAAGTATTTCCTCATGCAAGTAGACGAGAAATGGAAAGACATGGCTGTGAAGTAGGCTTTCGGGATGGTTGACATTGACGTAATAGATCCGTAGAAGCTTTGTATCATCAAACTTGAATCACAGTCCGAGGAATTTTATGCCCATATCAAGGAGCATATTACTAACAAGAAAATGCCAAAACTAGCAGTGGACGGGAAGAAGTCCTGGCTGGTCATGCTTCTTCAGGGCGAACTCTCTTATTCGACCCTTGTACAGAGTAAGCTTCTTTCCAACTTGTTGTTTGGGATTTTTCCGTACTTACACTGATGTTTTTTTCTTTGCAAAGATAGGCAATAAATCAGTAGCTTTCTACAATAGCCTTTTCCTCGGCAAGCCAAAAAAGGGAAGCAAAAAAAGAATGACCCAAAAAGGAAGAAAATGTGCACTAGGCAGTCTTCGGACTCGAAGATTGAAAAGTCAAAGGAGTACTCACTTTCACTTCCCCCCAAAGGCCAAATGGTGGATTAGGGCCCACCTGTCGAAGGCGTGGATCCTTCTCGGGGGGCAGCGATCTTATTCGTTCCGCTAAGTCCAGATGCGGCTGTGGAGACCCTAAGGACCTTTCTCAAGGAGATTTTCGGCTGAAGAACTAAAGGAGTGTTGAAAGAAGAAGGGCAAGGAAATTCCATCCAAGGTCCTTAACATCAGTGGTTCTGACAGAGATGATGCCAAACTCCTACCAGGTTTGCTTCTTAGCGATTCATCTATGAATTTGCTTTTTCAACATTTTAGACTTCATAGATGAATGGCTAAGGGATGATGTAATAAAAGAACTTTGGTGTGATTTCGCAGAGGATTGGTCTCAGACTGAGTGTGATGCTCGTCGGCATCTTCATTGTATGACATAATGGCCTGAAGTTGGTACTTTCGGTGTGGAGGGTGTCTGAAGGAGAGACTTCAGACGTGAGATTGCCTGAAACACTCAAAAGAATAGGGTTTAGAAGGTCCCCGGAGTGTGTTTCCGGGGGAGGAGTCTCCGACGCCCAAGTTAGGATTTGGCAAGTGAAGAGTAAAGAATGGAGAGCAAAGAGTAGAGTTCTCTCAAGAGTTCAGTCTCTCATATATCCTTACCAAGATCGTTTTCCCAAGTATTTATAGAAGGGCATTGGGAGAAGTCTGTTTGACACAGCCCGCTCAGATCATGACACGTGTTCGGCCAGATGTGGTCCGTACCTTTAGGGATAGGGATCTCCAGCTGGCCATAGGCCGTTTCGACCAGAAGTTAGGGCCGTGGAAGGCCTGTGTGTCAGGGGTGTGCGCGAGGTCTCTGCGTCAGAGCCTCCTTAACCATTTTTTTCATGTTCACAAGACCCCTTCGGCAAAAAAGGCCTCTTCGAGATATGAGAGCTTCTAGCCGAGGTGGCTCCAGTTACTCGGAAGATCCCTCGGCATAGAGAATCCCTTTCGGAGGACGTTTTCCCCTGCCGAGGATGGTGAGTCTATTCCCCCCGAAGTTGGTCAGGTCATCTTACCGATGGTGGTAGTGTACCATATTTCCGAGGTCAGTCCCATTATTCCCCGATGGTGATGATGGATTGCCGAGGTCAGGGGGTCAAGGACTGTGGACCCTCTTTTCCCAAGGTTGGTGCTTGCATTCTCCGAAGGTGATGCTCATTTCTTCCGAGGGTAGTGCTTCGTTAGAGCTTGGGGGTTTTAAGGGTAATAACCTTTTGGCTATCACATGCCCCCCTCGGAAAGCCGAAGTTATATCTTCGGTTATTTGAGCAAATCATAGAAGTCTTCAGGGAAGGAGGTGGTTAATTCAGTTGTCATGTCTGAAATTTTATCCAAGGTCATATTCTTCGGAGGGGGGAGTTCCGGCAATCTGATATGCCTCTCCTAACTGAGGAAGCTTCTCTGGTACTCAAGTTGCTCTCCCAGTTTTTGGCCAAATTTTTTAGGTTCCCGAATTTATTCTGTCAACCCGAGGTGGATATCCCCTTTCTTTGGGATTGAATTGTTACATCTTCTGATCAGACAAACGCGTCACTTCGGATAAGCTTGCCTAGGCCTCCGTGCTGTTAGGAGGCATGCCCTTATTTCCTGTGCTGGGTGACACATGTCACACCGTAATTGGGGGATAGTTGTGTCGGTTACATCAATCGTGTCTCTTCACCTTCAACGGGTAATTATGGCGACGATTCGCCTTCGGGGGTAATTATGGCGACGATTCGCCTACCTCCTTCGGCCTATATAAACTTTCCTCTTTGTCAAAGTTACCACTTGCTTTCTTTTGCTTCTGTTTTTGCTCTCATTTTCTCTTAAGCTTTTCTCCCTTTTCTGTGGCAGTGCCAGTGGCAGAGTGATTTTTAGAGAGTCTTAGCGACGGCGTTCACAAATCCAGTCTTCAGCAAAAGCTCTAGTGGGTTCTCCTTTCGAAGTCATTCTTCGGCACTATTTCCTTCTTCTCTTTTCTCCCTTCCAAAGTTAGGTTTCCCTTTTCCAAATGTCTTCCACCGTTCCACTCATGTCTGTCCAAACTGTCCCCGAGTGCTGGCTTCCTCTCAATTCTCATCTGAGTTGTACCACTTCGGAGAAGTTAGCGAAGTGGACAAAAATTTTTTTTCTTCCTTCTTACTTAGTTATTAGGCTACCAAAACCTGGCCTATTCAGTTATATGAATAACTCAGGCGAGGTTACCGTCTTTCGGGCTCAACTAAAGGCCAAACTTTGGTTTCCTCTGCCGAAGGTGGTCTGTGACTTCTGCCAAACAAGCATGGCTAGTGATGCTCCTTCGGCGCGAACTCACCTACGAAGGGCTTGTGGAGAGTAAGGAATCTTCCAGATTTTGTTATACATACTCCTTTGGACTTACACTGATGTCTTCCCCTTTTCAGAGATGGGCGACCAATCCACTGCCTTCTACAAGTCTCTCTTCCTTAGGCAGGCTGAAAAGGGGAAGCAGCAAAGGAAGAAAGCTACCTCGAATAGGAGGAAGACGATGAGTGGGGGGCCATCTTCGGCAAGGAAGAAAGCCAAAGAGGACATTCTTCCTCCCCCTCCTGAAGACATTGTGGAGGTGCAGGACCATTCCTTGGTTCGTTCCGACCCTCCCTAACAGTCGACTGTTAGCTTGACTTTGGCGGAGGAGGTCTTCGGTACCCGGGCAGGAGGCCTTTCTGCTGAAAAGCTTGACGCCCGCCGAAGAGCGAAGGGCAAGCAAGTCCCTGACGATGTTCTGGAGGTCAACGACTCCAAGGAGGACGTCGCCGAGGTTTCTCCAAGTTTGTCCCTTAGCCATTTTTCTATGAGTTTGGGATTTTTTGGTATTTTAGACCTTATAGACGTATGGTTAAGGGATAATATACTGATGGAACTTCAGCGTGATTTTGCAGAGGAGCAGGCGCCTGTGGCATGGATGGTGGAGTACGCCCGAAAGTGGGCCCTTTGGGACTCCACATCTCGAGGGACAAGGAGCCGAAGGAGTCTTTCTGGACATTCACAAATGACATGAACTTGTTTTCTGAGGATAGCCAGACAATCACTCCTCAAATGGCGAAGGGTGTCCTCACCAACGCCACCTTCAAGTCCCTTACGGAGGAGTGCCCAAATGAGGAGGTCCTTGCTGAGAGGATTTTGAAACATGCTGCCCAGGTACTCTTCAGGCCTTTTATCTTTTCGCCATATTTTTCCAAGTGTTTTCTTTGCTTTGCAAAATTTAACCGAGTGTCCTTCCCTTTTGCAGCTCCTAGCGTACAATGGATACTTCAGGGCTTGGGCATCAAAGCAGTCTTCTGTCCGATCTCAGACGAAAGAGCACTTGGAGAAGGCCAAGATATTTTGTCCCAGCTCAGTCGTTAAGTATGCTGAGTTAAACAAAATAGCCAAGGAGGAGGTGGCTAAAGTTCGGGTGGAGTTCTTGAAGAGTCAGGAGGAGCTCTCTCAAGAATTCTCCCAGAAGGTGTCTGACCTCGGTGCGAAGGTTATCGCGCTATCTTCAGCAAACGAGTTCTACTGGAAGGAGAGTGAGGAGGACTCTACTTTCCTGATGAAGGCCCTTGCAGACAATGCTGAGCTTTAAGCCGAGGTCGACACGCTGAAGAAGGAAAAGAAGAAGATGATGATGAAAAAACTAGAGAAGGAGGTCACTGAGCTGAGGGACGAGCTGAACGACTTGGGTATTGAGAAGGACAAAGCTGATCAAGCAACCACAGTTGTATTCCAAGACGGCTTCTATTTGGCTCGGCACCAAGTCTTGACGAAGTACCCCAACCTCGACCTTTCTTTTCTTGCTGGCTTGGACATTCCCGAGGGGCCTCGCTGGACCTGGTCAAAGATAGAACATCTCAATCTTCCTTTTTCTCCTCTTTCGACACTGAAGGCAGTGAAGAAGGAGGTTGGCGATGGAGCAGCTTGAAATGATGAGGTCCCGTAGGCATTCAGGACTTCACTTTTTCTTTTTCTCTGTAATCTTATTCTTGTAAGCTCCTTCTTGTTGTACCAAGGCACAAATTAATAAAATTCCTTCTTTCCTCCGAGATTTGGCTAAGTCTCAGGACATGTTTCTTCTATACTATCTTTGGTACTGAGGGTTAGTTTGACCATTTTCAGCCTAGGTCCCTCGAGAAAATAGTAAGTATCCTTCACGTTTCTTATTCGGATAACCGCCTTCGGTATATACAGCACCGTCTTCAGCCAATATCTTTCAACAAGGCTTTGCCAATTTTTATCAGCCATGTTCGATTGCTACTCCTTCGGCGGAGATATATTGTTTTTGTACATAGGGACTTACACCTTGTTCGGCTAGACTCATTTGGTAGGATTATTTTCCTTAGAAAAATTTCTAAGTGTAGAACTTTTTCAAAGCATCTGAATGCCATGTGTTTCTCAATTCTCCACCTTCGGCATCGTCGAGCTTGTAGACTCCTGGCCAAACTTCATCAAGAACCAAATAAGGCCCTTCCTAGTTTGCCCGAAGGACTCTGTGAGATGGTCTTCGGGGCTCAAACTCAGCCTTTCGAAGGATAAGGTCCCCCTTCCTGATTCCTTTTCTCTTGACATGCGAGTTTGCAGCGATAACTACCCTTTGCTGAAAAGCTTTTCTTCTAAGCTCAACCACTTCCCTGTTGGGTTTCGGGAGCCAAACAGTGCAGCGGAATTTAGCTGAAACACTCCAGGATCCAAGTGAAACGGGGTAAACTAGGTGTTCAAAAATTTTCATACCTAATTTTCGGTTGAGATCTCTCACTCAACTGTAGAGTCGAATCACAAAACCTGAACAGTCGACGTGTTCAAGCTCTCTATGGTATCCACACAAGCCTCTTGGGATCACCACGCTTCCACCGTGTCCCGACAGATGCGTTTCTCTTGCGCTCGCAGTGCTAGCTTGCGTCCTACAAGGAATTGCAAGAGAAGACTGCGGCTGTCCTTTTGGGAGGCTAGGGCAAGGAGACCTGCGAATTTCTCACTAAAAGTTGTATTTATAGTGAGACTCAACTTCTAAGCCTAATGGGTTTCAAAGCCCTAATCCAATTAGGCTTTACTTTCAGGCTTAATAATGACTCAAGTCTTGGGCCCATTATTAATATGAAATTATTGTGAAACCATAACCCAAATAACTAGCCCATCATGCTAATGATCCAAATAGCTCTAAGTGTGCGACCCAATAGGCTCTTACCATGTTGCCATGATCATAAATCACATTCATGATCATAAGCAATGAGCGGTGTCTAGCAATACATCATTGCTACCCAAGTGACAAGATTGTCGGTGATTCGACTAAACCTGTATGATCATTACTGATATATGCCATTGTCCTTTTGTCTAGGATATCAAGACTAAGCAAGAGACATGGAATATGTCACTCTCGTACAGCCCAATCTTTGGTTTCTTGATTACCGAGTAGACCAACTTAAATTGATGACATTGATATCGTATATCAACTCATCCAAGCATGGCCATGCATTTTCTAAGTCTCACTCTATCAAGGGGCCCGAAGATATCACTCCCATTACATAGGAGGGACAAATCCCATCTTGATCATACAAATCCCTCCGCATGATATGTGACATACCCAATGACCTCCCTCAAGTTCACTCAGTTACGAGCAACAAAGGAAAGTATCAAAGTATATAACTCACATGTAGGGAACTTTGATGATTTTAGGTCGAAGGACTACATATACCATGATCACTATGAGAATCACTTATGACACTCATATAACGATCCATGTAGTGTTCTCATGGTGGGTTGGTCCAGTACACAAATTCTCCAACTTGTACCCATATGTAGACTACATATCTCATATTAGTCTCCACATATGCTAGTCATTATGTATTAGTGCAACCCGCACCACAATAATACTAGACTAGGGACATTTAAGAATATCATTATTCTAGGGTTACAATTATGTTTATTACGTTACGCAGAAACAAAACAACAAACATAATTGCCAGATTAATGCCTTAATAAAATATCATGACTCAATGTGCAAAAAATATAATCATCTCATGATTGGCTTTTGGGCATGACACTAACATTCCCTGTGTTCATCAATTAGGTCCAGATTGGTTCTCAACCCGAGGATGTTCCCTTCTTTGTCGAACACTTGTACCCTGATTGATGGCTAAACCACTTCGATAGGAATAACGGCATCCATGCCAAAGACGACTAAGAAAGGTGTTTCACCTGTGGCCCTTCAGGGTGTTGTCCGGTAGCTCCATAGCATGCTGGGAAGTTCTCCCGGCCATTTTCTCTTTGCTTGACTCAATCTTTTTTTAAACCATCCTTTATGGTTCTATTGGACATCTCTACCCATCCGTTACTCTGAGGATGAGCTACCGGGGTGAAGTGCATTTTTATCCTGAGGTCGATGGCGAATTCCTGGAACCCTTTGTCAATAAACTAGGAACCATTATCAGCCACTATCACCCTTGATATACCGAATCTGCATATGATGTTTTTCCAAACAAATTTCTATATGTCCTTCACCGAAATGGTTGCCAGAGGCTCTGCCTCAATCCATTTAGTGAAGTAATCTACTGCGACTACGTAGAACTTCACTCCTCCGGGTGTAGTTGGGAGAGGCCCGATGAGGTCAATATCCCATACTACTAGGGGCAAGGGTAGTTAGCCGAAGTTATCGTCTCCGAGGGTAGCCTCTGGATGTTAGCGTGTCTTTGGGAATTGTCACATTTCTGGACAAATTGCCTTGCATCCTTCCTTAAGGTGGGCCAAAAGTATCCGTGGGGGAGTAGTACTCCTGCCAGAGTGTTAGTTCCTATATGGGAACAATAGGCCCCCTCATGGACTTCTTTGAGGATTGTCTCGACATCATCTTCGCCGACACACCTCTGCAGTGGACTCGCGTACCCTTGTCGGTATAATTCCTCTCCGATTAGGAAATATCGTCCGGAACGTCTTCGCACTTTTGCCGCTTCCTGAGGGTCTTCAGGAAGTTCCAAAGTCATGAGGTACTTTTTTATAGGATCCTTCCATCCTCTTTCTGAAGTTGCTATGCTCATTATTACTATGCTCGGTTGGCTTAGCACTTCAGTGGACTTTTTTGACTTGGCCAAAATATCTGCTTCAGTATTCTTTCGGCAGGACACGTTCTTGATGTGTACCTTGTCAAACTCTTGGATGAGCTTTGTTACGAGGTCGTGATACTTTGCCAAGGGTGGGTCGTTTGCACCGTAGTCCCCTACCATCTGTCGGACCACAAGCTGAGAATCGTTGTGAGCCTTTAGGTTTCTCACACCAACTCTTCTAGCGAGGCACAAACCTGCTATAAGAGCTTCATACTATGCCACATTGTTGGTGACATTAAACCCGAATTTGATGGCTTTCATGGCTTCCATACCTTCAGGACCACGAAGAATTACTCCAGCTCCTTGATGTTCGGAACCAGAGGCCCCGTCAACAAACAGAGTCCACTCAGGTTCATCATTATCGAGGTTAGGTTGATTGTCTTCGGTAACGGGTACCTCGACGATAAAGTCTACCAATGCATATGCTTTTATTGGCTTCCTTGGCTCATAGGTGATATCATACTCACCGAGCTCGATGCACCACTTTGATAGCCTTCCCGAGTGGTCAACCTTCTTCATTATATCCCAAAGTGGCAGGTTACTTCGGACGATCATAGGGTGCCCTTTGAAATAGGGTCGTAACCTTCTGCTTTCCAGTACCAGGGCATCAATAGCCTTTTGTAGCAAGGGGTACCTAACTTCGGCACCATGCAGAAACTTACTCGCATAATATACTGGCCATTGTTTTGCCCCCTTTTCCTTCACAAGGACCAAACTTACTGCCTTTTCAGTGACGGTAAGGTATAGTACGAGGGGTTCTCCTTCCCGTGGCTGCCGAAGTGTTGGCAGACGAGTTAGGCAGACTTTAAGCTCTTACCAGGCCTTTTGGCAGTCTTCATTCCAAGGGTGCACCTCGGTCTCGAGGTCACATCCATTTTTTGCTGCTTTAGTGAGAACTTTGAAGAACAGTCGACAGCAATCCCCATATCTGGAGATGAATCTGCTAAGGGAGGTGATTCTCCCCGGAATCTGAGGAACTTACCCGCATTCACCCTGAACACGCATTTTTTGGGGTTGAGATGAATTCCGAATGTCCTCAGTTGGTGGAATGTTTCCTCTAAGTCTACGATATGACTACTAGGCAGTTTGCTCTTAACTATCATATCATCGACGTAGACTTCCATGTTTCTCCCAATTTGGGAGCTGAAGACCCTATTCATCAGCCTTTGGCATGTGGCTCCTGCATTCTTAAGCCCGAAAGGCATTCTAATATAAAAGAATGTACCAACTTCGGTGATGAAGGTGGTTTCTTCCTCGTCTTCGGGGTCCATCCTGATTTGAAGATACCCGTTGAAGGCATCGAGGAAGCTCAGGAGGCCATACTCAGCGGTTGAGTCCACCAACTGGTCCATTAGGGGCAGAGGATATGAATCCTTAGGACAAGCAGCATTCACGTTTTGGAAGTCGATGCACATTCAGAGTTTGTCACTCCCTTCTTTCATGGCGATAACCACATTACTAAGCCATTCGGGATATTTGATTTCCCTTATTACGCCTACCTCCATCAACCTGTGGATTTTGGCTTTAATGAAGTTGTTCTTGTGTGCCAAAAGGCTTCTCTTTTTTTGGCGAACAGGCTTCGCGTCAGGCCGTATCTTAAGACTATGCTGGATTATGCGAGGGTCTACCCCAAGCATGTCCTTCGGCGAGTAGGCAAATAGATCTTTGTTCATTAAAAGGAAATATACAAGCTTTTGCTTGTCACCTCCGGCCAAATGTTTCCTCGTACGGGTGCTACGGCCCGGGACAAGCTCTACACTTTTAGCTTCCATTTTTTTCAACTCATTTTTCTCTCCTTTTGTAGCCTCTTCGCCCGGTATTCCCTTCTCTTCCGAGGTCTGCATGTGCACTTTCATCGGCCCCTGTCTCACCCTTATGAAGACCTTCCAGACCTCAGCTTGGTCAATAAATATCTCTACCTACCCCTCCTTCATCCCAAAGGTGACCATCATGTACTTCACGGCTGGTCGAATGTGAAAGTTCTCTTGAGTTTGCCTTCCGAGGATTGCATTGTACAAAGAAACGGACGTCAATGACTATGAACCTGGTCATGGCTGAGGCGAAAAGCTCTCTATTGTTCTGAACTGCAGTTCCCCCTATCATCAGAGGTAGGTCAATCCACCTGAGGATAGGAAGTTCGGAAGGACCTACCCCGAAGGCAGGAGATGTGACACGTTTGAGGTCATTTTTTGTGATAACCAAGCTTGGCAATAGGTGGGAAAATAGGACATCGGCGTTGGACCCATCGTCCAGGAGCACTTTTTTTACGTCCCAACTCCCAATCCTTGCCATAATAAGGAGTGGGTCATCATGTGGGAATACTACGGTAGACCCATCTTTCCAAACGAGCTTGTTTGATGGGTCACCGAATTCCATCACCAAAATCTACCTAGCTTTCCTCTTCCTCTCTCCCGAAGGTAGTCCCGTGGTGATCATCTGGATTACTCCAGCTGATGGTGCAAGATTCTTCTTATGACTTCGGTTTCGATGTCGGTCGGAATCATAGTCTTTATCTTCCTTTCTTTCCTCCTCCCTCCTTCCCTTAGGAGAGGGTATCTATAGGTACCTGCGAAGTTGGCCCTACTTGATCAGGGACTCGATGTACTTCCTCAGTTGGAAGCAATCCTTAGTGTCATGACCGTGATCCCGATGGAATTGATAGAAGTTCTTCATATTTTTCCTGTTTTCCAAGGTCATGCCCTTCGGTCGCTGGATCTGGGTGCCTTGCCTTTCCATTGCCAGTAGTATGTTCTTTCTCGTGGTGTTCAAGGGGGTGAACATCACTGGCTTCTTCCTTCTCTACTTTTGAGGTCTTCCTCTACCTTCGGTTGGATACCAAGGTTGGCTGTTCTGTCCTTCGGGGTGCATGTGTTCAGACTTTGGCCCTCCCATCCTAAGCTCCTCAGCTGTCATGTGTTGTTCCGCCTTCCAATAGAATTCTTCGAGGGTGTCCGGGGGGTCTTTAAAGCACTCGTAGAAAAGTTGTAAGTCTCTCCGAAGTTCCCTTATCATGGCGAGGATCATACTTCAAGACAGAAGTCCGACATGCTGAGGACTTCACGATTGTGTTAGGTTTCGGGAGCCAAACAACGCAGCAGAATTTAACCAAAACCCTATAGGATCCAAGTGAAACGGGGTAAACCGGGTGTTTGAAAATTTTCATACCTAATTTTTGGTTGAGATCTCTCACTAAACATTTAGAGTCGAATCACAAAACTTCAACAGTTAACATGTTCAAGCTCTCTATGGTATCCACACGAGCCTCTAGGAATCACCACGCTTCCACCGCGTCCCGGCAGATACGTTTCTCTTGCGCTCGCAATGCTAGCTTACGTCCTCCAAGGAATTGCAAGAGAAAAGTGCGACTGTCCTTTTGGGAGGCTAGGGCAACGGGACCTGCGAATTTCTTACTAGAAGTTGTATTTATAGTGAGACTCAACTCCCAAGCCTAATCGGTTTCAAAGCCCTAATCCAATTAGGCTTTAATTTTTGGCTTAATAATGGCCCAACTATTGGGCCCATTATTAATACGAAATTATTGTGAAACCAAAACCTAAATTATTAGCCCATGCACTCTAATGATCCAAATAGCTTTATCTGTGCGACCCAATAGGCTCTTACCACGTTGGCAATGATCATAAATCACATTTATGATCATTAGCAATGAACGGTGTCTAGCAACACATCATTGCTATCCAAGTGACAAGATTGTCGATGATTCGACTAAACCATTATGATCATCACCAATATATGCCATTGTCCCTTTGTCCAAGATAACAAGACTAAGCACGAGACATGGAATGTGTCACTCTCGTATAGCCCAATCTTTGGTTTCTTGATTACCGAGTAGACCAACTTAAGCTGATGACATTGATATCGTATATCAACTCATCCGAGCATGGCCATGCATTTTCCTAAGTCTTACTCTATCAAGGGGCCCGAAGATATCACTCCCGTTACATAGGAGGGACAAATCCCATCTTGATCATACAAATCCCTCCGCATGATATGTGACATATCCAATGACCTCCTTCAAGTTCCCTCAATTACGAGCAACAAAGGAAAGTATCAAAGTATGTGACTCACATGTAGGGAACCTTGATGATCTTAGGTCGAAGGACTACATATACCATGATCACTATTAGAATCACTTATGACACTAATATAACGATTCATGTAGTGTTCTCATGGTGTGTCGGTCTAGTACACAAGTTCTCCAACTTGTACCCATATGCAGACTACATATCTCATATTAGTCTCCACATATGCTAGTCGTTATGTATTATTGCAACCCGCTCCACAATAATACTTGACTATGGACGTTTGAGAATATCATTATTTTAGGGTTACAATTATGTTTGTTAAGTTATGTAGAAACAAAAACAACAAACATAATTGCTGGATTAATGCCTTAATAAAATATCATGACTCAATGTGCAAAAATACAATCATCTCATGAATGGCTTTCTGGGCACAACACTAACAGATTGAACCTTTCAACATAGTCGCGAATGATCTCCCCATTTCTTTGCGCTAAATCGAACATCTAAATAAGCATCTTCACCGTCGGCCTACTGCTGATGAACTACCGTGTGAATGCCATGAACAGCTCTTGGAAACTCATTATAATTCCAGGGGCGAGGGAGTTGTACCACGCGGTTGTCGAGTTGAAGAGGTTGACCTCAAAGCACTTGCAAATGGTAGCGTCATCGGCACCGTGTAGCACCATACTATGCCTGTACTTGGTTAGGTGGGCTTGAGGGTCATTACGCCCATCATAGGTTTCCAAGCGAGGCACCTGAAAATCACCTAGCATTGGTGTTTCCACTACCCTCCGAATGAAGGGTGACTCTTCTCCGATGAAGGTCTCAGATAACCTTGACCATACAGGCTTTCGGGCGATCTGCCACTCCACTTTCTCTAACCTCTCTAGGATGATTTCCATGAGGATGGTGGCACTGGGGTCTTTTCGCCGCCTGGAGGCCTACGACAATGGAGAATGACGCCTCCTTTTCGGGGAGTAACTTCGGCGGCGGGGGGATTGTGACCTCTCTTTCGTTGAAGAACTTCACCAGTGAGAAGCCCTAGCCCCTTTGGATCTTGTTTCTCCAGTACATTGGCCTTCAGGAGGTGCATCCTCCGTTGAAGACATGTCTTGGAAGTCCCCACTCCCTGAACTCTGGTGAGTGGATTTCAAGCTTCTCTCCCGATGGGGAGCTGTTGAAGAGGCTCTTCAGCAAAAGGGTGGTTGTGACCACCTTTGGTCCAACTCTTGCATCATTTCAGCCATGACAAAGCACTGAAAATCATGTTGGAAGCTCATTGTGATTGTTAGAGGACATTCGTCCTCAGTTAAAGAAGTCCCTACGGTAGGTTGTTTGGTCGCCGGTTGATTCTCCGACGCGGATGGGGACTTCGGGAGTCCCTTATCCTTAGAATGTCAAGTTTCAACAATGGCTACCTGAGGATAGGTTCCCACAGACGGCGCTAAATGATGCCCGCCAGCATCTTCGTTGTACGACATAATGCCTGAAGTTGGGACTTCCGATGTGGAGGGTGTCTGAAGGAGAGACTTCCGACATGAGATTGTGTGAAACACTCAATAGAACAGGGGTTAGGAGGTCCCCAGAGTGTGTTTCAAGGGGAGGAGCCTCTGACGCCCAAGTCAGGATTTGGCAAGTGAAGAGTAGTGAATGGAGAGCAAAGAGTAAAGTTCTCTCAAGAGTTGAGTCTATCGTATATCCTTACCAAGGTCATTTTCCCAGGTATTTATAGGAGGGCATTGGGAGAAGTCCGTTTGACACAGCCCACTCAGATCATGACACGTGTTCAGCTGGATGCGGTCCGTACCTTCGGGGATGGGGATCTCCAGCTGGCCATAGGCCGTTTCGGCCAGAAGTCAGGGCCATGGGAGGCCTGTGTGTCAGGGGCGTGTGCGAAGTCTCTGTGTCAGAGGCTCATTAACTATTTTTGTCGTGTTCACAAGACCCGTTTGGTGAAAGAAGCTTCTTCAGGATATGAGAGCTTCTAGCCGAGGTGGCTCCAGTTACTCGGAAGATCCTTCGGCACAGAGAATCCCCTTCGGAGGATGTTTTCCCCTGCCAAGGATGGTGAGTCTATTCCACCTGAAGTTGGTCAGGTCATTTTACCGATGGTGGTAGTGTAACACGTTCCCGAGGTCAGTCCCATTATTCCCCGAGGGTGATGATGGATTACTGAGGTCAGGGGGTCAAGGACTACGGACCGTCTTTTCCTGAGGTTGGTGCTCGCATTCTCTGAGGGTGATGCTCGTTTCTTCCGAGGGTGGTGCTTTGTTAGAGCTTGGGGGTTTGACGGGTAATAGCCCTTTGGCTATCAGAATGGATGATGGATCACCCTTGGAGGAGGGCTGTTTAAGATTCAAAGATCCCAAAGGATAAAGTCCCGAAGGAACCCTTCTGGACTTTAACTGAAGACATAAACCTGTTTTCTGAGGATTGCCAGAAGATGGTCCCATAGATGGTAAGGGGGATCATGACAAATTCCACTTTTCAAACCTTGACCGTGGATTGCCTGAATGAGGTGATCCTTGCAACTTGGATTTTTGAGCATGCTGCTTACATTAGGTATTTTCTTCTTGCAGCTGTTGGCATACGGAGGCTACCTTCGGGCATGGGCATCCAAGCAATCTTCCATCCGAAGTTAGTCGGAGGAGAACTTGGCTAAGGCGAAGGAGATGTTCGCGAGCTCATGCGTGACATATGGCGAGCTCAACAAGATTTCTAAGGAAGACCTAGCCAAGCTCCGGCAGGAGATCCTGAAGAGCCGGAGGGGGCTCTTTGATGAGTGCTCTTCCAAAATCTCTAACCTTAAAGTGAAGGTGGTGGAATTGAGCTCGGAGGGGGAGTTCCTTTAGAAGGAAAGGGAATAAGCCATTGCTGATTTCACCAAGGCATTAGAGATCAACTCTGAGCTTCTTGCCAAAATTGATCAGCTAAAAAAGAAAAAGAAGAAAAATAAGAAAAAGATTGAGAAGGAGATGGAGGCACTAAAGAAGGAAGTGGAACATCTGCAATTTGAGAAGTCCAAGGCCGAAAGGGTGGTGAAGTCCTCATTTCAATATGGTTTCTGCCTAGCTTACCATCAGATGCTCTTATGGTTTCCCGACCTCGAAGTCTCCTTTTTAAAAGCCCTCGACATCCACAAAGGACCATCCTCACCGTGTTTGAAAATGGAATTCCTCAACCTTCCCGAGTAACCTCCTTCAGTTGATGATGATGATAAGGATGATGCTGAGGATGCTGATGCCGAAAAGCCCGTAGATGAGGAGGTAATCCTTAGGCCCTTCTTTGTATATTTTTTTGTGTAGTTTTCACTTCTTTAATGAAGTTGTCCTCATTCCTCAAAACTTTGGGCAAGTCCATGGCACTTTCTTCAGCAAATATTGCATGCCCATAATCTTATCTGTTGACTCACCACCTTCAGCTTATGCACCTCATTCTACTAACTTACTATCCTTGAAGAAAATAAGATCAAAGATTCAAAACCTTGGCCATCTTATTTTGGGGCGTTGTGAATATTTTCCTCAGTGTTATTAGAATAGGATTCAAGCAACGTTTTTGGGAAAATTACTATGCAGAAGAACACTTAGGTATTTTCAAGATCAACCATATTTGGTTAATCTTATTCAGTGAAACTTGTACAATATTACCAAGACACTTTCGGAAGCAACCATATTCAGTTAGCCTCCCTTAGCAAAACTTTGCACAATATCACTAAGATACTTTCAGAAGCAACCATATTCGGTTAAGCTTGTACAAGATCTTTTAAGGACTTTCAGAAACAACCATATTCAGCTATCCTCCCTCCTTGGAAATTTCTTAAGTGTAGAATTTTTTCAAGGAGTCTAAATGCCATGTGTTTTTCAACTCTTCTCCCTCAGTATTTCCAAGCTTATAGACCCCTGGCCAAACTTCCTCTAGGACCAAATATGGTCCTTCCCAATTTGCCCAAAGTACTCCATGAGATGGTCTTCCAGATTCTGAGTTCAACCTTTCGAAGAACAAGGTCTCCTTTCTTGATTCCTTTGGGTCTGACATGGGAGTTTGTTGCGAGGGCTACCCTTTGTTGGAAAGCTTTTCTTCTGACTTCGGCCATCTCCCTATGTTCATCAATGATATCTAATTTGGTTCTTAAACCAAGGTTGTTCCCTTCTTCATCGAACACCTATACTCTGATAGATTGTTGTATGACTTCGCCGGGAATAATGGCCTCATTGCCAAAGACGAGCGAGAAAGGTGTTTCACTAGTAGCTCTTCTGGGATTTCTTCGATAACTCCATAGCACACTTGAAAGTTCTCCTAGTCATTTTCCATTTGTTTCTTTTAATTTCTTCTTGAGACCATCTTTCATTGTCCAATTAGACACTTCAACTTGTCCATTGCTTTAAGGATGGGCTACTGGGGCAAAGTGAAATTTTACCCCAAGGTTGGTTACGAATTCCTGAAATTCTCTATTAGTGAATTGGGAACCATTATCTGTTACTATCATTCTCGGGCAAATTGAATCTACATATGATGTTTTTCCAGAGAAACTTCTGGATATCCTTCACCGAAATTGTTGCCAGAGGCTCTACCTCGATCCACTTAGTGAAATAATCTACTACAACTACATAGAATTTCACTCCTCCTAGAGCCATTGAGAGAGGCATGATGAGGTCAATACCCCAAATAGCAAAGGGGCAAGGATAGTTTGCCGAAGTTATTGCCTCCAAGGGTACTCTTTGAATTGGTGCGTGCCGCTAGCACCTATCGCAATTTTTGACAAACTGCCTTGCATCCTTCCTGAAAGTAGGCCAAAATTATCCTTCCTGAAGTAGTACCCCAGTAAGGGCATTGGTTCCAATGTGATATCCGCAGGCCCTGTCGTGGACTTCCTTGAAGACTGTCTCCATATCCTTTTCACTGATACACCTTTGCAATGGATTTGCGTACCCTTGTCGATATAATTATTCCCTAATTAAAAAGTATCTACTTGAGCAAATTTGTACCTTTGCAGCTTCTATAGGTTCTTCGGGTAATTCTGAAGTTGCAAGATGCTTTTTGATTGGATCTTTCCATCCTTTATTCGAGGTTGCGATGGCCATTATTCATATGCTTGGATAATCGAGTACTTCGGTGGACTGCTTTGATTTGGCTAAGGTATCTGCTTCCACATTATCTCGTCGGGGTACAATTTCTATTTGTACCCTATTGAACTCTTGGATAAGCCTTTTTACGAGATTATGGTACTTTGCCAAGTTCAGATCTTTTGCCCCATTATCCCCTATCATCTGCCAGATCACTAGCTAGGAATCACTGTGGGCCTTCAGGTTTCTCACACCAACCCTCCTTGCCAATCGCAAGTCTGCTATGAGGGCTTCGTATTCAACAACAATATTGGTGACATTGAAACCAAATCTGATGGCCTTTGGAGCTTCCATACATTTGGGTCCACAGAGAATTAATCTGGCTCCCAGGTGTTCGAATCCTGAGGCACCATCGACAAATAATGTCCACTCAGGTTTGTCATTTCTGAAGTCTCCTAGAGCACCTTTGGTTTCAGGTACCTCAACAATGAAATCTACCAGCACTTCACTTTTATTGCCCTCCTTGGTTCATAAGTGATATCGTACTCACCGAGCTCGATGCACCACTTTGATAATTATCCTGAGTGGTCTACCTTCTTGGTGACATCCCGTAAAGGTAAGCTACTTCACACTACGATCGGATGTCCTTGGAAGTAAGGCCGAAGTCTCCTTCCTGCTAGTACTAGAACGTAGATGGCTTTTTGTAATAGAGGATATCTAACTTTGGCACCATGCAAGGATTAGCTTACATAGTACACCGGCCATTGTTTCCTACCTTCCTTCCTTACTACAACCGAACTTACAGCTTTCTCAGTTACTACAAGGTAGAGTGATGAATACTCATAAGTATATTGTTATTAAGAGTTTAAATCATCATTATACACTTTGAGTATGATTAATTTCTCTATTCTGAGCATTTTTCCATCAGGTTACTATTCATGCATTTTACTATTCCCTGAGTTACTATTAACCAACTTACTATTCATATGCATATTTTACTGTTTACATGCATTTTCACTATTCATTAACATCAATAATTATTTTTTTTACATAGGTAAAATCATTCCTTGGTGACCGTTCATGAGAAAAATCATATCTGGAGCTGTAGATGTTGGAACTGAGTGATTCAAAATTCATCTGAAAGCCAATACATAGATCTTCAACTCTGCTACATTTTGTGAGCTAGCTTGATCATTTTCATTGGTGAAATCTGATTATAGATGAGACCATTTGTTCTTTCTTGTGCTAAAGAGCAGTTTCAGTAGAAAAATCATAACTTGAGCTACAGTTGTCAGATTTGAATGAACAAAATATCAATTTGAAGTTGAAGAAGAGATCTACAAATCTTCTTCTTTGAAGAAGAGATGATTCAATGTGTACAGTGGCCAAAAAATTAAAAGAAGTTGTGGCCCACCATTGTTGATTTCTATTTACCTATATTTCACTATTCCATTTTACCATTTCAGCCACCCCCAAAACTCTATAAATAGGCACCTTGGGGGGGAAGATGAAAAATTGCCATTTCTTAGGCCTTATTTATATTTTTGTATCAAAGTTAGCTTTTTTCCTTTGTTCTTGTTTTTATTTTCAATACCGAAGCTCTGTCCAAGTGTTTTCTTTTTGTTCTTCTTCCTGTTCTACCTTTGATCTTTCAATTCATGTTCACTTCATCCTTTTATATGTTGTTTACTTTTATCATGGTTAACTAATCTTCTTTTTGCTAAGGTGAAAGGGTGAAGCTTTTGGTATAAAGGTTATGATTGATTTGAATGGATCACAACGTTAACGGTATTTTCTTTCTTAATCTATTTAACTTTTTTTCTTGTTAAGTGAGAGCCTTGATTCATCATAGTCAATCATTGGCTCAAAAGCTACTTGATTCTCTCTGTAGAACATGGCTCCACTAGCTATATTGGAATCTTGAGTTATTGTAGACAAATGTTATCGTGATAAATACTTGAACCCATTAGCAAGCGTTGGCGTTTTAAGATCAATGAAAGTTAATACTAACTAAATTCCTCGATTGGGACCTCCTGTATGTGTGGATCTCAATTGTGTGGTAAGATGGGCTAAAATTAATCATAACTAATATACTAAACATTCATCCCCAAACCTTAGTTATTTTCTTGAAAGTAATTTTTTTTTAAACAAAATTGTTTACATCTTTTGTAATTTGTATTTCTTAATTCACTTCCCTGCGGTTCGACACTCAGACTCTCGAGATCTTATTACTTGTGACAACCTACACTTGGGTTACAACTACTAGAGTGCAGCAAGTTTTTGTCGCCATTAAGCGCCATTACTGGGGAGGTGAAATTAGAGTACAAGTTCATTTTTTTTATTTTTGTTCTTTTTTATTTTCTTTCTTTTTTTTTTTGTTCATCAAATGGAAAGGCTGAGCCTCCTACCTCTTAATTTCTGTTAATTTTTTTTCTTCATTGTTGAATGGAAGGCTAAGCCTCCTACATCTTTATCTGTTCATCTTACTTTCTTTTTATTTATTTATTTATTTTTATTATTGTTCACTGGAAGGCTATGCCACCTAAATCTATTGTTCATAAAATGGAAGGATGAGCCTCCTATTTCTTTTTGTTATTGATATCTGTTTTTCTTGTTATTATTTTGTTTATGTATTAAAGCTTGGTCACATTCATCAAGTGGTAGACTAGTAAGAGAATCTTTATTTTCTTCAAATATGGCTAAACATATTAATGAACAAGAAGATAACTATTCTCTAAATAATGACCAAGATCGGTCTAGGACACTTAGAGAACACATGAACCCCATAAGAAATAGCACACCATCATGTCTAATTTTTCCTGCTAATCCATGTAACTTCAATTTCAAGCCAGGTAATATTCAACTTTTACCAACTTTTCACGGCTTTGATTCTGAAAATCCATACTTGCATTTGAGGGAATTTGAGGAAGTCCGTCACACATATAAAAACCTAAACTATAGCACGAACACCAACAGGCTTAAGCTTTCTCCTTTTTCTTTAAAGGATAAACCTAATACTTGGCTACAAAATCTTAGGTCAAGCTCCGTTTAATTCATGGGATGAATTGCAACAAAATGTTCCTTCCCACAAAACAAATTATTTCAAAGGGCAAATAACCACTTTCACAAAAAAACTAGGAGAAACTTTTTACCAGTGTTAGGATAGATACAAGGATTTACTTAACACATGCCCATACCATGGGTTTGAAACATGGAGATTAGTCTCACATTTTTATGAAGGTTTGACACCTAGGGAAAGGCAAATGGTAGAAATGATGTATAATGGAACATTTGAGGATAAAGATATTGATGAGGCATTGAATTATCTAGACATACTTGCAGAGAATGCACAGAATTGGGACACCAATGGTACCTATGAGGCTCCAGGTAAGACTCAATCCCTGTATCTAATGGAGGTGTATATCACCTTAAGGAAGATAATGACCTTTGAGCAAAATTTGCATCCCTAGCTAGAAAGATTGAGGCATTGGAAATGAAGAAAACTGGTCATTTAAAATCTGTTGAAGAAATTGTTTATCACATTTATGAGACCAATGATCATTCTACTAGCAATTGGCCAACCTTGTCCTCTTTCAAAGAATGTCTCCATGAACAAGTCAATGCATTAAACTACTTCAAAACGCCAACCCAAAATCCATACTTAGAAACATATAATCCTGCTTGGAGGAATCATCCAAATTTTAGTTGGAGAAATGATAATCATGCTCAAACTTTACAACCACCTTTGCACACCAAGCAAAAATTTCAACAATCTTAAGGGAATGCACCATATGTTCCTCCTTTTAGGAAAAATTTTGAAGATACATTGCATTCATTCATTGAGAAGAAGAAGTCCATCAATGCTCAAACAAGTCAAAACCTGAATGATTTGAAAGATACTCTTGCAAAATTTGCATATGCACTCAACATTTAGGAGAAAGGACAATTTTCTTCTCAACCATAAGCAAATCCAAAGGTCAAACCATGGATCAAGTGAAGTCAATCATTACACTCTACAATGGTAAGGTTGTTGAAAAATCCATTCCTGACCCTTATGAAGGACACAATGAGTCAACTTCTAAGAGTAAATAAGGGGTTGAACCTTTACCAAGTGAATAACAAATTGAATCTCCACTTGCACCTCAATTTCCTCAAGCTTTAACTGTTCCTAAGAAGGTGAATAAGAATCTTGAAATTCTTAAAATCTTCAAGCAGGTAAAAATCAATATCCCCTTGTTGGATGCGATTAAACAGGCACCTTCTCATGCCAAATTTTTAAAGGACTTGTTCACTGTTAAAAGAAAACTGAATGTGAAAAAGAAAACCTTATTGGCCAAGCAGGTAAGTTCTAATATTCAAAATAATACTGCTTTGAAATGCAAGGACCTTGGCTGTCTAACAATCTCATGTTTTATTGGAGAACATAAAATTGAGCAAGCATTACTTGATCTTGGGGCTAGTGTAAACTTACTTCCATATTCAGTTTACCAAAAACTAAATTTGGGTGAGTTAAAACCAACCGAGGTAACTCTTTTGCTTGCCGATAAATCAGTGAAAATGTCTAGAGGAGTTGTTGAAGATGTTTATATTTTTATATTTTTGTATCAAAGTTAGCTTTTGTCCTTTGTTCTTGTTTTTATTTTCAATACCGAAGCTCTGTCCAAGTGTTTTCTTTTTGTTCTTCTTCCTGTTCTACCTTTGATCTTTCAATTCATGTTCACTTCATCCTTTTATATGTTGTTTACTTTTATCATGGTTAACTAATCTTCTTTTTGCTAAGGTGAAAGGGTGAAGCTTTTGGTATAAAGGTTATGATTGCTTTGAATGGATCACAATGTTAACGGTATTTTCTTTCTTAATCTATTTAACTTCTTTTCTTGTTAAGTAGGAGTCTTGATTCATCACAGTCAATCATTGGCATAAAAGCTACTTGATTTTCTCTGTAGAACATGGCCCTACCGGCTATATTGGAATCTTGAGTTATTGTAGACAAAGGTTGGCATGATGGATACTTGAACCCATTAGTAAGTATTAGGGTTTTAAGATCAATGAAAGTTAATACTAACCAAATTCCCTAATTGAGACCTCCTTTATGTGTGGATCCTAATTGAGTGGTAAGATGGGCTAAAATTAATCATAACCGATATACTAAAAGTGGATCCCCTAACCTTAGTTATTTTCTTGAAATTATGTTTTTTCTTAAAGAAAATTGTTTACATCTTTTGTAATTTGTATTTCTTAATTCACTTCCCTGTGTCTCGACACTCAAACTCCTGAGATTTTATTACTTGCGACAACCTACACTTAGGTTACAACTGCTAGAGTGTAGCATAGGGGACAAGTGATTCTCATTCCCACAGTTGTCGGAGTGTCGGCAAATAGGTCAGGTAACTTTTGAGCTCCTCCCACACTTTCTAGCATTCCTCATTCCAAGGGTGTTCCTCGGCTTCAAGGTTGCCTTCATTTTTTGCTGCTTTCGTAACTACTTTGAAGAATGTTTGGCACCGATGTCCATATCTGGATATGAATCTGCTAAGGGAAGTCATTTTCCTAGTGAGCCTTTGTATATCCTATGTTGTCGTCGGAGTTCGGAACACTGGCAGGGCATCAATTTTTTTAGGGTTAGCGTTTATACCTCTTTTGAATACCATGAAGCCAAGGAATTTCCTTGCTATTACTCCAAATATGCAGTTTTTGTGGTTGAGACGTATTCCAAAGTTCCTAAGTTTCTGAAAGGTCTCTTGTAAGTCGGTGACATGATTGCTAGGTACTTTAGTTTTAACAATCATGTCATCGACATATACTTCGATGTTTCTCCTGATTTGGGAGTAGAACACCTTGTTCATAAGGCTTTGATACGTTGTTCTAGCATTTTTTAGGCCGAAGGCCATTCTAACATAACAGTATGACGCAACTTTGATAACAAATGTTATTTTTTCCTCATCCTCGGGACTCATCCGGATTTGGTGATTGTCACTGAAGGCATCTAGGAAGCTTAATAGCACATACTCAGCTGTAGAGTTGGCCAGGTGATCTATTGAGGGGAAGGGATATAAGTCCTTAGGACAAGTGTCATTGATATTTCGAAAGTCAATGCACATTCAGAGCTTACAGGTTCCTTGCTTCATGGCAACGACGACGTTGCTAAGCCACTCAGGATATTTGACTTCCTTTATCACTCTGGCTTCCAAGAGTTTTTTAACTTCTTCTTTGATGAAGTGGTTCTTTTGAGCCAAAAGGTTGCACTTTTTCTACCGAATAGGCTTTGAGTCAAGTCACATCTTAAGATAGTGTTGGGCTATGCCTGGATTCACTCCGGGCATATCCTTCAGCGAGTAGGCAAAAAAATCTTTGTTCATTATCAGAAAGGATACAAGTTTTTCTTTTTCCCCTTCGGCCAATTGTTTACCTACTCGGGTACTTCAGCCAAGGACTAGTTCTATATCCTCGGTTTATATGTTCTCAACATCTTTCTCTCTTCCAGCGGCTTCTTTGGCAGCGGTACCCTTTTCCCCGATAGTCTGTGCATGGACTTAAGAGGAACTCCTTCTTGCTTTGATAAACACCTTCCTGACCTCAGCTTGGATAATGAATATCTCTGCGTCTCCTTCTTTGGCTTTGAAAGTGACTGTCAGGTATTTGAAGTCTGTTCGGAGATGGAGATTGCCCTACGTTTGCTTCCCGATGATGGCATTGTACAATGATGATACATCTATGACTATGAATCTTGTCATAGTGGATACGAAGAGCACTTCTACCATTTCGGCCGAAGTGCCTTTTGGCATAAGCGGGAGATTAACCCACTTAAGTGCGGGAAGTTCAGCAGGTCCTACTCCGAATGTGGAAGATGTCATTGGCTTGAGATCATTCTCTGTTATGCCTAGTTTTAGCAACACATGGGTGAAGATGACATCAGCATTTGCGCCATCATCTAGTAGTACCCTATTAACGTCCCAACTCCCTACCCTTGCCATAATGAGGAGAGGGTCGTCATGGGGAAACTTCACTATGGACCCATCCTTCTGAACAAGCTTGTTTGTTGGGTTGTCAAATTCCATCATTGCAATTTCCCAAGCCCTTCTTTTCCTCTCAGTCAAAGGTATTCCAGTTATGATTGTCTAGATTATACCTGCCGGAGGTGGCAAGTGCTTCCTAGGACTTCGGTTCCAACGTCGGTCAGAATCATAGTCCTCATCCTCTCTTTTCCTATCTTCTTCCTTTTTTTCTCGGGCTTTGGGCGACGACATCCACATGTAGCGATAAAGTTGCCCTTGCTTTATCAAAGATTCTTTATACTTTGTTAGTTGAAAGCAATCCTCGGTATCATGTCTGTGGTCCCAATTAAATCGGCAGAATTTCTTCATGTTCTTCTTTTTGTCCAAGGTCATGGCCTTCGGGCACTGGATTACGGTTACTTGCCTTTCTAGGCTCATCAGGATGTTTGTTCTTGTAGTGTTTAGGGGGTGAATGATACTGGCCTCTTCCCCTTTGCTTTCTGAGGCCTACCCCCTCCCTCGGCGGAATACCAAGGTTGGTGACCCTGACCCTCAGAGTGATTATCGTCAAACTTTGGGCCGCCTATCCTTAGCTCCTCCGCTATCATGTGTTGCTCGGCCTTTCGGTAAAATTCCCCAAGGGTGTCAAGAGGATCCTTGGAGAAATCATAGAAGAGTTATGCGTCCCTCCTTAGCCCCCAGATCATAGCGATGATTCAAATTTCAAGGTAGAAGTCCGGCACACTAAGAGCTTCTCGGTTAAACCTCTCAATGCTGTCCCAAATGGTCTCCCCATTCTTTTATGCTATATTGAACATTTGGATTGGCATCTTTACCATTGATTTGCTCCCGATGAACTGCTAGGTAAAGGCAGTGGACAAGTCCTGGAAACCCATTATGGTTCCAGGTGCGAGGGAGTTGTACCATGTAGTTGTCGGTCCTGACAAGGTGACTTCAAAACATTTGCAAAGGGTGGCATGGTCGGCACCATGCAATACCATGCTTCTCTTATACTTTGTCAGATAGGCCTGTGGGTCACTACACCCATCATATGTCTCCAGACATGGTACTCGGAAATCACTGGACATTGGTGCTTGTACAATAGTACGAATGAAGAGGGACTCCTCTTCGGTGAAGGTCTCCTATAGCCTTGACCAAACAGGCTTTTGAGAGACCTGTTTTTCCATCTTTTCTAACCTCTCTAGTATTTTCTCCATTAGGACGGTAGTACTTTCATTCTTTTGCTGCCTGGGAACCGTTGGCAGGAAGCGTCGTCTTCTTGGTGAGTAAGTTCACTGGGGCAGTAATAAGGACTTCTTATCTGAGGATTGACTTCACCGACAAGAACTTCTATTCTCTTTTGACCCTACTCTCATAGGGCGATGTCCCCGATATGGTATGTTCCCCGTTAAGGACTCATCATGAGGGCTTCCATTACCGGAGCTGTGCTGAGGTGACTTATGACTTTTCTTCGGACGGGCGTTTGGAGAAGGTGCCCCTTTTGAAGGTTCTTATGATAATCTCTAGTCGAGTTCTTGTGTCATATCAACAACGAGAGAGTGTTGAAAGTCACATAGAAAACCCATTGTGATAGTCAGAGGATGCTCATCCTTCAGCAGGGAAGTCTCCACTGCAGGCTGTTCAGTCATTGCTTGAGTCTCCAGCGTAGACTCAGACCTCGAGAATCCCTTGTCCCTTGAACATCGATTCTCAACAACAACGACTTGGGAGTGAGTTCCCACAGACAGTGCCAAATAATGCCCAGAGACATCTTCGTTGTACGAAATACTGTGCCTAAGAGAGAGACTTCCGGTGATAATGTATCTGCAAGATTTTGAAGAACGTGAGTTAGGAGCTCCACAGAGTGTGTTTCAGGGGGAAGAGCCTCTGACACCTAAGTTAGTATATAAGAGATAAGTTGCTAGGAGAAAACAGTAAGAAAGAGAGGGTCCTGTGTCCTTACCTGGGAGCCTCGCAAGTATTTATAGAGGGACAGGGGGAGAAGGTCATTTTGCACCGCCTATGCAGATCAAGACACATGTTTGGCTAGATCTGGTGTGTACCTTTGGAGATAGGTATCTTCAGTTGGCCATAGGTAGTCTCGCCCATAGGGTAGGTGTTATAGCCTTCCTATCGGAATGCTCAGTGAGCTAGGTAAATTCATAAATCCCTAGTTTAAAGGCCTTAATTAAAGGTGAATTAGCAAGATCAAGTAAGTTATCCAAGGGTTAGTTGGTTCCGAGCGGTTTATGGCACTAGGTTTGCTCAGGGGCAAAATGGTCAATTTGCACCTCAGAGGGTCAAGACACATCTCGGGAGTAAAAATGATATTTTTAAAACCCAAAGCCCAGGTTAGCAAAGTTTGTGAAAGTTTTTAATTACCTAGTTACTATTTGAAGATGGGGTAAACTTACAAGTTTTTAAAAAGTTTGGGGTGCAGAGGGGTTTTGTTGTTAAAATAGTTGGAAGGGATCAGTTCTTGGCACTATTCCTTCATCTGCAGAGGGATTTTGTTGTTAAAATAGTTGGAAGGGATGAGTTCTTGGCACTATTCCTTCATCCCTTCCATTTCATTTTCGTAGCTCCCTCCAACCCTCTCCAATTCTTGCTCCAACTTCATCCAATCCATGATTTCTTGAAGGAATTTGAAGGCATTCTTAGTACCCATGAGGAGGATGGTTTGTTTTATGCTTGTTTTGTTGTTTTCACGCTTGTTAGGGCGATTTTGTGCTTGGGCTGTCTTTTGTGCGTGAGGTATGGTTTCAATCCATGATTTAACTTGTTTCTTGAGTTATTGGAAGCTTAAGTCTCGTTAGACTGCTGTTAATTGAGTGTCATATGCCTTCTATTTTGCTTGGAACCTAGGAAACATAGTGGAACCTTTGGAACTTGGAGTTTGATGCTTTGGTGCTTGATTGTTGCTAGTTCAAGGTTAACTGAGATAAGGGATTTATGATTCATGCTTGATTAATGCCATTCATTGCTTGCTTGAAGTAGAATTCATGTGAATTAGTGAATGGTGTTAGCTAGTGGATGGCATTTGTTGTGTTGGACTAGTTGAGTTGCCAAGCTTAGTGTGATGTTTATGTGTGTTGTAAGCTTGGAATGAATGGTACATTGTGGCCTAAGAAGTGTGTTTTGCAGGTTTACAAAGTGGGATGGCATCCCAAACTTGTTTGGGAGCCTTTGGAAGTCTCCAAAGAGGCTTAAGAGGCTTTTTTTGGGTTCAGCGCACGGGCCTCAGTGCCCAACGTGCATTTTCATGTCCACAGAGTAAGGTGCTCCTAAAGCCTAGGCCCCTAGTGGCGCCTAGGCCTCAGGTGCTCCTGGCGCTTAGGCCTCAATGGCACCTCTCCTAGTGCCTAGGCGCCAACACTCGACAACATTGACATGCTGTAGGGTTTTCACCATAACTTTTTCGCTCGGGTGTCCAATTGAGATGATTCAAGTTCCCATGTGAAGCTAAGAGGAAGGGCTATCATTTCCATGTTTTTCATAAGCATTTCTTAGCCTAGGTTTAATGGTGCTTTCACTAAAAGTGATGAGACACTTGGCAACATTAAAACACCATTAGTCAGGTAAAAGGTTTAGTACGATCAGGAGCCTAGCTCAACCTTTGGGTTTGAGGTCCCGATGTGGAAACCTTAGTTGACCTAGGAAGGTCCAGTGGAACCTAGAATTTTTTAGTCCAACCATGACCATTTCCAGTCCACTAGGGTGAACCAAGTAATGGTGGATAAGTATGTGCCTTGAGTGAAGGTTTAGTGCACTTGTAGCTTAAGCAAGGTTACTTGAGGAACAAGTGAAAGCCTAGTGCACTCTTAGCAAGGGTTTAAGGTGGAAGCTTACTACACATGTAACCAAGGCAAGTCTAAGGACTTGAGGTACTATATGAAGGCTTAGTACACCTAGTGAGTTCCTTGGAACTTAAGCGAGGTGCATCCACCATGTTCACCTGCACAAAAATCAACAGAAGTTTAAATTTACTGTGTTGGTAAGCTAAGGCTTACTAGGAGTGAGTTAAGGGCTAGAACTTGCTAGGCACGGAGTGACGCCCATGAGAAGACTAGGAAGAGGAGGGGTCCCAAGGGACTCAAACGTATGCGCATAAGTTAGCCCTCAGACTGCAAGCGCGCGTAGTAGATTTCATATATCATATATATGTTTGCCCTCAATAGTTTTCTTGTAGGTTGAATGATCCCTTACTAAGAATCATTGATTCTCACTCCCTTACTCTTTGTTGTACAGATATGTTCTGCAAGGCTGGCAACCATTAAGGGTTGTTGAGCTAGGCTCACGAGTAGGTATATAGTTTATTTGAATCTTTATGATTCTAGTTTTGCAGCTACACCAGGTCAATTTCCTATGGCAAGGGGTGTTTGGGGTAGGTTCCTGGGTAGACCTGGCAAAGGTCGAGCGCGTGGGCATTCCCTCACCCAATGTCCTTTCTGACCACAGATATTACAAATATCAGTTCCCAAGGTGCATGGCCTCGTGCCACAAAACCATCTACACGTAGGACATAAACCCATTTTCTTTCTCTTGAAAACCTTGGCTTTCCACCATCGGTCGCTTCCTGGTGCTCTTTCCTAGGTTGACTGGTCCAACCTCCACCTTTTTACTAGGTGCCCTCAAATCCTCAAATTCCGTTTCTAAGGCTAACGCCTTCTGAACCACTTGGCGATAACCCTTGATATCCACTGTCGCCATATACTTCTGAAGCACGGGTTTCAGACCTTGAAAGAATTTCTTGGCCTCCAACTCATCATTACCAACCATGTAAGGAGCATACCAGATGAGTGAATTATAACGCTGCTCATACTCTTGCACAGACATCTCTCCTTGCATTAGATTTTCAAACTGGATCCTCCTTTGATCTTGTGCAACGTCACTAATATATTCCTGTCAGAACTTCTTCTCGAAGTCTGACCAATTGAGTACCTTTTTCTTGTGCTCTGGTCAAGTACCATTGCTTTCCCTCAATATCTCCATCACATCATCCCACCATAAACTAGCCCCCCCTCTCAAAAAGAAAGGTATTAAGGCCATCCTTTGTTCAAACTCATAACCTCCACAAGTGAAAAGTTGATTCATCCTGGATAACCAATCTTCTGCTCGATCGGGATCACCTATCCCATCAAAACTCAGTGGATCAACGGTCTTAAACTTTTCTAACAACCTCATTTGATGTGGGGTGTCTCCCCTCCTTGGAGTCTCCATAACCTCTAGCTCATCTTCCTCCTCATGAACATGATTTCTCCGTTCATGAGCCCTAGGCATTTGCTGTTGCTCAGCATGCCTTTCTTGATCCTGGTGTGGATTGTTTTCCCCTTGGACAACTTTTCTATCCTCATGATCTTGGAACAACTCAGTATGATAGTAGTCATACCCTCTGCCACTTGGGCCATAGTCTGAGTTAACCCCTGAAGCACCCTGGATATCTTATCCAAACTTGCCATAATTGGGTGACTAGAACCCTTACCAGGTTCTGTAGCCCTCTCAAAGCTCCTGACCTAGTGTCAACCATAGCAACCTGCAACCAAAGCCAGACAACATTCCGCAGATGTTGGTTAGTACTAACTTTCCTAGCACATGGACTTCCAAAACTAGATCTTAGTCTTAGCCTCCAATATTTATGAAATGAGCTCTAAGATCTGATATGAAAAACTTACACAGCCATCCTTAGCCCTTGCCCAGGAGATCTGTGAGAGCTGATCTCACGATGGTTGCAATTGGCTAGTTGTATATGTGCACGGATTAAAATCCTGTGATACTAGTTGATTAACCTAGAATATGCAAGATGCATGCTCTTCATCTTTGGCTTGGATTAACAAAACTATAAAACATTGACTTGGCCAAGAGATTTGCATAGAAAATAAGTTTAAATAGCCAAAGCATACAGGATCAACATTTATGTGAGTTTACTACACACAACAACTATGTGGGAGCATTCATACATAAAATAGACTAATGCCCTCACCCAAAAGCAACCCTAGAGTCTAGGACTCCTCAAAACATAGAAAATGGAGGTAGCTAAGAGTACTACATATGCAAGCCTCACCTGAGATCTTCTTGAACTAACTCCCACCTTGGATGCAAGTCCCAGTGGCAAGTCACAAAAATCCTTGTCCAAATGCTACTAGGCTCTGCAGCCAAATGAAGACTCTAGTTAGTACTGTTACTTGACCAACAAGTTACCGAAGTAAACTAGAATCATAAATATTCTCAAGGGAAATACCTGTAACAAAAGCTAACTACCGCAATAACCCTCAACGGTTACCCAGCCCAACAACTTCAGAATCTGCACAACATAATTAAGGAGTGAGAATTCCAAAATTCTTAGTAAGGGTCTTCACTGTACCTACAAGAAAATTACTAAAGACTCCACATATGATAACATATGTAACCTGCTGTGAGCTCATACAGCTTAAGGGTCTAATATATGCATGTACCTTAGTCCCTTAGGACCACTCCTCATCCTAGTCCTTGAACTACAAGGCATAGCCTTGTCCTTCAGCAAGCTTAGCTTTCCAGCCTAACTAGTGATAAATCACGAGTTGAACCTCTCCCATTTATGTTGTACAAGGGAACTATGGTGGGACTATTGTAATTAGGCTATAAAGACCATGTAAACTAGGTGCACTAAGGTTTCACTTGCAACCTCATGGCTAAAGACAAGGCTAGGTCACCAAGGGTTCTAAACCTTTCACCTTAGCTAATGGTACTTAGTTGTGATCCTTAGTAAACTAGTTTTCTTGCTTCTGGTAGAAGTAACCATAAAAATTTAAAAACTCAAGAAAACTCCTAGGTCTTGAAAGACTTTTGAAAGTCTTGGAGTACCCCCGGAATGCTTAGACCATAAGGTACCGTAAGAATGCCCTTAGGTCTCCCCTTGACCTCCCTAGCAAAAATTGAAAAATTCAGCCAATATACCTATGCTGACTCATTGCCATAGTTGGCAACATTCTGCCAACTTTCTAGTATTAGTCACGCATCGTGGGCAATGGTACAAATCTGGCGACACGTCACCAATCTGTGAATCTGCAGAATTTTCACAGATTTTGCTGCTATAAACTTTGGACACTTACCAAACATATCAAACATGCTTAGATAGCCTCCAAACTTCACATACATGTAAAACATGTTGCATAGATCACAACCAACAATCACAAGCCAATCTATGATACATTATAACATCATTCCAGTCATCACAAACCTCATAGTCCACCATAATTCAACCTTGCCCACTAACTAATGCTATTGCTAGAATTACTCGAATTCTTCAAGCAAACTCAGTCCAATAGCATTAATTGAAATAAAAAAAAAACACAACTCCCTTACCTTAAGTCCAAGTAACAAGCAAGAATCAAGCACGCTTCCAATCCACTAAGCTCACCAAAGCACCACCTAAGTTCCAAACAAAACATAGGCACCAAACATCAAATTCTTGCTTTCTAACCAAAACCCAATCTCCTAACTAACCAATAAACTTGAAATCAATCAAGAACACATTGGTTAGCTCGTACTAAAAATAGGGGATGGGAGAAAACATGCTTCCAAGCTCCAAAACCATGGCTTTATGCTTGAAATGAGCTCCCAATGGCCTATATACTTGTGATGGCTTCTTTTTTCACCAAGAAACTTTGATTTCAAGCTTAATTGGATGGCAAAATGAGGGTGGAGAGGATGGACTCGGGTTTATGGCAGCCACCCTTCACTTCACCTTCTTATAAACCATGTTTAACACCTAAGCCACCAAAGTATTAGACATGACACACTAAAGTCCCCATCTTTTGGTAACCTTAGCTATTCTTGATTAATCCTTGTTTATTTCATCAATTTTGTGCTAAAGTTAAAACTAAAGTTATAAAACTTCATTTTAACCACTCGGGATCCGGCCTGACTATTCAGGATGCAAAATTACCATTTTGCCCCTAATTCTTATTTGGTGCCTTAACCTCCTTGGAACTTAGTGAACTTTGCTAAACTTTTCTATTCTTGCTATCTAAACTTGAATTAAGGTTCCAAACTTAATTAGAGTACTTTACCTTCCTCAGGCATGCTTCCCACCAGTAAGGCCATAACACATTAGACCTAGTGTTTCTCCTTGGGGAGCACCTGTTTTGTTCGTGAAAAAGAAAGATGGAACCCATAAACTCTGTAATGATTATAGAAAACTTAATGCCTTGACCATTAAGAACAAATATCCTTTCCCAAGGATTGAGGATTTTTTTAATCAACTAAAAGGATCAAAAATATTCTCTAAAAAAGACTTTAGATCTGGTTATTTCCAATTAAGGGTCAAGGAAGAAGGCATACCTAAAACTGCTTTTAGAACTAGGTATACAGATTTTGAGTACACAGTGATTCCATTTGGGCTCACAAATGCACCTGCATTCTTTATGGACCTTATGCATAGGGTGTTTAGAGTATACTTAGACCACTTTGTGGTAGTCTTTATTGATGTCATTTTAGTGCACTCAAAGGATGAGGAAGCCCATAAATAGCATTTGAGGCTGGTGGTTGGCTTGCTCCAAGAACATAAACTTTATAGGAAGTTGAGTGAGTGTAAATTTTGGACCCAAAAAATTGGATTTTTAGGCCATGTGATTAATGACCAAGGGTTAGCAGTAGATCCTAAAAAGGTTAGGGCTATACTAGATTGGAAACAACCACAAGATGTTAAGGAAGTTAGGAGTTTCTTAGGATTGGTTGGCTATTATAGGACATTTGTGCCTAAGTTCTCTGTAATAGCAACTCCCAAGACTTAATTGACCAGATAAGACTAGAAATTTTTCGAGGAAAGAAAGTGTGAAGATAGCTTTCAAGAGCTTAAAAGGAAGTTAACTATGGCTCCTACACTAGCCTTATCGAATCCTGAAAAGGCTTATGACGTGTACACTGATGCATCCCAAGTAGGATTGCATTGTGTCCTGATGCAAGGTAAGCACACCATTGCTTTTGGATGACGACAGCTAAGCCCACATATTTAGCTATCTTTCCTATATGTTTTTCCCCTGCATTTGCTTGTCTTTTGACATGTCTATGCTAGGATTTTGTTATATTTCAGCTTCATTTAGGTTACGAAGGATTTTGCAAAGTGTTGGAGCTGAATTACAAGTTTTGGTAAAGTTTGGGGCAAACACACCTTGCAACACGCCCATGCCTGAGCTACAGTCCAATGAGTCAAACTATGTCATTAATTGGTGATATTTTAAGTTCCGATTGAGTTACACGGCGTTGAACATGGCCGTGTACCAAACCATGTTTTACTGCTTTTAAGGTTTTTTATGTTATTTTGTGAAAACAAAAAAGATAGTGAGGAAGAGGTAGGCAAACAGAGAAAAATAAAAGAGCTTTTAGGGAGAAAGGCTACCAGAGGTAGAACTGATGATTAATACCCTTTAATGTGCACTGGATCTAGGATTTCATAGAGGATAAGCAATTTAGAGATGAGAAATTATTTCCTTAATTTTTCTTTGATTCTGTTGTGTTTTTTTTATGACATTATAAGCTAAATTTTGCTTACTCATGCTTAGAGTAGATGAACCCAAGGATGATTTTGTGATTGTTATTACTTATTGGTTTAATATGATTATGTTTTTCTTACAATCCACCCAATGTTCTTTAATGCATTGATTACTAGTAGCTAGCCTATTAACTCAATATGGGATGATGAACATATGACAGGTAGCATTTGGTATGTTTGTTATGGATCACCATTGGATAAAAGGGATATTATTATAACTGGAAGTAATATGTGTGATATACTCCTTCTGTTTTGCATTAATTAACCCTTTTACCTTTTTTGACTGAAGTTTGACTTGAACATATTTATATTAATATGTATTGAAAAAAATCTTAAAAATTTTTATATTAAATTTTGATAGAAATAAAATCATAAATTAACTGCTATGAATAGTAAACGGCTCAATTTTTGTGAAATGGATGGAGTAATACCTTCATACTAGGGTGAAACCTAGTAGTGGGTCGTAAGACTACTAATGCATTCTTAGAGAGCACAGTAAGCCTAAACACCCTGTTGGTGACTTAAGAATAATAATGTAAGTTAGGTAACAGGAATAATAGGAAGCTAATCTAAGTTAGGTAATACTCCACACGCCAAGTTAATCACAATCCTGTTAAACTGAAGTAAGAGCAATACAGGGGATTTTGAGTAGGATTCGATTCTAAGTGTAAGATATCTTATTGTTGATTGTCTAAGTTTTTTTTCTACTACCAATAGTTAGTTGTTAATTAATTTTACTATAATAGTTTAGGTTAGTTAATTTGTAGTGGTTAGTTAACCAAACATCCATTAATTGTTGGATAGGTAATAGAAAAAGGTTAAGTATGATAGATAAGCTCCGTTCTTGGGGAAAATGATCTTGGTACCTGCCACTACTATACTTTAATGATAGGTGCGCTTGCCTATGAATTCACATATTTATAAGCATAGAGAGATTTAACAAATATACACTATTACATTAGTGTAGTAAAAAAGTTTGTGTGAACTATTAACCCACAACCAGCAGTCTAGTGTGGCAATGTTGGGGTTGGCTTGCTCCAAGGTAGGGCGATACCTTGGTGTAAGTAGTTAGGACGTGACCACCATCCTAGCGGAAGGTTTTTTGGACCTCAAAATAAGGTAGGCAACATGATCCATAGGACAGAGAGAGTATGAAAACATACAAGGTGGGGAGTACCAACAGGCCTAGTTGGTTACTTCTGAAGTGTCAGAACTTGAACCCACTAACTTAGATGGGTTACACAACACCAAAATAAGTTGAAGATGTTGGGTTTCGGGAGCCAAACAAGCACAACGGAATTTAACCGAAACCCTTCAGGATCTAAGTGAAATGGGGTAAACCAGGTGTTCAAAAATTTTCATACCTAATTTTCAGTTGAGATCTCTCACCCAACTGTAGAGTCGAATCACAAAACCTGAACAGTTGATGTGTTCAAGCTCTCTACGGTATCCACACGAGCCTCTCGGGATCACCACATTTCCGCCACGTCCCAGTAGATACGTTTCTCTTACGCTTGCAGTGCTAACTTACGTCCTCCAAGGAATTGTAAGAAAAGAGTGCGACTGTCCTTTTGGGAGGCTAGGGCAAGAAGCTTTGAATTTTTCACTAAAAGTTGTACTTATAGTGAGACTCAACTTCTAGGCCTAATGGGTTTCAAAGCCCTAATCCAATTAGGCTTTAATTTTGGGCTTAATAATGGCTCAAGTCTTGGGCCCATTATTAATATGAAATTATTGTGAAACCATAACCCAAATAATTAGCCCATGCACTCTAATGATCCAAATAGCTCTAAGTGTGCAACCCAATACGCTCTTACCATGTTGCAATGATCATAAATCACATTTATGATCATAAGCAATGAGCGGTGTCTAGCAATACATCATTGCTACCCAAGTGATAAGATTGTCGGTGATTCGACTAAACCTGTATGATCATTACCAATATATGTCATTGTTCCTTTGTCCAAGATATCAAGGCTAAGCACAAGACATGGAATGTGTCACTCTCGTATAACCCAATCTCTGGTTTCTTGATTACCGAGTAGACCAACTTAAACTGATGACATTAATATCGTCTATCAACTCATCCAAGCATGGCCATGCATTTTCTAAGTCACTCTATCAAGGGGCCCGAAGATATCACTCCCATTACATAGGAGGTACAAATCCCATCTTGATGATACAAATCCCTCCTCACGATATGTGACATACCCAATGACCTCTTCAAGTTCACTCAGTTACAAGCAACAAAGGAAAGTATCAAAGTATATGACTCACATGTAGGGAACTTTGATGATTTTAGGTCAAAGGACTACATATACCATGATCACTATAAGAATCACTTATGACACTCATATAACGATCCATGTAGTGTTCTCATGGTGGGTCGGTCCAGTACACAAATTCTCCAACTTGTACCCATATGTAGACTACATATCTCATATTAGTCTCTACATTTGCTAGTCGTTATGTATTATTGCAACCCACTCCACAATAATACTAGACTAGGGACGTTTAAGAATATCATTATTCTAGGGTTACAATTATGTTTATTACGTTACGCAGAAACAAAACAACAAACATAATTGTTGGATTAATGCCTTAATAAAATATCATGACTCAATGTGGAAAAAATACAATCATCTCATGATTGGCTTTTGGGCACAACATTAATAGATGATGCACTAACCTAGGTGATGAACACTTGGCCATTTAGGCTACAAAGCAACCAAGAATAGCACTCTTGTAGATTTTTTATCAAGAATAGGAACAGCCTAGGTAGTATGTGGGAACATGAATCGTCTAGGTGAAGGTTGGCCCACCCAACCTAATCGAAGCCTGGCAATATGCCCAAAGCATAAAAGTTAGCCAGAGACCAAAGAGCAAGAACGGATCATGTGGAAATTAGGCTTAAGCCCAGTGTGTGAGGAATACATGGCCTAAGCCTTGTACCTAAGAAATCATTACCAATGGTTCGAGTGGTCATCAAACTAGTATTAGGCATGGACTCGGTCAAGTTAAGGTCAGCTTAACAATTTTGTCCACAGTACTAGTTGTTACAAAGAGTCAGCCTAGTACACCAGAGCAGTAGTCAAAACTTTGTCTTAACTAGTTAAGTGGTTAGAGTAGGCAGCTGCTAGCCAAATATAACAAGTAGCCATAGTGAACTCGCAGGCAGTGAATAACTAGTGTGAGGTAAGTCCTCACCCTTTCACTAGTAGTTTAGTTTCCTTGTTGAAACTTCTAACATCAGTTTACTAGCATGTTTTGTTTAGCTTGTAGGTTAGTGTTTTTTAGAGGGGTTAAGTGTGGAATCGAGCATAGTAGGACTCAAAGATGCACTAAGTGTTAGGTGACACCCACAACCCTATAATCCACTTGATAATACATGAACTCACAAAAGGGAAGGCTTGAATGCCCTAGATTATAGTTGTTCAAAGGTTCCATAGGTCATGTTTTTTCACGAGTTAATTTTTGTTGGCCTAGTTGGTAATGAAAAGACTAGCTAGTTGAACAAATGAGTTATTTAGAGTAACAGATCTATAAAGAGGCTCAGGCAGATGCCGAGAAAGTAAGTACGTAAGTTTTAATTTTATTTCTAACCATTTAATACAGGCAATGAATACAAAAAAAGCACGGATTAAAGAACTCGTCCAAGGTAAATAGATGGATAAGTTCATTTATCTGTTAGTTATATACCCAAAGGTAAAAACAATAGGAGTAGGGTCATTGCTAGGGTTCCGCTTAACTATCGGAAGGTAGTAAGAGGACCTGAGCAATAAGAATCACTGCAATGGACCAAGGAATAGCTACTGACGTGAGGTCATCATCCCATGGCTAAGTGGAATCAAGGGCCATCTAGTTGACTTGTGAATGAAGAGAAACTCGACTAGTAAAACTAGCTAAGTAGGTAAAGGACTAAGTCCTACATGGAACAGAGGAATGTTATGATGATCGCTTAATGCTTTATGTTATTGCCAGTAAGTTAGTAGAACATTAAATATGGTCAGGATGACTAGATGATGCCAGAAAGAGGATGTATTGCCTTAACCCTTTGGGGTAGCATCTAAGGAGCATTGTAAGGAAGAGTTCATTATGAACAATTGAGAGGTGTCTCACAATTTTCCATAAGGTAAGGCAATCTCTGACGTAGTTAAGTGTCATACTTAGTTATCAAAGTGCTAGGTCTAGTACAGGTACAGTTATGCTTAGGTATCTATTTTGTGACTTCGGCAATTACCATGTTCACTAAAGTATAAGGAAATCAAGGGTCAAAACCCCTAGTCGGTGAGGATCTTAATTAAGCTAGTGAAAGCCCAAAGTTAGAACAACTCACCTATCCCTAGTGCCTTGAAAAAGGGAAGGGCTTGTGACTTGCAAGATTGGTTAAGGGCTAGTAGGTGAGACGTAAAACTCCAAGGGTATATAATTGGTCCTGAGGTGCATAGCTATTGTGCTAAGTGGAGTTGTAGCGGATGAGCCATCTAAGTGATTTTTGGGTAACCACCTCTCGATAATGGACTAAGACAGGTGGTGAAGTTAGTTTTCCCACCAGGTAAATTAGTTGACGTGGCAGAAGCCGTAGGTACATTGTTCCAACACAAGGATGGCATAGTGTAGTTATAATATGATAGTTAAGCATGGAAGGTAGATATGGTTCTTTTTAACCATAGGTTAAATGACAAATGGTTGTCAAGAATATGCTTGATAATTATAAAGGCCAAAAAGCCTATGAGGGAATTGTGAAGTCGAGTATGACTGAAGACATGTTGGAGCTTACTGAATGGGACTGAGGTGTCTAGTCACCTACCAAGCCAAGGATGCCTAAGTCAACCTAGGATCAAGTAGTACCTTTCAACTCTGCTAAGGACCCCATAAGTACTCCAGGCATGGGGTGAGTATTGGTGGTCGAGTAGTAAGTGTACTAAGGACACACCCAAACAGCTAATCCGGCATGTGTAAGGTGTTATGCTCCGAGTTCAAGGAAATGAAGAAACTTAGTATGTAGGTTTTAGGCACCTAGGATACTCCGAGTGGAGTAACTGAAGTGTCAAGACCTTTAGCTTAGATAGTATATCAATAATCTCATCACTGAGTGCTTGAAGGCCTAAGTAAGGGTAAACGAATAAGGCCCAAGGGCTGTTAGTTGCTTCAAGGTTTTGGCACTTGTGCCAGAGAAGTTTTCTCTAGTCAACATGTTGATGTAGGAGACTCCAAAGTAGTGAGGATAGTAGGATCATAGTGCTAGGGTCGTGCATAGGTACCTTGCCCAGTGCACTAATATACCTGATGCAAAAAGGTCGTCCAAGGAAAGCATCAAAAAACTTGTACTTTAAGGGCACTGAGACTTGCAGCCATCGATGTTCTGCTCATTTGGGAGAGCCCTTAATTGTAGTGAAGCATGGTGTGGAGTATACCTTAGGGTGCTAGCAGTGCATGTGGCACTTAGTCTCGTGATCATAAGGAGTTGATGAGTACAAGATGTACAATGAGGAACTATCGATACAAGAGTTAGCAAATGAGTTTCATACTCATTAAGTTAGATTGCACTAAGGGGTTTGATATAGGGGTGTTAAGTGCCAAACCTAAGGTGAGACTTTTTAAGAGTAAGCATTAATGGACTAGTTTAACTTGTTTAAGTTAGCTTACACTAGTGCGTTCTGGCATAAAAGAGATAGTGAAGGAAGTTGACTAGTATTGAGCTCTCAGTAAATAACTATCAATGTAAGGTTAGTGGATGAGCTTCCAAATTAAGCTGTCTTGCACTGGAGGACTTAGCACAGAGATTGGTGTTGAGGAGTTGTGGTCATCGAAATCACTGGCCCTCTTTAAGTAGTTAGAAATCCTTCAACAACATCCATGAGCTAGGGATAGTGGAATACCACATAATAGTCTTCAAAAATAGAATTGCCCTAAGGTGCTTCAAATAGAGGAAGGCTAGGCTAAAACAGGGAGAATAATCAGTAGTTAACAGTTTAACATTGGGTGTGACTACAAAAATTGGCACTAACTATAGTACCTATACGAGTTAGAGCCAGACTTTAGCTCTAAAAGGGCGTTAGCTAGGCAAGTCGAGCAGTCGAGCACCAAGTGGGTTTTCATCGAGTTGATGGGCCTTGGTGGGTTTGGTTAAGGTACATTGGCACCATATCCTAGGAATGTGTCTTAAGGTATGGAGATTTAATTTGGAGGACCAAATTTCCCAAGGTGAGGAGAATGTTGTAGCCGTTATAGCGAAATGCTTGGTAAGCGAGGTAAGATCTTAAATCCCTAGCTTAAATACCTTAATTAGAGATAAATTAGCAAAATCAAGTATTTTATCCAAAGGCTAATTGGCTCCAAGTGGTTTATGGCACTATGTTTACCAAAGGGCAAAATGGTTATTTTGCACTTTAGAGGGTCAGGACAAGTATTGGGAGTAAAAAAGACATTTTGAAAAATCAAAGCCCAAGTTAGCATTTTTTACCAAGTGCTTAAATACCCAAGTTACAATTTTGAGCTGACATATTTTTGCAAATCTTAAAAAGGTTTAGGGTGAGGGATGTTTTCGCGTAAAACACTTGTTGGAGAAAATGGACTTAGAACTATTCCCTCATCTCCTTTACTCCATTTTCGTGGCTCTCTCTAACCCTCACCATTTCTTGCCCAAATCTCTTCCAAATCAAGATTTTTTAATGAAATTTGAAGGCTTTCTTGGTACCCATGGGAAGGAAAGCTTGTCTTATACTTGCTTTGTGAATTTGCAGGTAGTTTGGACATTTTCAAGCTTGGGCTTCCTTGAATTCATGAGGCAAAGATGTGTTCATGATGTTTTCTTGTTTTTTGGCTTAATGAAGCTTGGGTTTTGTTGGGTTTTGTTTAATTTAGTACCATGAACCTTGTTTCTGCCTAGAACTTAGGAAATCTAGATAAGACTTTGGAATTGGAAATTCTTGGCTTATTATGCTTGATACGTGCTAATTCAAGGTTAATTAAGGTAAGAAACTTATTGTTTATGCATAATTGATGCCATTCATAAGTTACATAGGTAGAATTCATGCATATGTGTGAATGGTATTGATTGCTGGAAATGAAGCGCATGGTGGACTAGTGTGTTTGCCTTGCTTGATTTGATGTTTATGTGCTCTAAAAGCTTGGTATGAATGCTAAAATATGGCCTAGGAAGTGTTTCTTTTAGGTATGTGAAGTTGGGAGGCATCCCAAGTATGTTTGGAAGGGTTTAGAAGCCTCCCAAGGTGCTAAGAGCACCATTTTCAGGTGCAGGGGATTAGACACCAAAGCTGTGGCCCTAAAAACAAAAGTTGTTGCCCTAAGGGTCCTTGCAGCACCTAAGAGAACTAGAGTGATGACCCTATAAATGAAAGCCGCACTCCTAGGGTGCTTAGGTGCACCTGAAAGCACCAGGGCTATAGCCCTAGTTATTTTAGCCGCGGCCCTAGGTGCAGGATTAAAAAAAGAGGTTCTTCCTCACATGAAAGCTTTCGAGGAGGGTTGAGGGAGGGGTGCCTTGGGTGCCTAAGGGTTAAAGATGCCTAATGGTTCCCCAGGACTTCCAAAACTCTCCTAGAAGCTAGGACTCTCCTCAAGTTTATAGGCAACATTCATGTTTAAAAAGGAAGGTAAGTTAAAAGGCCACAATAAAGTGTAAGGTTTAGTACAACCAGGAGCCTAGCCGGACCTTTGGTTTTAAGGCCACAATGCAGGAACCTTAGTTCACTTAGGCATGTTCCAAAAAACCTAGTGAATGAGTCCAACGACGGCCATTGCTACTTCACTAAGGTAAACCAAGTAATGGTGGATAGGTATGTGCCTTGAGTGATGGTTTAGTGCACTTGTAGCCTAGGCAAGGTCACTTGAGGTGCAAGTAAGAACCCTGGGCACTTTTGGTAAAATTTTAAGGTTAAAGCTTAGTACACAAGTGACCTAGACAAGTCTAAGGAATTGAAGCACTATATGGAGGCTTAGTACACCTAGTGAGTTCCTTGGAACTTAAGTGAAATGCATCGACCATTCTCACCGATACAACAATCAAAGGAAGGTTAAATGGTGAGCTAAGCTCATTGCGTCAATAAGCTACAATTTACTAGGGGCGAGTTAAAGGCCAAAACTCACTATACTCAAAGTGATGCCGGTGAGAGGACTAGGTAGAGGACATGTCCTAATGGACTGAAAAGATATGAACATAAGTTTAAGTCTCATACCATTTTGAGCTCACAGTAGATATGTGTGTGTGTGTGCTTATCCTTTGGGTTTTCTTACAAGTTGAAGGATCCCTTACTGAGAATCCTAGATTCTCATTCCTTTACCATTTGTTGTGCATATTTTGGTCTTGTTGAGTTGGCAACCATTGAGGTTTGTTGGTAAGTTCACAAGTAGGTATATTGTTTATTTGAATCATTGTAATTCTAGATTTGTGGCTAACTTGTTGGCTAAGTCATCATGCTAAGTATAGCTTTGTTTAGCTGACATTGGCAAGAATGTCACAAGGCAGGACATTCAGAGCTTACCACTTGGACGTTGAGCCAAGGTGGCAACTTAGTTATTGATCTCAGTAGATGTAATTTTGATGTATAGTTTATGTACACTAGTTGCCTCCAATGTTCATGGATGAGTAGTAAACTCTAGAGTTGCTCTTGGGTGTGAGCATAGTCTGCTTTTGTATGGATGCTTGCATATGGTTAATTATGTGTAGTTAAATTCATATATACTTTTGTATGCTTGACTACTTTCAAACTTGGAATTCCTGAAGACCCAGGCAATGTTTATGGATTATGATTTATGTTTTATGTTTTGTAACTTGTTTTATTATTTAAGTCGCAGCATATCTCATGCATGAATGCATAGTAGGTTAATTAACTAAAAGCATGATGGTTTTAACTAGTGTGCACATAATTAATTAGCCAATTACGACTAGCTTGGTACTTGTTGCCATAAGTTTCTTGGGCAGGGCCATGAAGGGTCATGCCATCCATGGACTCTAGTGGAGAAGAATGATGGTAGATGAAATGTCTTCTTATTACTTTTATGTAGATTTCAACCTATAAAGAAAATCAAGGGAAAAACACACAAAGTATAGGTAAATTCCCCAAAACTTAATCTATGCTAATCCACCAAGAACTTATGCAACATTAAGGCAAGAACTTATCTCCAACCATCCATATTCAATGAACAGAGCATAAGGATAACAACAAAGATGAATGTGATATTCTTCATAGCTAAATGCTAGTCCAACCTAAAGGCAATCACACAGCATCCTTTACTTTTCCTACAATTCATAACATCAAACCATCCATTTCAATGCAAATTAAGAAATTAAAACCTATATAACTCTTCTAGCATATAAGGCACATTCATCAAGTAAGAATCCATCTCAACAGTCTATACAAATCAAAAATCACAATCAAAGCAAAGATGTCTTAAAGCATGATTTTGAAGAAACTACTATGAAGGATGAGTTGAAACACTTACAAAGATGGTTGTCAATGAGAGAGCAAAAATGTGACACATGTAGTGCAAAGAATGAAGTTTTGGTGAATTAGAAAGAAAGCAAGTCGTGTGTGTAACTGGGAACTTAAAATAACTTTGCTCAAAATTTGCCTCAAAATGGAGGACTTATTCCACCACTTATATTGAAATTTTATAAAATTAGTCAAGAAATCCAGTTAAAACTACTAAAACAATAGAAAAGATAAAGAAAATATACAAGCAACAAACATAAAGAATGTATACAAGCAACAAACATAACTTTAGTCTAAAGCAAGCGTAACACAATGATATTGATAGAATTCTTTAACAATTCCCTAGTAATGGCACAAAAAAAAATTGTCATAGGATAGAAGTTTACAAAAAAATTTCTCAACCTTAACTCCAATCTCATCCATAAGTGTACGATGTCAATTGTAGTAATGGTGAGTTAGATGTTGATCCTACTGGGAATTGTATGGCAAAAATTTTGCCAAGTTTGAAAAATGGTGACCTCAATTTAAGCTAGAGCAAACAAATAATGGAAATAAGAAATACAAAGTTAAACTACAAAAATTTTGGATGACCCAACCATCAAACCAAACAAACATAACAACTATCCTAAACATATATTTACAAAGTTTCTAAGGAGTCATACCCAAATTGGTTGCTACGTAGACACAGCTTTGATACAAGTTTCTACCTAACCTAAATCATACTTCATGATAGTTGTAGGTCAAAAAACTCAAAAGTATCAACTCTCCTCTCCCAAGGTAGGGTTGATTAGCTCCTTAGAACCCCTATCCTATTTGGTTGTCCTATGAATGCTTAAGCTCAAATTCTCCTCTAAGGCCTTGTAGGAACAATGATTCTCCTAAATCTAACATTATGCAAGCTCCATTAGCCCTTTTCCAACCTAGGAAAACTTTCCCAAGTGATTTCTTAAGTCTAGCAAATTGTTCAATACAAGTAGCCACCAAATAAAGAACACATTCAAGGATAAGCTAATGGAGCCAAAAAATAATGGAAATAATCAATGGGTTATGGATTAACAAGCATCAAATCATCCTAAAGTCACAACATCCATAGAAACAACAAATCTACACATATTTACAAAAATCTCAAACTAAAGGAAAAGAGGAGTTAGTGTTACGAAAACTAAATCCAAGCAGAGATATCTATTGTTGAAGAGCTCTCACTCCAATCCAAGCAAGAATCACAATGAAGTTGGCTTCCTAGCTCCCAAAACCATGAAAACCCTAAGAAAACTAGCCAACGAATGAGTTTGGAATGTTTGGTTTCAAAGGAGATCCATCTTCGCAACTTTCGGCTGAAGATTTTTATAAATAGAGCATGTTTTGGTACTACTCTCGACATCATGGCACCAAGACTTGACAACATCTATACCCTTTAGTATTTTGACCATAACTTTGTGCACAAATGTCCAATTGGTGATTCAAGAACTCATGTGAAGCTAAGAAGAAGGGCTATAACATTTATTCTTCACTTAAGCCTGAATTTACCAAGAAATGATATCAAAATGGCTTGTAAGTTTCCCCTCTTCTACTCCAATCTACTTTGCTTGAAAAAGCATAATAATAACAATAGAAAAACCCTAAATTCTAGCAATTATTGTTATAAAGTACACCAAATAAGGGTAAAATGATAAAAATATCATACACTTAACAACTAGGTACTTCACTACTGTGACTTGAGGGCCATTCATCATAGTGAAAGGCACCATGTATACACCCTATGACACCTTGAGACTCACCTGCTGGGTTCACCCCACGCTGGGTTACCCATTGCTCGAGCTCTATACTAGTAGCAGGGAAAATGCTACCAAACGTTCCACCCGTGCCATCATGTCAACATGTATACCACAATGAGGAACATGTAGCCAACCCAATGGATGCTCATGATCCTTCCAAAGAGTACAATATAACAGGGATCTTCGTGTCAACAAAGTTACATTCATGACACCTCTTAGTGCTCTCAATTACCTTCACTGGAAACTGACTTGAGCATTGAAGACTCCCCGCTCCCTTGGGGACACACCCTGGGACTCCTTCATGGCACTTTCTAGAGCTCTCAACTACCTTCTCCTTAAATTGATTTGAGCACCAGAGACTCCTCCTTACCCCACGAGACACACCCTGAGTCTATCTCTTCTGATATCCTTTCTGTTTACTTTGTAGATCCTCCATTGTAAAGCTCTCATTCCAAACAACCCAACTCCCCAATGTTCATCTGACAAGCATCCCGATTTGGTTTACCACCACTTGCCATTTAATAACATGATTGTTATGACCCTCTAGGTATTGGACCGGTGACCGTCAAGTAAGGCTTAGTTATGAGGTAAGAAATACCTTATTACACATTTATTATGCATTTCAAGCAAGTAGGAAAGGTTGGAAAGGCTCCTCGAACACAAATGGCACCTAAGTGTCACTAGGGGCAATTTGGTAATTTTGTCCTAGGTGAGGAGTAAAACTTTAATTATGGTACATTCAGGGTCTTTGAGGCATAAATGACCCCTTAAATCATGATCATAAGCTTTAAAGTTCATTGGAATCATAGAACCAAGGGTAAGGACTTAAATTACACTAAGTGTTAATTTGGAGACCTAATGTGCTTTATATACATAGGTGGCCTAGGAACCTAGCTTGGGGCTTAGGTGGCATTGTGGAACTCTTATTTGTAACCTCAAGTGGTGACATAAATTGGCTAGAGGGGTCCAAGTGAGAGTAAACAAGGCTTAAGGGCAAGTTTTGGACAAGGAGCAAAAGTTAGAGTAGGGATGTGGTTGTATAAGAGTTATGTGGGAAATATAGAGCGGGCGCTATTCACCATCTCTAACCTCTCATTTTTTTCCCTTTCTCTCTTTTCCTCCATTAGAGCACACAATCAAGCTTTCAAATGAGAATTTCATGGTGAAATCAAGACCCTTCAAGCAAGTATATCAAAGCCCAAGCTAGGTAGAGCTCATTAGAGGTGCAATTTGAAGTTTCTAGGGAGTTCTAGCTCAAAAAATCTAGGCAAGTGGAAACCCATGAATTTTCCTTGGTTCTAACTTGTTTATGAGTTTGTAAATGGTCTTGATTTAGCTTCCTTGGTGCCCATTTGTGTAGGAAACTTGCTTCGAACCTAGGAAACCCTTAATGGATCCTTTGAAGCTTATATGGATTTGCTTGCATGGTTCTTGCATAATTGTGTTTAAGGTAAGGATATTTCTTGTTTTCCTTGTTATGTTAATGCATTTCCATCATATTTGGCCTTGGGGATTAGTAATTGTAAGCCTAGAAGTGATTGGAACCCTATTTGAGTCAATTGTGCATAGTTTTCACAAAGATGGACAAAGTTGGCCAGTTTGTGGCACTAAGGCACCTAGGCACCAAAGAAATCATGCCCAAGTCATGCCCTTGAGGCCTAGGTGCCAGGATGCTCGTTTCCAGACAACTTTGAATCAACTATGGTGTTGCAGCACCATGTTCACACTACAGTGCCATAGTTGCTTCTGAACTCAACCAAATAGGGTGTTTTTGGTTCCTAAACATGTTCCTAAGGGTGGTTCAGGATTTAAAATGGAAATGGAATGAAGAAAAAGTAACAAATGTATCAAATGAAGCAAGGAGAAGATGGTGTGTGTGCACAATTCAACCATGTGTGTCCAAAAGGGTATTTTGGTGGCCTAGTTAAGGCTTGTAGTCATCCCTAAGGTAGTTTAAATGCATCAATAGAAAGTAGCCAAGTAGTTTAAGCAAGGATCATGGTGACCTAGCATTGGTGAACTAGAACCATGGCGTAGTTAACTAAGAGTAGTGCATGTGCACTATGACACGGTTAATGTGGGCAATTTATGGCAAAACTTTATGTAGTTTGGAAAGATTATTTGGGTTAGTATTTCATTGACCCTAGATTTTTCAAAGAGCTAAAAGAACTAAAAAAAAGTTAATGGAAACACCTAAGGGCCAAGGAATGCACTTTGGGGCTAATAGGGGTACATAAGTACATTTAGGTGCAATGTGAGCCCTAGGGCCCATGGGAAGCTTAGAATGGATAATATGGGATCTTGGCATGGCTTGGAAAGTTTCTTGACACCTAAGTATATGCAAGCTACCCTAAGGAATGAAGGAAAACACTATGAGCTCTAAGTAGGTAAGTAACTTAGAACTCAAGCTAAGTTACTAGAGCACTTTGAGGGGCCTTGGAAGCATAAGGTAGTTAGGCTACCTTAGTGCATTTGGGAACCTAGTTTGTGCTAGAAAAACATAAGGAGCACTTAGAGCAAGAATGATTCCTACTAATGGCCAACTCATTGAGGTGTAGTAAGTGCCAAGCCTAGTATCATTCAAGGTTCACCTAGGAAGGTGGAGGCTTAATAATACTTGATCATTTATTTAGGTCCCGGACCTGAGGGACTACAGTGGGAGCTTAGTACACCTAGTGATAGAGGTTTAGTATGCCTAGTTACCTAGCAGGGTCTCAGACCCGAGGAGCTAAAGCGAAAACCTAGTATGCCCAAAACTAGATTGGCCATGTACTAGTTAGGGCTCACCATAGGAAGGGTGAAAGGTTAGTAACACCTAGTGGCCTAGTTAGCTCTTAGACCAGAGGCACTAGTGTGGGACTTAATGCACCCAACTTGACTTTGCCAAGTACACTTGCATTACTCATGCCCATAGTATTCAATGTGAGGTAATTACATGCCTAGGTGTTAACATAGCACAGTTGGCAAGCCAAGGCTTGCTTGCTAGGGCGAGTTGAAGGCTAGAACTCGCTAGATGTGGGACAATGTCTCATAGGGAGGGACTAGGATGAGGAAAAGTCCTAGAGGACCCAAATATATGCACATATGTTAGGCCTCAGACCATTATGAGCTCACAGTAGATTTGTGGCATTTATTGTCAACTGTCCTCTAGGGTTTTATTTTGCAGGTACCCCTTTACTAGGAATCTATAATTCTCACCCCTTAGTTTATATGTGCAAGTATGGGTGGTTTAGCCAATAAGCCGAGCATGGTTGTTGAGTTAGTTAAGCAGGTATAATTGCTAGTTTGTTTTTTATGGTCTATTGGTTATGTTATGTACTAACTATGTTGGATTAACTTTAAGCAATGGTTGATCTAGAATTACAAAAGGAGGTTGAGACTATGGGCACTTGAGAGGTAGGACTCAGGTGGTCAGCCCAGTATGGCCATCTTAGTAATGCATGCTTGAGTACATAATTGTACTAGATGCCTCTAGCAACATTGGTTAGTTTTTGTTAGTGTTGTGCCCAAAAGCCAATCATGAGATGATTGTATTTTTGCACATTAACTCATGATATTTTATTAAGGCATTAATCCAGCAATTATGTTTGTTGTTTTGTTCCTGCGTAACTTAACAAACATAATTGTAACACTAGAATAATGATATTCTTAAAAGTCCCTAGTCTAGTATTATTGTGGAGCGGGTTGCAATAATACATAACGACTAGCATATGTGGAGACTAATATGAGATATGTAGTCTACATATGGGTACAAGTTGGAGAACTTGTGTACTGGACCGACCCACCATGAGAACACTACATGGATCGTTATATGAGTGTCATAAGTGATTCCCATAGTGATCATGGTATATGTAGTCCTTCGACCTAAGATCATCAAGGTTCCCTACATGTGAGTCACATACTTTGATACTTTCCTTTGTTGCTCGTAACTGAGTGAACTTGAAGGAGGTCATTGGGTATGTCACATATCATGCGGAGGGATTTGTATGATCAAGATGGGATTTGTCCCTCCTATGTAACGGGAGTGATATCTTCGGGCCCCTTGATAGAGTGAGACTTAGAAAATGCATGGCCATGCTCGGATGAGTTGATATACGATATCAATGTCATCAGTTTAAGTTAGTCTACTCGGTAATCAAGAAACCAAAGATTGGGCTATACGAGAGTGACACATTCCATGTCTCGTGCTTAGTCTTGATATCTTGGACAAAGGGACAATGGCATATATCGGTGATGATCATAAAGGTTTAGTCGAATCATCGACAATCTTGTCACTTGGGTAGCAATGATGTGTTGCTAGACACCGCTCATTGCTTATGATCATAAATGTGATTTATGATCATTGCCAACGTGGTAAGAGCCTATTGGGTCGCACACATAGAGCTATTTGGATCATTAGAGTGCATGGGCTAATTATTTGGGTTATGGTTTCACTTTAATTTCGTATTAATAATGGGCCCAAGAGTTGAGCCATCATTAAGCCCGAAATTAAATCCTAATTGGATTAGGGCTTTGAAACCCATTAGGCCTGGAAGTTGAGTCTCACTATAAATACAACTTTTAAGTGAGAAATTCGCAGGTCTCCTTGCCCTAGCCTCCCAAAAGGACAGTCGCACTCTTCTCTTGCAATTCCTTGGAGGACGCAAGCTAGCACTGCGAGCGCAAGAGAAACGCATCTTCCGGGACGTGGTGGAAGCGTGGTGATCCTGAGAGGCTCGTGTGGATACCATAGAGAGCTTGAACACGTCAACTATTCAGGTTTTGTGATTCGACTCTACAGTTGAGTGAGAGATCTCAACCGAAAATTAGGTATGAAAATTTTCGAACACCCGGTTTACCCCGTTTTACTTGGATCCTGGAGGGTTTCGGTTAAATTCTGCTACGCTGTTTGGCTCCCGAAACCCAACAGTTTTGTGTTTTGGTTTGTAATTCATGTACATAATTGATTAATGTACTAGGGTTGAAGCTTATAGAGAATGTGTTTATGGCTTTGGCTAGTTTTATAATTGTTTTTAAGTGCGATACCGCCAATGTTTTGATTGTCTTACTTAAGTTTAAACTTCCATGCCAAAGCTACTTATGCATCATTTAATGCTAGTATCTAGGTTAGTAAGCTTAGGTCACGTGCATTAGTTTTTTATCACAAGCAAAGAAACCAATAATTGTGAGCCAAAACTTGGGAATTCCGTGAATTCCTAGCAATTTTAGGCAACAGGCAGCCACAGGCAACCTAGGGCTACCACAACGATGCTTGACATGAATGTGTTTTACATCCTAACTTACATTGTTCATGCCTATGTTTGTACCCCTTAGCCTTAGAGACCATGATGCACATGACATCAGTCTGTCTAATCCCACCATACACAGGTTCCAACTTCACATCATTTGATAAACAAAATGGTACTTGATCAATGTTGCAGTCCCTTCATACAATATTCAGTGTAATAATTAGGAATGTCAGTGGATTAGATTTAGGTAGGATGAGGATATTCTCACATCCTACTACTACCTTGAAGGCTCTACCCACATCTTACCTATCATTCGTCGAGTGGATAATTTTTACATCCATGTCATACCCATTTTTAGACGGGTTGGGTTGGGTAATCACGCATTATACTTCCGCAACCATAATTTTATTAAACTATGCCATACCGAATCATACATTTGTTACCATTAAAAATATTCATTATACCTTATCCATTAAAGCAACTGTTACTTGTTCTTAATTCCACATAACCCATACATTATATTTTTTATTTTTATCACATGATTAACACTAGTATGTTACACACACACACACACATATGAGTTGGATATGGGGCAGGTGAACCCCAAACCCATATCCTAACCAAACCCGCTAACGGGTAGAAAAAGAAAAACCACATCCAACCCAAATCCAATCAATTGTTAAAAAAACCTAACCCATCAAATCGGATGCAACTGGATGTCCACCGGATTGGACATCCGTTGACATCTCTATTTCTTGATGCCCAAAGAGTTGTTATCGTTGATGCACTCACAATATGTAAAACGGTAATAATCATATATTCCCCACATCCTAAAAAGTATAACACATATTCTCTTTCAGGTCGTTCTAAAAAGGATATAGCAATTCATTTTTTAGGAAGTTTTTAAAATCTAATTTACCTGAAAACTTTCATTTGAACTCTCATTACAAAAAATCTAGAAAAGAATCTTTTCTTCTCTAATTTGTATTAAAACACTATATGAAACCCTAAAGGAGTATTTTCTTTTTTTAATTATCATTTAAACTATAATAATACATAACTCAAAAAAGGAATCTCTTTTTAATTTTACTTTCAAAAATAAAAATGGAAAACAATATCATAACCTATATATATATATTAATCTCCATACAAAAAAAAAAATAACTATCATTTACTAGGCGGATGGGGTAAACCACTTAGAAAAATTTGTTCCACGCGGTTTTCAATTTAAATAATTCACTAGCGGTCTTGTTAAGATCACCTCAATGTTTTTAATTTCATACCGTACCAGTCGGTACGGTCGGTATATTTCAGTATCGGAGGCAAAACGAAACGGAATGCGCCGGTATTTTTTGGCTCTATGTACCAGTCTATGTCAGTCTTTTCTGGCGTCTCGCTCTGTGTCGGTCCCCAAGTGGTACGCGCTTTAGGAGAGGAGTTTTAGAGACAGACAAGTCGACTTCATATTCAGTGTGGGAACCTTGGTACGCCGCTCCGCCTCCATACTAGACTGTTCGCCGATTTGTCTTCTTTTTGCACATGTGTCAACCAGAGATGCAAGCAAAAGAGAGTCTGTAAGGAGTTGGGCTAGGAAAATACCGATCAAGTGTCTAATTTGTTGAAATTGGGAAGCGATGGCGATGAGATGTGAGAAAGTTGCGAATAGTGTGAGCCTGCAAGCCAAAGAGAGAGAAAGGGATGGGATGTTCGAGAACAGAGAGGGAGAAAAGATGGATGAGGAAAGAACACGGATGAAAGAAGGAGATGAGGGGAGAGAAAAGCTCATTGTTGGCCATTGGATCATGGTCAAGTTAGGCTCATTTTTTTTTTATTTTTTTTTCAAAAATGATAAATAAAGTTTCAAGCCATGGAAAGTTAGAACTAGCCAGAGGATCAAGGTTAAGCAATTTGAATTTCTAGGGTCATGGTGAATCATTTAATTTTATGTTTGTCTTTTTTTAACAAATGGCAAAATCTTTTGTTTTCCTATGTTGAATTTTAATTGAAAGTTGAGATATCTAGGATTTTTAGTATGTTAGTATATCATATATTTTGATATGTTATATTTGAATATGCATGTGATTTTCTCACACGCACACCAAAATATACCACCGATATAATATCAATACTTGAAATTGTATCATATCATTAAAAAATGGTACAACATTCATTACAAAATTTAAAACTTTGAATCACCTCCGACTTCAAGGCTTCGAACCTAGCATTTCAATTGTACCATCAATTGTCATTTGAGTTGTAAACTTGCAAGGTGGCAAAATTATAGCCATGAGACAAAATTATTTTCACAACCGGACCGGTCAATTCCCTCGGACTCCACCCTTGTGTTGCTTGACCGACCAAGAGGTCACAGCCTGACCACGTCCTACCGTATTAGCTGGGTCCGGGCGGTGAACACAAAAGATACGTTGATGCGGGCCAAGACAAGGTGCTGGTCCCACGCGTCACGCTCCTGGTGGTCCTCTAAAAACTTGAGTACAGCTGGCAGCTGCACTAGTTGGCTGCCTAACCAATCAGCACCAAGCCAGGCTGGTTAGACGTACGCAGAACATGCGTGTTTCGCTTCTCACGATGTGCTTGTGTCGGTTCACGTGCTCCTCATGCCTATCGCCTCCTTCACCAAAAGAACCCTCGTTCAGTGGGGTCCTTTTTGGGAAGCCTTACTAATGAATAGTAGAATTTATGGAGGTTTGATATTTTTGTGTGCTTGTCGTGGTTAGAACTTAAAGTTCTACGAGATCTTTAACTTCTATAGCATAGAAATTAAAAGGTCTTTCGGAGCAAACGAATGAATTGAGTCATCTCGCGGATAAATACTACAAATATTGAAAGCCTTCCAGTGAGCGTTTTAGTTGGATCACTCACAAAACGCACTATAACCCTACTTGCTCACTTTAATCACCACACTTAAGCTGCTTAAGCCAAACAAAATAGCTGTGGATTGATGAAAGATCTTGGAATTTAAGGTCACTTCTGGTGGAATTACTCAAGAAATAAAGTTCAAAAGCAAGAGAATGCGTTTTTGCGAACCTAACTATTCCTTTTTAGTGCACCTAAAGTATAGTTTATAGCATTTGACATTGGTATAGAGAAGCCTAATTACAAATTATACCCTCTAACTATGTTGACTCACACACGTTATCCCCAAGCTTCCAACCTACACACTTTGATCCCTAAACAATTATGGATCGGGCATTTTATCTTTTCACTCGGTAACTCAATCATGTGATAACACGTAATTTAACTTTTGTCCGTTTAAAAGGGGAAAATCACATAATTGACACTTGAGTTTCCAAGTTTTTATCTTTGCACCCTAATCTTTTGTCTCCTCCACTTAGGGTACCTTCTCAACCTCATCATCCCAATCCTAGAAGCTTCCCTCCCTAGTGCCTTCCAAGATCCAAGCCCTCACCAACTCATTATGAAAAGCCTCCATACGACTCCTCAACCTCGACAATCCCTCCCTCCACAACCCAAAACTCAGTCTTTTCCTCTTCAATCTCCTCTAGTCTCTCCTCTCCTTTCTTTTCCATCCCCAACTATCCTCCTACATATCTTATCTTCTATCTTTAGGATTTCACTCCTCTTCTTCCTCTTCTTCATCATGGTAGCTTCGGTGGTGATGCTTGCAATCACGATCATCTCGATAGCACAGTTAGCTAGGTGAAATGTCAATGGGTTTTAGGATTTTGGTGGATCCAGCTTTGGTTGATCTAGCTGTAGGGTGGAGGCAATGGTGGAGGAGGCTACAAGGCTAGAGGTGCAGTTGTGGAAGGAAGCGGTGAAACGAGATTACCTTTAGTTGGGTCAAGGATGAGGGCTTGGGTGGTGGTGAAAGCCAAGATCTTTGGTGCAAGTGATTGAAATAAAAAATCTAGATGATGATGTTTGATTGTAATTTATGACCTAAAGTTATGAGTTTGCGCAATTGCAGGTATAAATTTAGAATTGTGCAATCAAATGAACAATGACTGAAGTGTCCCAATGTTGACAGTTCAAGGATTGAAGTGTACCAGTTTGAAGTTTGGGGGCCAGGTCTCCAAGTCAACATTATTCGGGGGTTTCATTGGCAATTAGGCCCTAGATAAGACATTTTTTTGTTGATTGAAGATAAGGCATTTTTAATCCATAAAAAATATGGCCAGACTATTAAATCTTCTAAAAAAAAAAAAGACAGAACAGAAATAGAAAAAGGCAAAAGAGCCCGAACAACACCTGTTTCCTATTTTCTCGACGTGGAACAGATATTATGGAGGAGCGTGACTGGCCAACCAAGTTGTAGGGAAATGGCGTCCGTTAATTAAAAACGTCCAAATTTAGACTCACAAGAGAGCTTGAAGCCCATGAAGATGGTTAATTACTACTAAAAAGGTATCAGCTTATTTTTCGTTGCCAGTAACCATTACCGAGTTAACTAATTTAACCGTTAGGAGTTGGTAAACTTTCGATTTGGCTATAAGAATAGAACAAGAGTTAAAGGGTGGGGACCTTAGATGCATTTTAGCCATTTATACAATTGAAAAGCATCTGTGTTTACAGTTTTGATAAATAAATATGTTCTTTTTTTTTAATTCTAACTTTGTTCAAACGAAAATGACAGAGATGACGAAATCATGCATAGATTTAGAACAAAGTTCTTTCGTCCTTCTTTCTACCATTTTTCTAATGAGTTTTGATTACTTGGCTGTTGAAAGACTTTATGGGACTATTTTAAGCCGTTCAAGTCATAATGTCAGGATTGATATTATTTACTATCCATCATTTAATAATTCCCTTTATTATGCTTGATGTAATATAAGATTTTTGTGACTTAGTTGCGGGCAGGGGCGGACCTATTAAGGGGCAGGGGGTGCCGCTGCCCCCCGAAAATTTTGAAAAATTTTAAATATAGGTATTTAATTAGTTAATTTAAGAGAAATTAGGGACTTGAAATGCATTTTTACCCCCCATAAATAATGGAAGAATATGAAGATTGGGGGCAGAGAGGTAGGTTCTAATGAAAACAGAGACCAAATGAGTAATTATTCCCTCTAGCCTTAAACAGATATTCTAACATGGCCTAAATGCACTATTAGTCCTCCAAATTTTTCACGTTGTCGAGTTGCATCCTAATATTTGAATTAATACGAATTAGTCCTTATCTCTAGCTTTGCCTCGCCTCGATGCCATCCCTCTCCTCTGGGTTTGGTTGACTCTCCTTCAGGCTCGCCCCCCGAACCAAAAATTCTGGTTCCGCCACTAATGGCGGGCACAAAGGTGTCAGGTGGTTGTGTCTCCCTTATATTTGTAATAAACATATGGATCGAGTATGTGTTATGAAATTTTCTCCGCCTAGCTAAAAAGTCTATTTTACGTAATTTGAAAATAAAAATAGAAAAATTCATTCCGAGTAAGGTTTTTTTTTAACATCTACTTACAAAGCTAAGTTCAATAAGTCATTTTTTTAATCTTTATTAAAAGGGAAATTTACAATTATCTTTGAGATATACCATAATCTACCGTTTGTCATTTCTATTTTTAGAAACCTAAACTTTATACTCTGTATTTTTTATATTGTCTGATAATAATTTCTAAAACTATATTTAAAATATGCAATAGTAATCTTCTGGTAATTTTAATCTCTCCAATTTTTTTTTTACAGTTAATAGACAGTTTAAATTATTAGTTTTTTCTTTTTGTAAATATATTTTTCTCTCTGTAAATACATATCAGTATTTTTTAAAGGTCTGTAGGCTATAAAAAAATATCAAAAATCTTGAAATTACTGGAACATCTTTACCAAACAGTTTAAATAAGAGTTTCAAAATTTATTAGCAGATACTGTAAAGCAAATAGGGGGTAAAGTGTAGGTTTTCTAAAATAGAGGGGCAAAGTGTAGGTTAGATTAAACCATAGGAGAGTTTTGTCATTTTCCCTTAGTAAAACACTCACTACACAAAACCTTAAAATGAAATTTTTTTAATAATTATTTAAACTCTTAGTATATATAATTTGAAAAAATATTTTCTTAAAAAAATTATTTTTGGGGGTAAAAATGAGATAAATAAATATTATAAACTACATACAACTTAATCTCTATATCTAAAAAAATATTTTAACTTTTATGGACAGAGAGAGTGGCCTTTATCTTTGAATCTCATGATATGGTATAATTTTGATACTTGGAAATGCTAAATGATTATGTAGGATCAAATTTCAATAGGACATTTTAGAAATTTTAGTGCTCAAATAAAAGTTGGCAATGTTTTAAAACTTGAATAAAAGAATCAAAACATTCGAAAATTTTCCACCAGTTAGTATCACAATAGTGAACGGACCATCTAGTTAGTTATATACGCATCTTGACTGGCTGCCCTTTCGCTAACCCTTTTAATGGAGTACGTTCCCAAAGTTCCTGTTTTTTTTTTTTTCCGGATAGAATTCATTTTCGGTTAATTTTACATTAATTATAATGCATTATTAGTAATTAATTTTACGTGTAATTCATTTTTTAAAAAATTTATATGGTTGCGCTTTGAAAAACCTGAAAAAAGCTATTAATATAATTTTTTAAAAAAGGAAATAATGTTTCATTAAATTCTCATTTTTTAGATTGCCTAAATTAAAAAATATTTATAAATACCAATTATTTTTTACAAAAAATGTTATCAAGTAATTATCATGCATATATGATCGATATGAGCTTTTAAATGATATCAGTCTTCGATGGAAAGGTCAAAAATGAAAAGTAAAAAACATTATTAATGTAAAGGAATCTAGCTTTTATTTTTTTGGTCATCATTAAAATATACACGGCCAACGCACTGTTACCCTAGGTTGCAATTATTTACCAATTTGCCTCTTTATAAAAACTCAACTATTTTGTTTTTTCGCTTTCGCTGTTTAATTTTGCATCATCAGGTGAGGTTACGATCAGCTTGGATCTGTCCTTTGTTTGCGATTTCTACGTTGGAGATCATCAATAGCTAGGCAAAATCATTGATTTGGGTCAACGGATGCAGCCTTTTTGTTTTTGTTTTTTTTATTTTTTTTCCGGTGCCGTAGTTTCTGACTGTAGGCTATGAAACGATGGGGTGATGGTTTGATTTGAATGTTGATGCGTATGAGACTATTAACGGTAATGTGGCAAGTAGTTAATACGTAATGTGTTATTTTTGCAGTTGCTTTTTTGTTGATAGTGATGGTGAAGATGTTTTATTTTTCATATATTCTGTTTACAAGTCTTTTTAGTAGTGATGTTGTTGATGAAGGGATAACTGATCTTTTTTTGGTTATTTCTGGATGAATGATTTAGATAGTCTTGGTGATCCTTTGTTTTTGATATGTGACCTTGGTTCTATTGATAATGAGATTTGAACAGAAATTCAGCATATTAGAATATCATTTTCTTTAATATAAACATCACGTTTAATAGAGTCAAAAAGGTTTTGTTTTTCCATGATTTTTTATTCATTGTCTTCAAGTTTTTTATCATATGAATTTTTGTTGACTAGTACGACATTATTGTGATACCTGAACGCCTGATTTTGAACTCACACTTTTTTCGCATATGCCGACTAATTTTTATAGAATTCATCTTGAACATTATTTGGAATAAATCTGAATAGCATATTTGTGAACTTGAATAGCAATTTAGTGGTTTAATACAAATTTCTTTTTTTTTATTTTTTATTTCTTGTTGATCTAAAGTGAAGTTTATTCTTGTTATGAACAACATTTTAGAAGAATATGAACAACATCTCATAATAACTAGAACGACATTCTTTATTTGGAATGAGCTGGACATCAATACTTGTAATAGTTAATAATATGTTTTTTTTTATGTTCTCAAGTAGTAGTTTAGAATTTGGCATTGAAAGGGTTAGTTTTATTAGAAGGGTGTTTCAGAGTGACAAGGATGCATTTGTGTATTAACAGACTCATGCATTGAATCACGAATTTGATATTTGTAGGTTAAAATTGAGGGTTCTACGGTCTAGGAATGTCTCAATTAGGGAATTTTGTTGTTTATATGATGGTGAAGCAAAGCGTAAAGTTGATTCTTTACAACATAAGACGGTAAGTTTCCGTTTTGGTTGCTTAGCAATGGTTTGTTTTATATTGTAAATGGTGTTTGGACTTGTAAGTCTCACATAATTAATCATAAACATCCATTTGTCTTTGCTAATAAAATAAACTTTTTGCATGGAACAAGAAGAATTGATGTTAATAAAAAAAATATGATGTTATTTTTTATGCAAATTGGGATAAAGGATGTTGGTGCTTTTAGGATTATGTATGAGGAAAATGGATCAATAAAATTAGTTGGGTTCACAAAGTACGATGTTTGAAATTTATTTGGCCGGGACAGAAGTATTCATGTTCGTAGTGCTGATGTTATGCCACTACTTGAGTATTTTAAGGAGTGTTCATCTATTCATGATAAATTTTTTTTAGAGTATCAAGTAGATGATGGACATTTGTGCAACTTTTTCTGGAGGAACTCAAGAATGTTGTATGATTATGATATTTTTCAAGATGTAGTTGTTTTTTACACTACTTATTGGGCAAATATGTATGGCCATGCTTGTGCACCATTTGTTGGAATGAACAACTATGGTGGAACAATTATTTTTTGGGTGTGGGATTTTGGTAAATGAATAGAAGGAAACTTTTGGGTAGCTATTTGATATGTTTTTCGATAGCTTTCATAACTAATCAAGATCCAACAATGATATATGTAATAGAGAAGCATTTGCCACAATCTAAGCATCTTCTTTGTTTGTGGCACGTATCAAAAAATGCACGAAAACATTTAAAGTGGTTAATGAATCGTGACAAGAGATTTGCAACTACTTTGAGCTATTGTCTGCATAGTTGTCTAACATAGGAAGAATTATATATAAAGTATAGAGCATGTTGGAGTTGTATGTGATGTCCATTGGCATCCTCATTGTACGACATAGTGGACTACAACAGGGACTTTCGGCGAAGAGAGTATCTGCAAAAGGGGCTTCTGGAGGGGGTGGCTGCCTGAAAGATTCAAAGAACGGGGGTTAGGAGATCCCCGGAGTGTTTCTCCTGGGGAGGAGCCTCCGACGCCAAAGTCAGTATCTAGCTAGATAGAGAATAATGAGTAGAGAGTAGTCCCCCTTACTAAGGTCGCTTCGCAGGTATTTATAGCGAGGTGTCAAGAAAAGGCTGTCCGACATAGCTCGCTCAGATCTTGACACGTGTTTGGTTGGATGCAGTCCGTACCTTCAGAAACGGGGACCTCCAAGACGGCCATAGATGAGGGGTTAGGGCCGTGAGAGGTCTGCATGTCAGGACATAGACGAGGACGGCATGCAGGACGTGTACGAGGGCGGCGTGTCAGAGGCTCCTTAACCATTTTTGTCGTATCCTTAAGACCCCTTTGGTGAAAGAGACCTCTTCGGGATGGGAGAGCTTCTTGCTGAGATTACATCAGCTATTCGCGAGTCCCCTCGGAACGGGGAACTCCTTTCAGAGGATGTTTTCCTCTTCCTAAGATGGTGAGTCTACCTCTCCCGAAGCAGGTTAGGCCATCTTACCAAGGGTGGTAGGACACCGTATTCCCGAAGTTAATACTATCACTCCCCGAATGTAATGGTAGATCTCCGAGGTCAGGGGGTCCAGAAGTCAGACCCTGTCTTACCGAGGTGTGCCTTCCTAGAAGAGGTAGGTTGTAGGTGTTGGATTTCGGGAGCCAAACAGCGCAGCGGAATTTAACCGAAACCCTCCAGGATCCAAGTGAAACGGGGTAAACCGGGTGTTCAAAAATTTTCATACCTAATTTTCGGTTGAGATCTCTCACTTAACTGTTGAGTCGAATCACAAAACCTAAACAGTTGACGTGTTCAGGCTCTCTATGGTATCCACACAAGCCTCTTGGGATCACCACGCTTCCACCACTTCCCGACAGATGCGTTTCTCTTGCGCTCGCAATGCTAGCTTGCGTCCTCCAAGGAATTGCAAGAGAAGAGTGTGGCTGTCCTTTTGGGAGGCTAGGGCAAGGAGACCTGTGAATTTCTCACTAGAAGTTGTATTTATAGTGAGATTCAACTTCCAGGCCTAATGGGTTTCAAAGCCCTAATCCAATTAGGATTTAATTTCGGGCTTAATAATGGCTCAACTCTTTGGCCTATTATTAATACGAAATTAAAGTGAAACCAAAACCCAAATAATTAGCCCATGCATTCTAATGATCCAAATAGCTCTATGTGTGCGACCCAATAGACTCTTGCCACATTGGCAATGATCATAAATCACATTTATGATCATAAGCAATGAGCGGTGTCTAGCAACACATCATTGCTACCCAAGTGACAAGATTGTCGATGATTCGACTAAACCTTTATGATCATCACCGATATATGCCATTGTCCCTTTGTCCAAGATATCAAGACTAAGCACGAGACATGGAATGTGTCACTCTCGTATAGCCCAATCTTTGGTTTCTTGATTACCGAGTAGACCAACTTAAACTGATGACATTGATATCGTATATCAACTCATCCGAGCATGGCCATGCATTTTCTAAGTCTCACTCTATCAAGGGGCCCGAAGATATCACTCCCGTTACATAGGAGGGACAAATCCCATCTTGATCATACAAATCCCTCCGCATGATATGTGACATACCCAATGACCTCCTTCAAGTTCACTCAGTTACGAGCAACAAAGGAAAGTATCAAAGTATGTGACTCACATGTAGGGAACCTTGATGATCTTAGGTCGAAGGACTACATATACCATGATCACTATGAGAATCACTTATGACACTCATATAACGATCCATGTAGTGTTCTCATGGTGGGTCGGTCCAGTACACAAGTTCTCCAACTTGTACCCATATGTAGACTACATATCTCATATTAGTCTCCACATATGCTAGTCGTTATGTATTATTGCAACCCGCTCCACAATAATACTAGACCAGGGACGTTTAAGAATATCATTATTCTAGGGTTACAATTATGTTTGTTAAGTTACGCAGAAACAAAACAACAAACATAATTGCTGGATTAATGCCTTAATAAAATATCATGACTCAATGTGCAAAAAATACAATCATCTCATGATTGGCTTTTGGGCACAACACTAACAATCTCCCACTTGCACTAAAAGCCAATCATCCATGTATCTAATACCAATGGACCTAGAATGGCTATCATGCTTCTGCTGCGTAAGGGGCTTTGTCAGTGGATCAGCAATGTTGCTGTCTGTCGAAGTCCTGCATATCCTTACATCACCCCTCTCGATGATCTCCCTGATGAGATGATAGCGTCGGAGTAAGTGTTTGGATCGCTGGTGAGATCGAGGTTCCTTAGCTTGTGCGATTACTCCATTGTTGTCACAATAGAGCTCTATCGAGTTGGCAATGCTTGGAACCACTCCAAGTTCAGTGATGAACTTCTTGATCCAAACTGCCTCCTTCGCAGCATCAGAGGCGGCAATGTACTCAGATTCTGTTGTAGAGTCAGCTACTGTCTCTTGCTTTGAACTCTTCCAGCTCACAGCACCACCACCAATACAAAACACATAACCAGATTGCGATCTAAAATCATCCTTATCGGATTGGAAGCTTGCATCGGTGTAACCCCTTACAACGAGCTCATCTTCACCTCCAAAGACCAAGAATGCATCCTTAGTCCTTCGTAAGTACTTAAGGATGTTCTTAACAGCTGTGTAGTGACTCTCACTGGGGTTTGATTGGTACCTACTCGTCATGCTCAAAGCATATGAGACATCGGGACGAGTACATATCATGGCATACATGATAGATCCAATTGCTGAGGCATATGGAATCTTACTCATGCGCTCTCTCTCCTAAGGTGTACTCGGACACTGAGATCTAGAAAGAGTGATACCATGTGACATGGGCAAGAATCCTTTCTTGGAATCTTGCATGCTAAACCTCTTTAGCACCTTGTCAATATATGTACTTTGACTTAGGCCAAGAAGCTTTCTAGATCTATCTCTATAGATCCTGATGCCTAACACATAGGCTGCTTCACCCAAGTCCTTCATAGAGAAACATTTCCCTAGCCAAGTCTTCACAGACTGTAGCTCAGGAATGTCATTCCCGATGAGTAGTATGTCATCTACATACAACACCAAGAAGACAATAGCGCTCCCACTAACCTTCTTGTAGACACAAGGTTCATCTTCATTTTTGATAAAACCAAACTCTTTGATTGCATCATCAAAATGAAGATTCCAACTTCGAGAAGCTTGCTTCAGTCCATAAATGGACCTTTGCAACTTGCACACTTTATTGGCATTCTCAGGAGTGACAAAACCCTCAGGTTGTGTCATGTACACATCCTCAAGTAGCTTTCCATTTAGGAATGCAGTTTTGACATCCATTTGCCATATCTCATAATCATAGTGTGCAGCAATAGCAAACAAAATTCGGATGGATTTAAGCATAGCAACTGGTGAAAAAGTTTCATCATAGTCAATACCATGAATTTGCTTGAAACCTTTTGCAACCAATCGTCCCTTAAAGGTAATCACATTACCATCCATGTCAGTTTTCTTCTTGAAAACCCATTTGCACCCTATGGGTTTTACCCCTTCAGGTGGGTCAACCAAAGTCCATACTTGGTTTTCATACATGGATTCCATCTCGGATTTCATGGCCACTAGCCACTTCTCAGAGTCAGGCCCCGACATAGCTTGTTGGTAGGTTGTGGGCTCATCCTGATCCATGAGCATCACATCACCAGTGTGAGTCATGAGAAATCCATATCTCTCAGGCTCACGCCGAATCCTACCAGACCTACGTGGGCTCTGTGCTACAGGAACAGACTCTTGAACCACAACATCTTGTGGTGTCTGTTCAGGTTCCATTTCAGGTTCGATGTCTCCTTGTTGTTCTTGAATTTCTTCAAGTTCTACTTTCCTCCCACTAGTTTCTTTAGAGATAAACTCTTTCTCTAAAAAGACACCAGTTCGAGCAACAAACACTTTTTGCTCAGAAGGATTGTAGAAATAGTAACCCTTTGTTTCTTTGGGATACCCAACAAAAAGGCATTTTTGAGATTTGGGCCCTAGTTTGTCAGAGGATTGACGTTTCACATAAGCGTCACAGCCCCAAATCTTCATAAAAGACAAATTGGGATGCCTCCCACTCCATATCTCATATGGTGTCTTTTGAACCGATTTAGATGGAACTCGGTTTAGTGTAAAAGCGGCTGTCTCTAGAGCATGTCCCCAAAAGGAGTTTGGAAGGTCAGCTTGACTCATCATGGAGCGAACCATGTCTAACAGAGTTCGATTTCTCCTTTCAGATACACCATTCCATTGAGGTGTACCTGGTGGAGTGAGTTGTGATACTATACCACACTCCTTCAGATAGTCAAGGAATTCTCGATCCAAGTACTCTCCACCTCGATCTGATCGAAGCACTTTGATACTCTTCCCGAGTTGATTCTCTACTTCATTCTTGAATTCTTTGAACTTTTCAAAGGATTCTGACTTGTGTCTCATAAGATACACATAGCCATATCTGCTGAAGTCATCAGTGAAAGTAATGAAGTATTGGAAACCTCCTCTAGCTTGTGTAGACATAGGGCCACATACATCACTATGTATGAGTCCTAGTAAGTCATTAGCCCTTTCACTTTGCCCTGTGAATGGGGCTTTGGTCATCTTGCCCAACAAACATGACTCACATGTCTCATATGATTCAAAATCAAATGAGTCCAAGAGTCCATCCTTATGGAGCTTGGATATGCGGGTCTCATTTATATAGCCCAAGCGACAGTGCCAGAGATAGGTCAGGTTTGAATCATTTAATCTGACCTTCTTGGTATTCACATTATAGATTGGATCTTCGAGGTCTAGAACATACAACCCATTGCTAAGTTGAGCACTACCATAAAAGATTTCATTCAAATAAATAGAACAACATTTGTCCTTTATTATAAATGAAAAACCTTTCTTGTCCAAACAAGAAACAGAAATCAAATTTCTACTAATAGTAGGCACAAAGTAGCAGTTGTCTAATTCTAAAACTAATCCACTAGGTAAAGTGAGAACATAAGTCCCTACGGCTAAGGCAGCAACCCTTGCTCCATTTCCAACACGTAGGTCCACTTCACCTCGGGCCAATCTTCTACTTCTACTTAGATCCTGCACATTTGCACAAATGTGAGATCCACATCCAGTATCCAATACCCAAGATGAGGAAGTAGAAAAGTTAGCCTCTATAACAAAAATACCTGAAGTGGAAGTCTTACTTCCCTTTTCCTTAGCAAGTTCTTCAAGATAGAGCTTGCAATTGCGCTTCCAGTGTCCAGGTTGCTTACAATGGAAGCACTCCCCTTCCTTTGCCACACCACCCTTTGGTTTCAGTGCAGCTGAAGAAGAACTAGCATTGGACTTTCCATTAACTTTTATCCTTCTTCTTGTTGGCTTTTCCCTTTCCCTTGCCCTTTTGAACCATAAAAATGGGCTTAGCCTTCTTAAGGTTTTGCTCAGCAGTTCTCAACATGTTGAGTAATTCAGGAAGGGACTTGTCAAGGTCGTTCATGTTATAGTTCATGACGAACTGACTGTAGCTTTCAGGCAACGATTGCAAGACTACATCAATAGCCAACTCTTTCTGAAGAGCAAATCCCAAATTCTCAAGATTCTCAATGTACCCAATCATCTTGAGCACATGAGGACCCACGGGACTTCCCTCAGACATCTTGCACTGAAACAATGCCTTAGAGGTCTCAAACCTCTCATGCCTAGCTTGCTCTTGGAAAAGCATTTTGAGATGTTCGATCATATCGAACGCCCCCATGTTCTCATGTTGCTTCTGAAGCTCAGATTCCATGGTAATAAGCATGAGGCATGCAACATCCAAAGCATCATCAGAATGCCTCTTGTGAGCATCCCTTTCAGCTCTTGGAGCAGTGGCAGCAGGCTCATTCGGAATGGGCTGCTCTAGGACATAAGCCTTTCTCTCTTGCTTGAGGACTATCCTCAAGTTTCGGTACCATTTGAGAAAGTTGGTCCCATTCAGTTTTTCCTTCTCAAGGATCGATCGCAACGAAAGTGTCGATGTGTTTTGTGCCATGGTTATCTACAACAGTAAATATGCAGTGTAAGAGTCATGTATTTTAATTCATTTAATAAGGACTTTTATTAAACGATACTCCCACTATTTTCCTCAAAATAATAACCCTCGATATTATTTCGGAACACCTCGGCGCTAAGGTATTCTAGTGGGCCAAGATCCATATTTGACCACAACCTGAGTCAGCTTTGGCTTTTCTCTCAAGTTACAGCTATTTAGGTAGGCAACTCCTTGCCAATTGCATCTTATGCAACTCTTGGATAGTTGGGTGAACAACACTTGTCCAAGCTCATCTCATGAGCTTAAGCCCAACTCTATGCCTCTAAGTCCCTAATCCTATTAGGATGACTTAGTTAAGTCAGACCCAAAGTTAGCAATTTGGATATCACTATTATCCCATCGCGCCTTACCAAGATGAACATAGGTGCTTTGCTTTGGCAAACCCACCTAATGTTGATCAAAGTCTTGACGAGTGCCAACATTTGGAAGGCATCACATTTAATGACTTAATATTTGTTTGAGGGATTTTTTTCTTTTGATCTCACCAATTTGTTATCTCCGGTTGTCTTATACATGCATCACATACAAATATAAAACATGCATCTCATGCTTACAAGAAAGTAAACGTGACATGGTTATAGCCCAAACTATGCGATATTCTCAAGCCAATGAGAATATCATAAAAGCCTAAGAAAAGAAAAGAGTCTTCACAAGCTCCTTATCTTCCTTTCTTGGCTGCCCTTTTGTTGTCATCTCCTTGGACATGCCTCCTTGGATGATCCTTAGACATACAACCTTGGATGATCCCATAATGCACTATTACATCAATAATAGAAACCTCGAGTTACATTCGAGGGGAGTAAGGTGAGAAGAGAATGTACAATGAGAGTGATAAGAAAAGGCACGACTCGCAGGCCGTATTTACAAGTACAACCAATCAAGGGCTATAACCATGCACCATGCTTCAAACACCAATCAGCATATCATGTCAAATCTCATTCAACAAAGATGCATGCCAATTTTTGCGCGTTGATTAACCAGTTTTTATTTATGTGGCGCTTCGCATACGGCGGTCCCGCTGGCCGGTCAGTGGGCGGTGGTTCCGCTGACCGGTCAGCGGACGACGGGGTCAAGGGGAGCCGCCCTTGCGGGGGGCGTGGGGGGCAGCGCCCCCCTGCGCAAAAAATTTTCTTACAATTGCTTAGCCCGAAATCTTCTATTTCGAGCAAGTAGGCACCCGAGACTCCTCCATTCGAGCCACCAAAAATACCTTACTTTCGGTGCCCGAACAGGCCGAATCCGAACAAAGCTAGGGTTTTTGCAACTATTGCAAGAATCCTAATCCATATAGGTATCTCATACCATTCAATTTTGGGTTAATCTCATTAACCAATTTGTGTCGTTTCTTCATATATCTCATATGTTCATTACGAGTTCCGGTTTCATGCATCATGAATCAATCTAATTAATCATGGCCGAAAAGCAACCGAACACATAGCATCATGCGATTCAACACTCAATCCCGATTTAGGGTTTCACCAGTAGCTCTGATACCACTGATGGGTTTCGGGAGCCAAACAGCGCAGTGGAATTTAACCGAAACCCTCTAGGATCCAAGTGAAACGGGGTAAACCGGGTGTTCGAAAATTTTCATACCTAATTTTCGGTTGAGATCTCTCACTCAACTGTAGAGTTGAATCACAAAACCTGAACAGTTGACGTGTTCAAGCTCTCTATGGTATCCACACGAGCCTCTCGGGATCACCACGCTTCCACCACGTCCCGACAGATGCGTTTCTCTTGCGCTCGCAGTGCTAGCTTGCGTCCTCCAAGGAATTGCAAGAGAAGAGTGTGGCTGTCCTTTTTGGAGGCTAGGGCAAGGAGACCTGCGAATTTCTCACTTAAAAGTTGTATTTATAGTGAAACTCAACTTCCAGGCCTAATGGGTTTCAAAGCCCTAATCCAATTAGGATTTAATTTCGGGCTTAATAATGGCTCAACTCTTGGGCCCATTATTAATACGAAATTAAAGTGAAACCATAACCCAAATAATTAGCCCATGCACTCTAATGATCCAAATAGCTCTATGTGTGCGACCCAATAGGCTCTTGCCATGTTGGCAATGATCATAAATCACATTTATGATCATAAGCAATGAGCGGTGTCTAGCAACACATCATTGCTACCCAAGTGACAAGATTGTCGGTGAATCGACTAAACCTTTATGATCATCACCGATATATGCCATTGTCCCTTTGTCCAAGATATCAAGACTAAGCACGAGACATGGAATGTGTCACTCTCGTATAGCCCAATCTTTGGTTTCTTGATTACCGAGTAGACTAACTTAAGCTGATGACATTGATATCGTATATCAACTCATCCGAGCATGGCCATGCATTTTCTAAGTCTCACTCTATCAAGGGGCCCGAAGATATCACTCTCGTTACATAGGAGGGACAAATCCCATCTTGATCATACAAATCCCTTCGCATGATATGTGGCATACCCAATGACCTCCTTCAAGTTCACTCAGTTATGAGCAACAAATGAAAGTATCAAAGTGTGTGACTCACATGTAGGGAACCTTGATGATCACAGGTTGAAGGACTACATACACCATGATCACTATGAGAATCACTTATGACATTCATATAACGATCCATGTAGTGTTCTCATGGTGGGTCGGTCCAGTAGACAAGTTCTCCAACTTGTACCCATATGTAGACTACATATCTCATATTAGTCTCCACATATGCTAGTCGTTATGTATTACTACAACCCGCTCCACAATAATACTAGACCAGGGACGTTTAAGAATATCATTATTCTAGGGTTACGATTATGTTTGTTAAGTTACGCAGAAATAAAACAACAAACATAATTGATGGATTAATGCCTTAATAAAATATCATGACTCAATGTGCAAAAAATATAATCATCTCATGATTGGCTTTTGAGCACAACACTAACAGCTTTGCCCCCTCTTCCCTTACAAGGACCGAACTTACCACCTTTTCTGTGACGGTAAGGTATAGTGTGAGGGGTTCTCCTTCCCGTGGCTGCCGAAGTGTCAGCAGACGAGTTATGTAGGCTTTAAGCTTTTCCCAGGCCTTTTGGCAGTCTTCATTCCAAGGATGCACCTCGGTTCCAAGATCACCACCATTTTTTGCTGCCTTAGTGAGGACCTTGAAGAATGGTCGGCAGCGATCCCCGTATCTGGAGATGAATCTGCTAAGGGACGTAATTCTCCCTATGAGCCTTTGTATATCCTTAGTCATCGTGGGAGTTCGGAATCCTAGTAGGGCCTTGACATTTTCTGGATTGGTGTCGATACCTCTTTCCGACACCATGAATCTGAGGAACTTACCCGCGTTCACCCCGAACACGCATTTTTCAGGGTTGAGATGGATTCTGAAGGTCCTTAACTGGTGAAATGTTTCCTCTAAGTCCGTGATATGAGTACTAGGTAGCTTGCTCTTAACTATCAGATCATCGACGTAGACTTCCATGTTTTTCCCAATTTGGGAATTGAAGACCCTGTTCATCAACCTTTGGTACGTGGCTCCTACGTTCTTAAGCCCGAGGGGCATTCTAATGTAGCAATATGTACCAACTTTGGTGATAAAGGCAATCTTTTCCTCATCTTTGGGGTGCATCCTAATTTGATGATACCCACTGAAGGCGTCAAGGAAACTAAGGAGGCCATATTTAGCGGTTGAATCTACCAATTGATCTATTGGCAGTAGAGGATATGAATCTTTAGGGCAAGCATCGTTCACATTTCGGAAGTCGATGCACATTTGAAGTTTATCACTCCCTTCTTTTGTGGCGATAACCACGTTACTAAGCCATTCGGAGTATTTGACTTCCCTGATTACACCTGCTTCCACTAGGTGCTGGACTTCAATTTTTACGAAGTTGTTTTTATGCCCCGAGAGGCTTCGCTTTTTTTGTCGGATAGGCTTTGCTTTTGGGCGTACTTTAAGGCTATGTTGGATTATGCGAGGGTCTACCCCCGGCATGTACTTTGGCGAGTAGGCGAACAGATCTTTGTTCATTAACAGGAAACATACAAGCTTTTACTTGTCACCTTCGGCCAGTTTTTTCCCTATTCGAGTATTTCGGCCTGGGACAAGTTCTACCTCTTCCGTTTTTATTTTCTCGAGGTCTTCTATTTTTTCTCCCTTTGCCTCCCCTACGAGCACGGCCTTTGCTCCTGAAGTCTGTGTGTAGCTTTTTGCTGGGACTTTTCTTGCCTTTACAAAGACCTTTCTCATTTCTCCTTGGTCGATGAAGATCTCAGCATCTCCCTCATTTGTTGCGAAGGTGACGGTCAAGTATTTCACATCTAGGTAGATGTGGAGGTTTCCTTGGGTCTGCCTCCCAAGGATGGCATTATATGACGAAGGGACATCTATGACGATGAACCTTGTCATTGTAGAAGCAAAAAGTTCTTCTTTGTTTTGCAGTGAGGTTCCCCTTAGCATTAGGGGGAGGTCAATCCATACAACGACAGGGAGTTCGGACGGGCCTACTCCGAAGGTAGGGGAGGTGACAGGCTTGAGGTCGCCTCTTGGGATGCCCAAACTCGGCAGCAGATGAGAGAATAAGACGTCAGCATTAGAACCATCATCGAGGAGTACTCTCTAGACATCCCAACTCCCTATCCTTGCCATGATTAAAAGTGGGTCATCATGAGCAAATATTATGGTAGACCCATTTTTCCGAACAAGTTTTTTTGATGGGTCACCGAATTCCATTACCGAGATCTCCCTAGCTTTTCTTTTTCTTTCTGCCAAAGGTAGTCCGATGGTAATCGTCTGTATTATTCCAACCAGAGGTGGCGGATGTCTTTTGGGACTCTGGTTCCGATGCCTATCGGAATCATATTCCTCATCATCTCCTTTCCTTTCCTCTTCCCTCCTCCCCTTCGAGGAGGGCATCCGCAGATAGCGTCGAAGTTGGCCCTGCTTTATTAGAGACTCGATGTACTTCCTCAGTTGGAAGCAATCCTCGGTGTCATGCCATGATCCCGATAGAATTGCTAAAGCTTCTTCATATTTTTCTTATTTTCAGAAGTCATAGCCTTCGGACGCTGAATTAGGTTTCCTTGCCTTTCCATGGCCAGTAGTATGCTTGTTCGGGAGGTGTTCAAGGGAGTAAATGACACAGGTCTTTATCCCTTCTACTTTCGTGTTTTTCCTCCACCCTCAGCTGGGTACCAAGGTTGATGGCCTTCGCCTTTGGGATGATGATGATTAGGCTTCGATCCTCCCATTCTCAGCTCTTCAGCTGTCATCTGCTGTTCGGTTCTACGGTAGAACTCGCCAAGGGTGTACGAAGGGTCTTTCAAGAACTAGTAAAAGAGTTGTCCTGTCGAAGTCCCCAGATCATGGCGAGGATGCGCATTTCAGGACGGAAGTCTAGCACGCTTAAGGCCTCTCGGTTAAATCTCTCAACATAGTCGTGAATGGTTTCCCCATTTCTCTATGCTATGTCAAACATCTGGATTGGCATCTTTGCTGTCGGTCTGCTGTTGATGAACTTTTGCGTGAATGCTATGGACAGTTCTTGGAAACTCATTATTGTCCTCGGGGCGAGTGAGTTATACTAGGCAGTTGCCGGACCGGAGAGGGTGACCTCAAAGCATTTGCAAAAGGGGGCATCATCGGTGCCGTGTAGCACCATGCTGCGTCTATACTTGGTTAGGTGGGCCTGAGGGTCACTGCGCCCATCGTAGGTTTCCAAGTAGGGGACTCGAAAGTCGCTTGGCATTGGTGCTTCTACTACCGTCTGGACGAAGGGTCACTCTTCTCCAGTGAAGGTCTCAGATAACCTAGACCATACTAGCTTTCGGGCAATCTACCTCTCTATTTTTTCCAGCCTCTTTAGGATTTTTTCCATGAGGATGGTGGCCCTGGGCTTTTCTCGCTGCTGGGAGGCCTCTGGCAATGGTGAATGACGCTGCCTCTTCAGGGAATAACTTTGGCGGCGAGGAGATTGTGATCTTTCCTCTGGTGAAGAACTTGGCTGGCGAGAAGTCTTAACCCCTTTTGACGTTGTTTCTCTAGTACGTCGGACTCTGGGAGGCACGTTCTCCGTCGAGGATTCATCACGGATGTCTCTGCTTCCCGAACTCCGGTGAGTTGATTTTGGGCCTTTTTCTTGACGGGGCGTTGGCGAGGGTGGCCTTTGCGCCGAAGGCTGTTGTGACCACCTCTGGCCTAGTTGCTGTGTCATTTTGGCCACAACGGAGCGTTGAAAATCATGCAGAAAGCTCATCGTGATGATTAGAAGGCGTTCGTCCTCTGGCAAGGAAGTCCTCGTGGCGGGCCTCTTAGTCGTCGGTTGAGCTTCCGGTGCGGACAGGGATTTTGGAAGTCCCTTGTCCTTAGAACGCCGAGTCTCAACAACGGCCACCTGAGAGTGGATTCCCACAGACAGCGCCAAATGATGCCCATTGGCATCCTTATTGTACGACATAGTGGACTGCAACAGGGACTTTCTGCGAAGAGAGTATCTGCAGAAGGGGCTTCCGGAGGGGGTGGTTGCCTGAAAGATTCAAAGAACGGGGGTTAGGAGATTCCCGGAGTGTTTCTCCGAGGGAGGAGCCTCCGACACCCAAGTCAGTATCTAGCTAGATGGAGAGTAATGAGTAGAGAGTAGTCCCCCTTACCAAGGTCGCTTCCCAAGTATTTATAGGGAGGTGTCAAGAAAAACCTACCCGACACAGCCTGCTCAGATCATGACACGTGTTTGGTTGGATGTAGTCCGTACCTTCAGAAATGGGGACCTCCAAGATGGCCATGGTCAGGGGTTAGGGCCGCGGGAGGTCTGCGTGTCAGGACATAGACTAGGAAACGTGTCAGGACGTGTACGAGGGCGGCATGTCAGAGGCTCCTTAACCATTTTTGTCGTATCCTTGATACCCCTTCTGTGAAATAGACCCTTCGGGATGGTAGAGCTTCTTACCAAGATTGCTTCAATTATTCGCGAGTCCCCTCAGAACGGGGAACTCCTTTCAGAGGATGTTCTCCTCTTCTGAGGATGGTGAGTCTACCTCTCCCGAAGTAGGTTAGGCCATCTTACCAAGGGTTGTAGAACACCGTATTCCTGAAGTTAATACTATCACTCCCCGAAAGTGATGGTAGATCTCCGAGGTCCGGGGGTTCGGAAGTTAGACCCTATCTTACTGAGGTTGGCGCTCGTATTTCTTAAGGGCATTGCTTACCCTTACCAAGGGTGACGCTCTGTCAGAGCTCGGTTTTCCAAAGAGTGATAGCCCTTTGGCCATCAGTATGGATTGCATATGAATGTTTGGTTGGATTCAACATATGCATTGAGGTTCACATGGGGTCCTGCTTGGTGTAGAAATATTTTCTCAATAGGTATGTTTAATAATTTGATTTGCATAATGTTGCGATCACATTTATGTTCTATATTTTTATTTCTAGTGTACTAGTTTACTTATGTGTTTGTAGTGTTCAGTTTTGTTCTTGTGCTATGTTATGTTATGTTTTTTGTTGTTTGCTTTATGTGAATTGATTATGTATTCATATATGTATACTGATATTCTTTCTATACAGAGGAGTGAGAGTACAAACAACATGCTTGGTGGAATTTGTGATAAAATGACATCTTTACTATAAATGTTTCATTCAATTGAAAAGAGACTAAAGGAATTGAGGGACAATGAGGCAGCTGAAGATTTTCGCAATCGAGGTACATTGGTTGGTTAATTTAAAGGTTCTTTTATGTTAAATCAAGCTTTTGAGTTTTACAGTTTGAAGATTTACTTGGATTTCAAAGGTCAACGATTCTTGCCTCCACATATGTGTTATCTCTTGGAGTCTCAAGTGGAATTCGTAAAGTGCCAAAGTCCCTATCTTACCCAACTCTTTTTATGAACTGTCATGATTACAAAGAATATCAAGAATCAAGTTGAAGAACATCATTAATCAGACACGTAAATAAGAACACATCAATTCAACCGCAAAAAATTATCAATTTCAATATTACCTGGTCCTTGGATGAAAATATATTACAAGGTCTACCAGTTTTAGTTCATCATCTGAGAGTTACTGTCCATCCATGCATGTGAACATTCATCTTTGAGAAATGCAACATTTCTTATGACTTATGAAATTTAGGATGTAATTGGTAGTAGCTGGAAAATGGAGATTTCAATGTTTATCTTTTCAACAACAACAACATCATCATCTTGAGAAACTTTTGAACTCTTAAGGATGTTGAAAGTTAGTGTTCTAGCAATATATCATTCATGTTCTATATTATAGTAAAAAATAATATTAGCTTAGAACAACAACAACAAAAGAACAGAAAAACAACAATGAAAAATAACAACATTACTAAGCAACGTGAATTGTAAGATAACAAATATAGGGTAAACAATAATCGAACAAAATAGCAATAATAGACAAGAAGAATTTGAAGTAAAATAGATATGAACACTATTTGTCAGAAAGTAGAATAATTTTTATATGACTTTTACCTTTGTTATAAATCACATCATTTAGAGATTTCCTCTTGTTTTGGTAATGCTCTTCAACAACAACAATTTTAGGTTGTTTTTGTTTTTATTCCTTGCCATTTCATTACTCCCCTTCTGAAGATGTGATTTCTTTTACAATGTCATCAAGCTTATTCAGAATATTTGATTGATCAATGTCAGTGTGACCAATATCAATATTCTTTGGTGCTTGCTATTCCAACTCTCCAAGCTGCTGTTCCTTCTAACCTTAATACTGTAATTCATTATCATGCTATTCTTTGGGCTATTCATATCTCACTTTTTGCTATTCTAATCCCACTTCCTGCTGTTCACAATGAACTTTCTGTTGTTCTAGTTCAGTTTTATGCCTTTTTACATGTTGTTCTACTTACTGTTCCAAATTCTGGTGCTCAAATTCATCAAAATACTATTCTACTTCCATAGTTTGCCATTCTTGCTCAGACTAACGTTGTTTGGACTATTTTGATTGCTATTCAGATTGGTCCAATTCTTGTTTTGGCTTCATCTCTTGCTGTTTAGAATCTAATGGCTGCTCTTGAGTATCTGCAGCTTCTCTCTCATATTTTTCTTTGAAATGAGACCAAACTTTTTCAATTGCATCCAAAGTATCAATAATGCAGCTCTCAAAATCAACCTTATTCTCTTTAGGAATGAAAGGCATTTAAAGTCTTAGGATCTGAACAATTTACAGCTGTCTGTATAGGGAACTCCCTCATTGTAGCCTTCATTACTTCAAAAAGGTGCTTGTTTGCCTTGTTTGCATCAAAAGCCATACACAACACAAGGTGTATTACCTCCTCAAACTTTACCAAGTGTTGGCTTAATGATGGCTCTTCTTGCTATTCTGTTTGAGTTGTATCCTTGTTTTTCCTTGTCCAACAACATCTTCTTCTTCTCCATTTCATGTCTATCCTTCTTGTACCCTTCCTTTAATGGATTATCTTCAAATTGGTGGAAACATGATAACCTATTTAGAAAGAATATGTGTGTGTGTGTGTGTGTGTGTGTGTGTGTGTGTGTGTGTGTGTGTGTCTGTGTCTGTGTCTGTGTTTCTTATTAATGGTGCTTTGTTACCAATTCATTGTCCTAAGATAGCATGGTTAGGAATTTTCTCTCAATAGTCCACATCATGTGGTAGAAATCTATTGAAGTATATCAACTACATAATAATTCATGATAAGTGATGAACATGAGTATTATTGCTTTCAAAAGCAAACATCATGTAATGCACATTAGAACAACAGATAACACAAACCCAAACAGTAGATTTAGATAAAATAGAGCAATAATATACTGTGAGAACTGATGCAAAGAATAGCACATTCCACATACAAGAATATCATATACTGGAAACTAAAACAACAGACAAAATAATACATAAACATCATATGGAACAATTTGGAATAAAAACTAGAGCATCTAAAAAATCTAACTTGAAGCAGAAACATGCACCCTCCAACATTTTTGGGATCTATTACATTCTTATAGATTTTTACTTTCTCAATTACAATATCAAGAAGAAATTAGCACCAATTGTATTCTTCAATTCTATCAAAGTCATCAAACAACTTCATCATTCTCCAGGTGAATTGCCTTGAGGAATTCCCAGGTGATATGAAGTTTGTTACAGTAAACACCAGGAAGTTGATTTTGAAACTAACACCAACCTATTTGTCTTGTAGTATTGCTTCTTTAAGTTGTTGGCTGGTGGGGACATTGCCACCAAATTTCTTTTTCGATTCAGTAAACGAACAATCCTTGACATGATGAGGGTGTTTACCATGCAAATGTAAGACCCTCCTCCCCATTGGCAAACCAAATGTGAGGTGTACATCAATGTCTAAAACTTCTAACTTAGGTCTTTCAGGAATTTTTAATCTGGTAGAGTTGTGGTCAAAGCATGATAGTAGATACATAATTAATCGGCCTCTAACTTGGATGTATTTTAGTTCAAACAGTGAATTGAATCCCATTTTTCTCATAGCCTCCACATGGGTTGGTTTTTCTTTTATCTGCTGGATGATGTTCACAACTTCATTTGTGAAGGATCTTGTTGTCAGCTCAAAATTGCAAGAATAAAAGGGTTAGAAGTTTAAGAACAGCAAATGTAAGATAAAAGAACAACACATATTACACATTAGAACAACACAAAATGAAACATTATTGTTGAAGAACATAAACAACAAATTGTACAAATTTGAACAACACATCTTACTAATGCAAACAACAAATTTTAGAGAACAAAATAGAACATTGTACAAAACAGAACATCACATTGATTTCATAAGAAAATCACAGACTAATAAGAGAGAACAACACATACTTCAAAATAGAACAACACATAATATATACTAGAGCAACACATTGCATTGAGGAGAACATCACTGAGTATGTAAATGGTTAGAAAAGTTAGAACAACAACTATAAGATAACAAAATAGCATACATCATACATCAAAACAATTAGAAATGAGAACATCATTACTAAAGAATAGAAATAACAAATTGTAAAAATTTGAACGGCAAATATTACTAAAGCAAATTTTAGTGAATAGAACAAAACATTGTATAGAACAGAACAACAGTGATTTCTGATATAACAGAAGATTATCAGCATATTGTACTTATTTCATTGAAATACAATTAATAAAACAAAAGAACATTTCTTGTATTCATAAGAACAACACAGAAAAAAGAAAGAGAACAACACATACTTCAAAACAGAACAACACATAATATATACTAGAACAATACATTGTAATGAAGAGAACATCACTGAGTATGTAAAGGGTTAAAAATGTTAGAACAGCAACTATAAGAGAAAAAAACAACACATATCAAATATTAGAACAGCACCAAACAGAACATCACTGGTGAACGACACAAACAGTACATTGTAGTGACTTGAACAACACATATTCGAAATGCAAACAACATATTGCACTGACCAGCATAGAACATTGTACAAAACAAAACAACAGCCAACGGAGAACAACACACATTTTAAACAAGAACAACATCATTACTTTCAATAGTATTATAGTCAATAGAATAGGACAAAGTGGCGTCCACCATGTGCACATGGCGGCCATAGATAAAAGATGTTTTACAAGTAGGAAACATGTTTCACTTTAGCACAACATATAATCCAAAATTCATGCAAAAGTAGTTTACTTGTACACCATATCTCAAAAACTAGTAGAAGAAAAAAGTAGATTCTAAGTTCTTTCAAAGCTTAAAAGCTTACACGTTGGTTGTTGTTTTTGCTTTGTTTCTTGATTTTTTCTGTCTAGTTATTTTTGCCTTTTTGTTTGCCAAAGATGGTTCCTCTTCCTGAAAGGCTTTATTTTCTTTACATAGGTCCTTTTGCTTTTGTCGGATACAGTTTGAATAGCAAAATGAAAATTTGTTAGAATAGTGATGGTTTTATGAACAATAACTTAAATAAAGTGAAGAAGAAGTACCTGAGCGAAGGTGGACTGGATTCTAACAAATTTTGAGCCATCTAATCGTCAAAAAATAGATAATAGTGTTTAAGGGTTTGTATTTTGAATATTTTGAAGAAGAAGGTAAGACGTTGTTGAAAAGGCGGAGGTTTAATGTCGATGGTTTTCGAAAGTTGATGGAGAGATCGCTAGGTGCACCTCGAAGAGTATTGAAGAAGTTAACTATTTGTGTGGATCTCAGCAAAATGTTTATATCTTAAAAATAAAATTAGATTTTAGTTGTTTTTTTCATAATTATATGGAAGTTTGGGAAGATGTCATGTTTTGTAAATATTAGGAAGTATGAAGCGGTGGTACGTTTGGTAATTATGAAGACGTTTTATTCGGTAGCATTTCTCATAATTTTGTGAAAGTATGGGGCAGTGGCAGTCTTGTAATTACATTGAAACTGTTAGTGTATAGGTATGGGGTGGGTGCACCCTATAGCTACTTTATTTTTTTATATTCAAAATCAAGTAGGATTAGTATAAGAAAGTGGAAGATTGTTTCTTTTTCTTTTCTTTTCGTACTAATTATACTAGATGGTTGTTAGAGTTGAGGTGAATAACATTTTCCATTCATTTTTTTTAGAATGTCATTCATCTTACTAATTGTAGTCCAAATGGCATCCATAACAAAAAAAAAAAACACTAAGGTTTTGAGGAAAGTTGGCTCAATTGTAGGTCTTACAAAGCATCCTGAAGATATTGTGCTAGGAAGAAAACTTCCATTAATAATTTGGATAATCCAAATATTAATGCATACAAATCTGAAGAGAGAGACCAAAATAACAAACCATCAAACTAACTTGACATACCAACACACTGACTCAAACCAACCCATTATTGGACTAATGCACCATGATCCAAGTATAACACTTGAACAAGTGCTAACAAAAATGAAAACACAAATAAAAAATAAAAAAGTGACAGACAGCCCCTGATCCTTTATTTGGATATTGCTCACCACCGCCATAAAACTCCATGGTGTCTTCTTCAGGCTTAACCAAACCACTACTAACAAAACTAGATGTTATAATCCATAGGCAAACCAACCATGATACTTGATGTACGCCAACAAACTCATCTTCAGAAATGTATGTGATGCTTTAGGACATCCTCTATGTATGACATGTTGGCCTCCAGAGTGGCTTGCTTTGGCCTGTATCTATAAAGGTGTAATACAAGGGTCAGGAGCTCCCCGAAGTGTTATCGGGGAAGAGACCTTCGACCCTCAAGTTAGTATGTATGTATGGGAAGGAATGTATAAGAACAATAGGCAAGAAGGCATGAGTTTCTTGGTTACCTTACCTAGGAGCCTTCATCGAATATATATAAGGGAGTTTCGAAGAAGGTCATTCTGCCCGAGTAAGGGAAATCCGGACACATGGACAGCTAAATTTGGGAGGCCTTCGGTTCGTACCTTAGGAGGGACGTCTCTAGCTAGCGTAGGTGGTTATGATTAGTCAGTAGATCAAGGAGCGTGTGGATGGTCTCTGTTAGTGGCCTCTAGGGACTAAGTGTTTGTCATTTTCCTCCAAGGTCCCTCTAGGCCTATTGAAGGTGTAAGCGTGTTAGGGACACATGCTCATCACGGACGGTGATGAGCGGGCTTTCCGAGGTTGGTTGGGTTACCATTTAAGGGTGGTGCTAAATCCTCTTCTGTTTGAGGGTCCATTGGGTGATAGTCTTTTGGCTATCATGTGCCCCCCTCGGATAGAGGCGAAGCTATGCTTTCGGCCTAACTAGGCCATCCTTTGCCAAATGCATCTTTGCCTTTGGGTTTTTTCCCGCCTGTTGGGGTGTTTGATTGCTTCCAAAATTGTTCCAATTTCATGGTAAGCAGATCTGCTTCCTCTATTTATGCATTATGGATTTGATAGCATAGGAGGTATGCCCTTGATTTATGTATTGGATGACTTGTGTTACTATTTCAATGGTCGTTTATTGCATTGGTTATGTCGGTTATGTCTCATCGGCAGAAAGCAGTCATTATGATGTATTTTCACTTACTTTCCTTGGGCTATATATTTCTTTGTTCAAAATAGAAGTACCCCACTTCTCATTTTGCTCCTTGCTTTCCTTCTCTTGCTTGCAACTTTCTTTTCTTTTTATGGTGGTTTTCTATGGTGGAATGATTTTCGGTGACTTTCATGGTGATTCATTAGCTTCTTCGGGACACAAGCAGGTAGGTGATCTATCCAAGGTTGATTTTGATTTTCCCTTCCCCTCTTTCTTTTTCTCATTCCAAAGTAGAGCTTTAGAATTTTCTCGGTGGTACTACCTTAGCGCTCGAAGTTCATTCTTCCTTCATATGTTAAGGTTAGGGTCCCCAACCGTGGTGAGCTAAGTTATCGCCCTCGGGAAGAAGAGGTTACCATTTTTAGGTTTAAGCTAAAAGTGAGACTCTAATATCCCCTCCCTGGACAAAGGTTTCTGACTTTTGTGAGTTCCATGGTATAGCCATCAACCAATTGCCTCTAAACTCTCATTCGTATTTCAATGTTTTCTTATGCATGTGTGGGGGCTTTTAGGGTAGTCTTCCACATCATTTTCTTCATGCAATATTGCAAACTTCATCTCATTTCGAATAGGTCATTTTATTTCCTATTACCTAGAAGAACTGGCAGTAAAAAGTATACTTCACCTTCGTAACCAAGGATAGCATGTGGGGCTGGCAGAAGAAATACTTCTTTGTGTAAGTACCAAAAGAGTAGAAGAACTTGCCAATGAAATGGGCTTCCGGGACCTTGGCAATCGATATTATGGATATGTCAAAGCTCTTGACCGAAGATCTTAAATCCCAGTTCAAGGAACTGGATAGTTGCATTAGATAGGTGCCTAACTCAGATGAACAAGTATCTCCACACCCACTTTATCGTTTTCCCATTTGGTGGAATTTGATAGTTGAAGAGGTTCTTTGGGAGTTAGGTGTTGTCAAAGAACACCTAACTAACCTTAGAATGCTTAAACCAAGCATAGATGGGAAGAAATCCATAATAGTCATGCTTCTTCGGAGAAAGCTCATTTATCAGGCCCTTTTGCAGAGTAAGTTATATTCGCCTATTATTTACTGGATCGCTTACTACTTACACTGATGTTTTTTTTTTCCTTTTTTAGTGGTGGGTGACAAGTTTGCTGATTTCTATAAGAGCCTCTTCCTTGGACAAGACAAGAATGGTGAACAAAAAAAGAAGGAAAAAGTGAAGAAAGCCCCGAAGAGGAAGAAAGAACAACCTTCAGATAGGCCTTGCCAGAATAAAACTAGGAGGACTCCTTTCCCCTTCCACTTGAAGTTACCAAGGAGGTCGGGGATTCAGTGCCTGAGGTTTCCATCTTATCCACTCTGATCAGCCCCAATTCTGCTATGGAGACTTGGGGACTTCTCTTACCATTCTTTTGACCAAGGAAGTTGAGGAAAGAAGAAAGTTGAAAAGGAATGATATTACTGATATCCTTGAGGTAAGTGATTCCGAGGTAGAAGACCCCGAGGTTCCTTTACAAGGTTTGTTCTTCGACCTTTCATCTATGAGCTTTGGCTTTTTTAGAATTTTATACTTTATAGATGAATGGTTAAGGACTAACGTGGTAACCGAACTTCAGCAAGATCTTACAAAAGAGGTGCCAATGCCAAACTGGGTTGCCGACCATGAACGGAGGTGTTAGCTGCATGATGCCAAGATTCCTCTAGGGAAGGTTATGAGGGAGCCCTTCTGGAAGTTTACTGAGGATATGGATTTATTCTCAGAAGATTGCCAGAAGATGGTCCCTAAAACGGTGAGTATCATGGCGAATGCAATTTTCCAATCTTTGGCAAAGTCATGTCCGAATGAAGAGATCCTAGCTACTCAGATCACCTAACACGCTACCCAGATATAACTATTCCTTGATACTTAGAAATTTTTGTCTTTACTTAGGTAGTGAACTTACCTACTATAGGGTTTTAGGAGCCAAAGAAGCGCAATATAATATAACCGAAACCCTCTAGGATCCAAGTGAAATAGAGTAAATCAAGTGTTAGAAATTTTTATACCTAGTCGATTAAGATCTTTCGCCCAACTGTTGAGTCGAATCATAAACTTGAACAGTTGACATGTTCAAGTCTCTACGGTATCTACACAAACCCCTTGGATCACCATACATCCACCACATTCTGGAAAATGTGTTTATTTGCGCCTGCAGTGCTAGCTTGTATCCTCCAAGGAATGGCAAGAGAAGAATGCTGCTGGAACTTTTCAGAACTCCTATGATTTCGTCTTTAGGGAGGCTAGGGCTTGAGTTATGAAAATTCTCACTATATGATGTAAATATAATGAGGCTTAACTCCGAACCGTAATGGGTTTCAAAACTTTAATCCAATTAGGTATAATTTTAGGCTTCATAATGGCTCAACCTTTAGGCCAATTATTAATCCAAAATTATCAAGAAACCAAAGCCTAAACTATTTGGCTCATGTACTCAAATAATCCAATTGGCTCTATGTGTGCGACCCAATAGGCTCCTACCATGTTGGCAATGATCATAAATCACATTTATGATCATAAATAATGACTGGTGTCTAGCAACACATCATTGCTACCTAACTGACAGGATATTTGGTGATTCGACTAAACCACTGTGATAATTATCTGTATATACCATTGTCCCTTTGTCCAAGATATTAAGACAAAGCACAAGACATGGAATGTGTCACTCTTACATAGCCTAATCTATGGTTTCTTAATTCCTAAGTAGACTAACTTAAGCTGATGACATTGATATTGTATATCAACTCAGCTGAGCATGGCCATGCATTTTCTTAGTCTCACTTTATCAAGGGGCCCAAAGATATCACTCCCTTTACAAAGGAGGGAAAAATCTCATCTTGATCATACAATGATATATGATATGCCCAATGACCATGTTCATGCTCACTTAGTTATGGGCAACAAATGAAGTATCAAAGTATGTGACTCATATGTAGGGAACCTTGATGACCTTAGGTCAAAAGACTACATATACCATGATAACTATAAGAATTACTTATGACATTCATATAACGATCCATGTAGTGTTCTCATAGTGGGTCAGTCCACTACGTAAGTTCTCCAACTTGTACCCATATGTAGACTATATATCTCATATTAGTCTTCACATATGCTAGTCTCTATGTATTATTGCAACCCACTTTACAATAATACTAGACCAGGGATGTTTAAGAATACTATTATTCTGGGGTTATAATTATGTTTAATTATGTTATGCAGAAACAAACAACAAAAACAATTATTGGAATGATGCCTCAATAAAATATCATGACTCAATGTGCAAAATACAATCATCTCATGATTGGCTTTTAGCACAATACTAACACCTTCATATTTCCTCTTTGCAGTTGCTCACCTATGGGAGGTATTTCTGAGCTTGGTATGCTAAGCAAACCATGATTCGAACCCAGATGGAGGAGAATCTTTCAAAGGCTAAGGGTGCCTGGCAACTTCCTATTATAAGTTTAGTGAACTTAACAAGATAGCTAAGAAGAAAATACCAAGAGTGCGCTGAGAGCTTGCTGAAGGTGCCCAAATGCTATTTGAGAATTATTCCTCTAAGATGGCCTATCTAGGAGTGAAGCTGGTGGAGCAAACTTCGGCCAACAAGGTTCTTCAAAATAAGTGGGAGTCCTTGTTCCCCGAGGTTGCTTAGGCACTTTCAGAGAAGACATTGCCGAGGTAGAGCAACTCAAAAAGTCAAGGAAGAAGAAGAAGGATAGAAGATGAAGGCCTTAATAAAGCAGAAGAAAAAGGTTGACGAGATAACTAAGCGATCCTTTCAGGATGGCTTCGATTTGGCTTGTCAACAAATTCTGTCTCATTATCCAGACATAGATGTCTCTTTTCATCAGGCCATCGACATCCTTGAAGGCCCTTCTTCCTATAGGTCAAATCTGGAGTTCCTGGGTTTGCCTTAGTAAGCTGCGAAGACCAAAGGCCAAGCAGATTCTTTTAAGGAATCTTAAGGAGAAGATGCCGAAGAGTAGCTTAGGGTACTAGCATTTTTTTTTTTTTGGTTCATGTTATAAGGACCTTCTTCGAAATGACAGATGTAACCTTCCTCTCTTTTTTAATTAGTAAGGCATTGTTGTCTACAATTTTGCCTCTATTTTCACTTTTACTTAAGTCACAAAGATTTTTGTCCTTCGAGAAGGGGTGTTGTACAATTCACGTACCCATTCGTCCTAGTTTTGGGAAATTTTGGCTAGTTTGGCAGAAATTCATCTAAGTGTCTTGGGGATCTTCAATCACTGACTAACACTAATGCAATTGCACAACTTTATTGGATTCCTTGAAAATTTCCTAAGCATAATATTTTTTCAACGAGTCCGAATGCCAAGTGTTTTTTTAATTCTTCCGCTTTAAGACTTTTGACTTTAAAAACTCATTACTGAACTTCTTCAAAGACCAAATAAGGTCTTCAGGGCTCAAATTTAGACTTTTGGAGAACAAGGACTCCAACTTTGATTCATTTAGGCTTGACCTTTAAATTGGTTGCAATAGCGACTCGCTGCTAGAAGGCTTTTCTTCGGTGCTTGGCCATTTCTTTGTGTTCCTTGATCATGTTGAGTTTGGCCCTTAGGCTAAGGTTGTTTTCTTCTTCATTGAATACTTTTATCCTTATAGAAGGGTATACCATTTTTATGGGAATCAGAGCTTCTATTCCAAATACCAAGGAAAATGGGGTCTTGTTGGTTGCTCTTCTTGGAGTTGTTGGGTAACTCTATAATACACTTGATAGTTTGCCAAACCATTTTCCTTTTTCCTCCCCAAGTCTTTTCTTCAAGCCATCCTTCAAAGTTCTGTTTGATACTTTTACTTGTCCGTTCCTTTAGGGATAAGCTACCAGAGCAAAGTGCAATTTTATGCTGAGGTTGGTGGCGAACTCTTGGGACCCTTTTTCAATGAATTGGGTGCCATTGTCCATGACTATCACCCTTGGGCGGTCGAACCTGCATATTGTATTTTTCCAAATGAACTTTTGGATGTCTTTGGATGATATCGTCACTAAGGGTTCTGCTTTGATCCATTCAGTGAAGTGATCTATTGCAACGATGCAATATTTGACCCCTTTTGGTACGGTGGGGAACAGATCAATTAGATCAATTCACCATATGGCAAAAGGGTAAGGATAGTTGGCCGAGGTCATTATTTTGGAAGGTGCTCTCTAAACAGGCACATGCTACTGGCACTTATAGCAGTGTTTGACACAAATTGCCAAGCATCCTTGCTTATAGTAGGCCAAAAGTATCCCTACAAAACTAACACTCTAGCCAGAGCATCTACCCCCAATGTGTGATCCGTATATCCTCTCATGGACTTCCCTCAACACAACTTCTGTGTCTCCTTCATCGATATATCTTTGTAGTGGATTGTAGTATCCTTGCCTGTATAACTCCTCTCCTATCAGGAAGTATCTTTCCACTCTCCTTTGTACTTTTGCCACCTCTGGAGGTCTTAGAGCAAAGAGTTACTGGCTAAGTTCTTTTTTATTGGATGTTTCCATCCTTTTCCTGTGCTTGTTACCACCTTAATGGTTATGCTTGGGGAATTATGTACTTCGACAGGTTGCTTTGATTTGGCTAATACATCTACTTCCACATTCTCTTTCCAAAGTACTTTCTCGATTTGCACTTTGTTAAATCTCTGAATCAACTTTTTGACAAGGTCGTGATACTTTGCTAGCTTCAAGTCTTTGACCTCATACTCCCTCATCAGTTGTCGAACTACTAATTACGAGTCGCTATAGCCCTTTAAAGATTTCATGCTCCTTGCCAACTATAGCCCTGCTATAAGAGCTTCATATTTGGCAATGTTATTGATGACTTGAAATCCAAATTTGATGGACTTTGTTGTTTCCATACCCTCGGGTCATTGTAATATTATACCAGTGCCTTAATGTTCTTACCTTGATGCACCATCGACAAAAAGTACCCATTCAGGGTCCTCATTTCCGATGATCTCTAAGGCATTCACATTTTTTGACAATTCAGTTATAATGTTTACCAAAGCCTATGCCATTATTACTTTTCTTGGTTCATATATGATGTCATACTCCCAAGCTCTATACACTACTTTGATAATCGCCCCGAATGATCTACCATTTTCATAATATCCTGAAGGAGCAAATTACTCTTCACTACTATAGTGTGTCCTTGAAAGTATTACCGAAGTCTTCTAATTGCCATGACTAAGGTGTTAATTGCCTCTTGCAATGTTGGATACCTTACCTCGGCCCCGTGCAAGGACTTACTGATGTAGTACACTAGCCATTGTTTTCCACATTTCTTCTTAATGAGGACTGAACTTACAGTTTTCTTGCTAACAGTGTGGTAGAATATGAGAGGTTCTCCTTCCTTAGGTTGCTGAAGTGTTGGTGACACGACCGTCCTTGGCCCCTGCCAAGGAGACCGGTGAGAGCTGGTCTCACGGTGGATTGTAATTGGCTAGTTGTATATGTGCGCGAATTAAAACTCCATGATGCTAGTTGATTAACCTAGAATATGCAGGATGCATGCTCTTCATACTTTGACCTGGATTAACAAAAACCATAAAACATTGACTTGGCCAAGAAATTTTCATAGAAAATAAATTTAAATAGCCAAAGCATACAAAATCAACATTTATGTGAGTTTACTACACATAACAACTGTGTGGGAGCATTCATACATAAAGTAGACTAATGCCCTCACCCAAGAGCATCCCTAGAGTCTAGGTGTAATACCCGTAAAATGCTAAATGATTAAGTCTCGAGTTAAGTGGATTCAAGACATGGAATTTTTTTTTTCCTAATTGGGGAATTGAGCTCAGTAAGCTCGGGAGACCTTGAATTAATTGAGAAATGGGCATAAATGAGTATTGGACACTCTTGGAAATATGCTTGGCTTACACTAAAAGAATTAGTGATGAAAATGGTGGAATTTAAAGTTAAGGGACTCAATTGCACAAAGGGGATTTTCATGGGAGGACTCAATTGCACAAATTGAGAAAATTGGAGGGCTAAGGGGGAATTAGCCCAATTTTTAAGGCAATTTGTGCCATGGCCAGCCATCCCCCAAATCCCATTAAAATATTATCCCACTCACCCTCCACTCAAAATATTATATCACTCCCACTCACCCATGTCCCCCACTTCCACATATTAAACAATAAAGCCCATACTCCACCCATGCATGTCTCCCACTCTTGTCCCCCACCTACAATTGTTTATTGGCTCCACTAAGTGTGTCTCCCACCCAATTCTAAGGTGTATAGCCGGCCATCACCCATTCCATTTCATTTCTATTCAATTCAACTCATTTCACCACATCAAACTCTCTCAACTCTCTCATCTCCGCTCTAGTTTCGGCCATGGTCACATCTCCAAGCTCCCATCTTCTTCTCCTTCATCTAACTCTCAGCCTTGTCATAAACCACATATCCATACACATTACACCCTGTTTTCTGGGAATTTCCAAGCTTCTAAACACTTACAAAGCAAGAAACAAGTGAGTTATTAAGGAAAGCTCACAAGGAAGTTTCAGCCATGGTGTGTTCTTGGTGTTCTTGAGCTCAACTCAGGGAGCTCATTGCATGCATGGTGTTTTCAAGCTATTGGAAGCAAGAAATCAAGAAGAACTTCAAAGAAAAACAAAGCTCAAATTTGGCCATTACCTCTTTGTGAGGGGTTGTAAGTGAAAACCAAGTTTCCTTGGTATTTGATGATTTTTTAGCTAGATTATTACTTACTAATGGTTTGGCCATCTTTGAATTTTTTCTAGAAAAGCAAGTTCTACCTTTATCCTTGGATTTTTTGTGAAGAATGCCAAGTGTTCTTGGCGATTTTGAAGCATTGGAAGCCATGCAAAGTAAAGACCAATGAAGGTTCCATGCATGGAGAAAGATTTGGCCATGAGTGTCCATGGCATTGTGAAGCTCTTTTCCAAGTGTTCTTGGTACTATGGAGCATATGTGGTCATCTTAAACAGGAAAACAAGAAAATGATGCAAGGAAGACAAGGATGAAGTTTCGGCCAAGTTGGTATCTTGGCATGCATGAGCTTAAACCAAGTGTTCTTGGTACTAAACAAGCTCTTATGAATGTACAAGGCAATGGTAAGATATGGATGTAAAAAGAGAAGTTTTGTAAGCTAAGGAAGCTAATGTTGCAATTCTTGGCGCACCAAGATCCTTTTAAGATAGGATTTGAGCTCATTGAGCTAACTCTAGCTTGAACAGCTATCTAAGGCAGCTAAAAGTAGCTCCCTTTAGCTCAAAGTAGCTGGACTTCAGCTCAAGTTAGCTCAAGTCAGCTCAAGTCAGCTCACTTCAGCTTCTGGTAGCTGAATGTAGCTGGACTTCAGCTCAAGTCAGCTCACTTCAGCTATAAGTAGCTCAAAGTAGCAGGACTTCAGCTCAAGTCAGCTCAAGTCAGCTCACTTCAGCTTTTGGTAGCTGAATGTAGCTGGGCGTCAGTTCACTTCAGTTGAGAGTAGCTAACTCCAGCTCAAGGTCAGTTCAGGGAACTAGACCTTAGTTCATGGAGCTTGATTGGAACTCAGAGGAGCTCAATGGTGCATAAGTAGCATAGTGAGCTAGCTTTGTGCCAGCTCACCTTGCTTTTAGCTCAAAACCACCAAGAGACACATCTTTTATGTAAAGGTATGTCTCTTCATCAAAAGAGATGACTATTGGCTAAAAGAACATGTCCTTTCATCCAAAGGAAGTGTTCCTTGAGTGAATAGACGTTGGGGTGGTTATTGCAGCAAGAATGATGTCTTTTGACCTTAAAAGACATGTATTTTCGCCCATAAGGTAGTTATGGGGTGGTTATAGGCCAAAGGAAGTGTTCCTTGGCTAAAAGACATGTATTTTCGCCCATAAGGTAGTTATGGGGTGGTTATAGGCCAAAGGAAGTGTTCCTTGGCTAAAAGACATGTATTTTCGCCACCATACATGACCCTTAGCCAAAGGAAGTGTTCTTTGGCTTAAAAGACACCTTTCTTGGTGTAAAGGTGTGCCTTTTGGTCATCTATAAATAGCCTTTAGTGGTTGGCCATTTTAAGCACGAATTTGGAACTCCATTTGCTCCATTTTCTTGAGAGAAAATTATTCTCCTCCTATTTCCTTTAGAGGCCGAAATATTAAACACTTTTTGAGAGCATTGTGGGTGGATTGTTCATCTCAATTCAAGCCTCAAGGTGCTCCTCCAAGATCAAGTTCTTCCTTTTTTCTTCACACATAACCAAGAAGGAAGGTACACATTCTTTCTTGATTTAGTAGCATGCTAGGATTCATTTACCACATTATGTATGTAAAACTAACATGCTATATCAAATGCACAAAATATGTTAAACAAATTAGAATGATGCATGCTTATACTCATATTGAACTCAAATGATCAAAATGCATGTGGCATGTACAAGAGTAGATAACATAAAGATAAGTTATCATGAGATCTTGAAATCTTCAGCTAATATACATTCGGCCATGTTGTGATTCTTGTGAATTTGTATGCTAGCCAAGTGTTCTTGGCATTTAATAGGTTCCTAGATGCATGTGGAACTAAAATAAGAAAGAATGAATGAAGAGCAATTTTGGGCCACAGTTCCATTTTTGTGGATGTGTGTGCAAACCAAGTATTCTTGGTATTTATGTGTTCCTAGTGAAATATGGAACTAAAATGAGGAAGAAGAAATAAAGAACAAATTCGACCAAGAATTGTTCTTGAAGTCCTTAAGTGGAAACCAAGTGTGCTTGGTATATGTGAAGCTTCTGAGTATATCCAAGCTTGAAAATCAAGTGAAGCTTGAGAGAAAAGTCAAGACTAATATTCGACCATCTCCATTACAGAAAGTTCCATGAGCTAAAACACTTGTGCATAGTGTTCCTAAACTCCTACATTGGCTACATTGGCTACATTGACTTAAGACTTAGACAAAGAGTAAGAGCCAAGAAAGGTTAAGTTTGGGCCTTACCTCCTTAAGTTGAGGTTGAGTAAGTTATACCAAGTGTTCTTGGTAAATTATGGTTCTCAAGATTAATGAAAAGCAAGAGAATAACTTGCTAGTGTTTTGGGCTTTATAGGTCCATTAAGGAAAAGACAAGTTCCAACAACAACAAAGCAAAGAAAGGCAGAGGCATTGAACAAAAGGTTACTAAAACTTTGGTAAGGATTCCTATACTCACTTTATTACATGTTATATTTCCATGACCTTCTTTGTGAGTATTAGTGTCCCTATGTGATGGTCAAAGAACCATTGACCATAGGTGTGCTTGACAAGGCTAAGTGGTTTTGTTGCTTCGGCAACTTTTTGTGAAGACTCATGATGCTCTCTTAGTGAATATTCAGGCACATAGTGCATAGTGGGCGACATATTGTTGCTTTGGCAACTATGGTTACTCATGAGTTAAGTGCAAGCATTTAGGTCTTGGCATCGAGTTTGTCCAACTCGATCCCAAGTTAATGAGCTCAGTATAAAATAAAGAAATGGTCAACCGGGAATGGTGGTATGGAAATGCTAATGCTTACGATGCCCACGGTGTCACGGGACACGATGTTACGAGAACAGTGTTGTGTGTGTTATGTTGTGTGCTTCTCTAAAATTGTTTGTGCATGCTGACCCAGATTATTATTATTGCTATTGTGTTATATCTTGTGTTTTCTTTGTTTTAGTGTTTTCCTTTGCAAGAACATGGATTAATTGCCATTATGTTCTTGGCACAAGTTAGGCTTTAAAAGCCGTATGATGACTTTGAGAGTCATGAGATAATTACCTCACTAAGTTAGGCATTGGATGCCACCGGAATCTTTACTAAGTTTTATAACTCACCCGCCCTGTTCTACTTTTGTAGGAAAAGGATTGCTTGAAAAATCAAGCGAAAAGTACCGGAGTCTCTTTATGATATGCTAGAGGGTTGGGTATGTGTATAGTGTTGCTCAATATATTCATATGATTCTAAGTGACTTATGTGGTATAGATTGCTTGTGAATCAAGCTAATGGTGTGGACTTACTTGTGCAGGCTTATGGAGTCTAGAAGTTGTGGGAACAAGGTATGTAGGTGGAATGTGTTCCATGTCATTATGAGTTGACGTTTGGGTAGTTATGAGAACTTGGCCTGTAAAACTTGAACTTGACTAATTTTGGACATGTAGCATCCTTGGTATGTTTTCCAAGTAGGTGATGCTTGTTTGCTGCTCATTATGGATAGGCATAGCTTTGGATGACTTATGATGATTATGTAGGTGGAATATCTTGATGGATGAATATGTTATGTGTACTAGACTTGGCCGAATGCTCATGGAGATGAAATATGGTTTTTAAACTTGAAATGGTATATGGGCTTCTTGGTTGCCATGCACTGAAATAGTACACTTGATGGACACACATCCTATGCACTTAATGGACTAAGTGTATGGCTATATGTGCTTTTGGATGAATTGAGCATGTGAAGTTATTGGGAGAAGCTTATGTTGGAATGGAATAAAGTATGCATGTAATGAAGTATGCATGTTTCTAAGATCAGGAATGGAACACTAAAATTCCACATAGGTGCTAGCTTATCTCTAAGAGCACCCCAACATCACCTTGGAAGTAAATAATTAACGAGCTAGTATCAGTATAAATCCTAGAGTCACGCCCGTAGGTGCTCATAATAGATGATAAAGCCCCTTTTGTGTGAATAACTTTCATTGCAAGCTTTGATAATCGGGCCCAGATGGGCCAGGGGCAGTTCGGGGCATGACACTAGGACTCCTCAAAACATAGACAATGAAGGCAACTAAGAGTACTATATATACAAGCCTCAACTGAGATCTTCTTAAACTACTGATGAATACTCATAAGTGTATTGTTATTAAAGGTTTAAATCATCATTATACACTTTGAGTATGATTAATTTCTATATTCTGAGCATTTTTCCACTGGGTTACTATTCACGCATTTTTACTATTCATATGCATTTTTACTATTCACCTATCACTATTCACCGACTTACTGTTTATATGTGTATTTCACTGTTCATATGCGGTTTAATGTACATTAATATTAAAAAATATATATTAAATAATTATTTTTTATGTAGGTAAAAATCATCACTTGGCGGCCCTTCACGAGAAAAAATCATATCTAGAGCTGTAGGCATTGGAATTGAGTGATTCCAATTCATCTGAAAGCCAACACATAGATCTTCAACTCTGCTTCATTCTGCAAGCTAGTTTGATCATTTTCATTGCCAAAATCTGATTATAGATGAGACCCTTTGTTATTTCGTATGCTGAAGAGCGGTTTCGGTAAAAAAATCATAACTTGACCTACGGATGTCCGATTTGAATGAGCAAGCTATCAATTCGAACCTAAAGAGGAGATCTACAACTTTTGTGCTTTGAGGAAGAGCTGATCTAATGTCTACAATGGCCAAAAAATTAAAAGAAGTTGCAGCCTGCCATTGTTGATTTGTATTTACCTACATTTTCCATTTTATTTTTACCATTTCACCCACCCCAAAACTCTATAAATAGGCACCTTGGGGGGAGGGTGAAGGTTTCCATTTCTTATTCCATTTTCTTAGGCCTCCTTTATGTTCTTATATTTTCTTTAGCTTTTCTTCTTTGTTCTTGTTCTTGTTTACAATACCGAAGCTCTGTCCAAGTGTTTTCTCATTCTTGTTCTCATTCTTTCCTTTGATCTTTCAATCCATGTTTAGTTCATCTTTCTACATGTTACTTACTTTTATTATGGCTAACTAATCTTCTTTTTGTTAAGGTGAAAGGGTGAAGTTTTTAGTATAAAGGTTATGATTGATTTGAACGGATCACAACATTAACAATATTTTCTTCCTTAATCTATTTAACTTCCCTCCTTGTTAAGTGGGAGTCTTGATTCATCATAGTCAATCATTGGCTCAAAAGCTGCTTGATTCCCTTTGTAGAACATGGCTTTGCTGGCTATATCGAAATCTTGAGTTATTGTCGAAGAAAGGAGTATCTCTAATCCTCAAAAAAATTATCTGGTTAATTCATTTGAATCGATTATATAAATGGATCAGGATGCATCTAACATATGTTCATTGCTTGATTCTTCACAGGTAGAGGGAAACACATGTTGGACACCAAAATTGAACAGTTAGGAAAACCTAAAGTTGAAGAGCAAAATAAAATCCATACATTCATTATTGTGGATTAGTGCAAAATTAACTTCTCGGTTTATGGAGTATTTTTTATAGAGAACGAGAGTGTTACAGTCTTGGGAATCTAACTTTAAACGACCCTGTTTGCCAGTTTGTAAGAAAACTAAATGGAAAGCATATCCTCGACTCATAGAAGGCATTAAAGCCATTACTGGACATAAACCAGTGGAGGATGTGAGCCATAATCACAACTACTATACATTAATGTCATTTTTTTTTTGTTATTTTGTTTTCTTACAGGTTGTCAATCCTTAATAAGTGATGAAGTACTGTGAAAGAGAGCAATCAGACTTGTGGATCTGTTTATCTTGTCTTTTAGTTTTATTATCAGCATTTTATTTATTTTGGTTTAAGTTATTTCAGGTTTTTCATTTTCAATAACTACCATTTAAGGTAATCTCTTCTTCACTCTTCTTATCTATATTTTGACATTGGTGACAATGTCTTAATCTGGTTGGGGGAGGATAGTTGATATTTGATATTTTTTTTTTAGTTTAGTTTCTCTCATGCTGATATTAAAACCATTAGACAAAGCACTTAGTCTATGATGGCTGAGTAAAGAGTAATTTTTCACTCTTGAGACACATCCTATTTTATGTGACATGCATAACATTTTTTTTCTTGCAAGGATAAATAGTTGCATGTAGGAATATTTAGCATGAATTTAGGTTGTTTGTTTGCATTTAAGAACCCAACTCATGGAAATATCATCATTGGATGTATACCTTGTAAATTTAAAATGGTTGTTAATTTTTAAAAGCAGTTAAAGTATGTTTCTTGTTACCTAAGGAAAATAAATAACCGGTGAGCACTTTTGAGCCCTTAGTGTTTATTAGGATGTGTGAATTTCTTTGTTGAGAGTGCTTACTTTGTGTTTTGAGCCAGAACTTGCTTGGATGGGTGACCTTCAGGACCCATGCAACCTCACTTCTTGTATGTAAATTTAAGAAAAAAGATGGCATTTTAGGGCCAACCACTTACTAAAAGGCTAACCTTGTACATTATCCCTTAGTGAGTCCCTTTGAGCCTTATAGCCCTATTCTTTGTTTGAACCCTATATGTTTAACCACATCCACTTCATTTTGATCCTTTATTGTCCTTGGAACTAGTGATACTTATGTGATTATGGGCTTAGAGAATTAAAATGAATATGTTGTTTTTGGTAAAATAAAGAATAAGTGTGGGGTGTACTTCAGAATATGTTAGGTTACCTTGTGCTTAATTTGTCATAGTGAAAAAATTTGGGTGAATTGAGCTTGAATAATAAAAATTGAGTGGGTATCATTGGATGGTTGAGTTTTAAACAAATGTTGATTTATTATTTATAAAAAAAAAGGTAAAAACGAGACTATAAGAAAAAGCCCTCACAAAATAACGTTAAAAAAATATAAAAAAAAACTCTTTTGTTTCATAATACTTGACCTCTTTTTTTTTATGGCAGTCTAAAAAAAATTATTCTCTTTCCCTTTCAAATAAAATTATATATGCTCATACCCATATGAATCCATACTAAAGTAAAGATGAAAGATATCTTCTTTTATCTTTTTCTGACAGATAAATGCATAATCATGGGAGACAATTTTGAAAAAAAAAAAACACAACTTCAGCCTTAATATTTGTTCAAGTCAAATGAGGCAAGCTATTTTGAAATAGAGAGAGGTAAAAAAAAAAGAAGAAAAAAAGAAGAGAAAAGAAAAAAAAATTGTTAAATTAAATAAGTTTGAAACTCAACCATATTTGTTTTCTAAACTCATGTGTTGTTAAGGAATTGTGTTTTGTAGAGGACTTGGAGATTAGGGTTGAATTGGGTATTTAGTGTTTTAGGTGCCTACATTTATTGTACTACTAGTTCTCTTAAACTCCACAATTAAAAAGCCTCCATCCGATTCCCGCTTTCACCAAACCCAGCCTCATTACAACCTTGTAGAAAGACCATTGGACTGAAATTTACGTGCAGAATATAGTGAGGATGAAGTTGGATCCCCTTGCAAGCTCGGGATTGAGAAACACAAAATAATCTGTTCATAAACCCATTTTAAAATAAGTGCAAATGCTTAGCGAGTGATCTTCTACCTCTAGTAACAAGGACTTAACTTTTTCTCCTTTCATTAATTACTTGCAAGTCAAGTTTACAAGTGTTATATATTTATAGCATGATCTGTCATAAATTGTTAAATTATGTATTTTGTTTATTTTCTTTGGTTACACTTGCTAGGGACTAATATTCTGGGTGGTGTGATGAATACTCATAAGTGTATTGTTATTAAGGGTTTAAATCATCATTATATACTTTGAGTATGATTAATTTCTATATTCTGAGCATTTTTCCACCAGATTACTATTCACGCATTTTTACTATTCATATGCGTTTTTACTATTCACCTGTCACTATTGACCGACTTACTATTCATATGCGAATTTCACTGTTCATATGCGCATTCATTGTACATATGCGGTTTACTGTTCATTAATATTAAAATATATATATTAAATAATTATTTTTTATGTAGGTAAAAATCATCACTTGACGGCCCTTCACGAGAAAAAATTATATTTGGAGCTGTAGGCATAGGAACTGAGTGATTCCAAATTCATCTGAAAGGCAACACATAGATCTTCAACTTTGCTTCATTTTGCAAGCTAGTTTGATCGTTTTTATTGCCGAAATCTAATTATAGATGAGACCCTTCATTATTTCGTGTGCTGAAGAGCAGTTTCGGTAAAAAACTCATAACTTGACCTACGGATGTCCAATTTGAATGAGCAAGCTATCAATTCGAAGAAAACGAAAAGATCTACAACTTTCATGCTTTGAGGAAGAGCTGATCTGATGTCTACAACGGCCAAAAAATTAAAAAAATTTGTGGCCTGCCATTGTTGATTTGTATTTACCTACATTTTACCATTTCACCCACCCTAAAACTCTATAAATAGGCACCTTGGGGGGAGGGTAAGGGTTTCCATTTCTTATGCCATTTTCTTAGGCCTCCTTTATGTTCTTATATTTTCTTTAGCTTTTCTTCTTTGTTCTTGTTCTTGTTCTTGTTTTCTATACCAAGGCTCTGTTCAAGTGTTTTCTCGTTCTTGTTCTTGTTCTTTCCTTTGATCTTTCAATTCATATTTATTTCATCTTTCTACATGTTGCTTACTTTTATTATGGCTAACTAATCTTCTTTTTGCTAAGGTGAAAGGGTAAAGCTTTAGGTATAAAGGATATGATTGATTTGAATGGATCACAATGTTAATGGTATTTTCTTCCTTAATCTATTTAACTTCCCTCCTTGTTAAGTGGGAGTCTTGATTCATCATAGTCAATCATTGGCACAAAAGTTGCTTGATTCCCTCTGCAAAATATGGCTTTGTCAGCTATATTGGAATCTTGAGTTATTGTCGACAAAGGTTGGCATGATGGATACTTGAACCCATTAACAAGTGTTGGCGTTTTAAGATCAATGAAAGTTAATACTAACTAAATTCCCCGATTGGGACCTCCTTTATCTGTGGATCTCAATTGAGTGGTAATATGGGTTAAAATTAATCATAACCGATATACTAAAAGTGGATCTTTTAACCTTAGCTATTTTAATTGAATTTTAATTTTAATTTACACCTATTCATACCCTACACCAAGAACCTTTCTTATTAAAAATCTGAAATTTGTATTTCTTAATTCACTTCTCTGTGGTTCGACACTCGGACTCCCAAGATTTTATTACTTGCGACAACCTACACTTGGGTTACAACTGCTAGAGTGCAGCAACTAACTCTCACCTTAGATGCAAGTCCCAGTGGCGAGTCACAAAAATCCTTGTCCGAGTGCTACTAGGCTCTGCAGCCAAAGGAAGACTCTAGTTAGTACTTTTACTTGACCAACAGGTTACCCAAGTAGACTCGAATCATAAAGATTCTTAAGTGAAATACCTGCAGCGAAAGCAACTACCATGATAACCCTCAACGGTTACCCGGTCCAACAACTTCAGAATCTGCACAACATAACTAGGGAGTGAGAACCGAAACATTCTCAGTAAGGGTCTTCACAGTACCTGCAAGAAAATTACTAAGGACTCCACATATGAGAACATATGTAACTTGGTATGAGCTCATACAGCCTGAGGGTCTAATATATGCATATACCTTGGTCCCTTAGGACCACTCCTCATCCTAGTCCTTGAACTACAAGGCATAGCCATGTCCTCTTGCAAGCTTAGCTTGCCAGCCTAACTAGTGATAAATCACAAGTTGAACCTCAACTGTTTATGTTGTACAGGGGAACTATGGTGGGACTATTGTAACTAGGCCATAAAGACCTTGTAAACTATGTGCACTAAGGTTTCACCTTGCAACCTCGTGGCTAACGGCACGGCTAGGTTGCCAAGGGACCTTTCACCCTAGCTAGTGGTACTTTCTTGCTTATGGTAGAAGTAACAATAAAACTTTACAAAACTCATGAAAACTCCTAGATCTCGAAGGACTTTTGAATGTCTTGGAGTACCCCTGGAATGCTTAGACCCTAAGGTACCCTATGAACCCCCTTTAGGTCTCCCCCTGACCTTTCTAGCAAAACTTGGAAAATTCAGCCAACACACTTGTGGCAATGCGTTGCCACAGTTGGTAACGTTATGCCAAATTTCTAGTATTGGTGACGCGTTGTGGGCAATGGTACAAAACTGGCAACATGTCGCCAATCCGCGAATCTGCAGAATTTTCACAGATTTTGGTGCTATAAACTTTGGACACTTACCAAACTTATCAAATATGCTTGGTTAGCGTCCAAACTTCACATACATGTAAAATATATTGCATATATCACAACCAACTATCACAAGCCAATCTATGATACATTATAACATCATTGCAATCAACACAAACCTCATAGTCCACCATGATTCAACCTTGTCCATTAACTAATGCTATTGCTAGAATTACTCAAATTCATCAAGAAAACTCATCTCAATAGCATTAATTAAACTCGAGAATACAACTCCCTTTCCTCAACTCCAAGTAACAAGCAAGAATCAAGCACTCTTCCAATCCACTAAGCTCACCAAAGCACCACCTAAGTTCTAAGCAAAACATAGGCACCAAACATCAAATTCTTGCTTTCTAACCAAAATCCAAGCTTCTAATCAACTAATAAACATGAATTCAATCAAGTACACATTGGTTACCTCGTACTAAAAACAAGGGATGGGAGAAAACATGCTTCCAAGCTCCAAAACTATGGTTTTATGCTTGAAATGAGCTCCCAATGGCCTATATACTTATGATGGCTTCTCTTTTCACCAAGAAACTTTGATTTCAAGCTTAATTGGATGAAAAAATGAGGGTGGAAAGGATAAATTCGGGTTTATAGTAGCCACCCCTCCACTTTCCCCTCTTATAACCCTATTTTAAAACTAAGCCGTCAAAGTATTAGACATGATACACTTAAGTCTCCATCTTTTGATAATCTTAGCTGTTCTTGATTAATCCTTGTTTATTCAATCAAGTTTGGGTTAAAGTTGAAATTTAGGTTATAAAAACTCATTTTAACCACTCGGGATCCAGCTCGACTATTCAGGATACAAAAATTGTTGTTTTGCCCTTGAATCTTATTTAGTGCCTTAACCTCCTTGGAACTTAGTGAACTTTGCTTACCTTTCCTATTCTTGCTATGTAAACTTGAATTAAGGTTTAAAACTTGATTTAGAGCAATTTACATTCTTCAAGCATGCTTCCTACTAGGAGAGCCATAACAGTTGGTAAGCATTCAAGCATTCCCACTATTCAAGCATTCTTCCTATTCTTCAAGCATGCTTCCCACTAGGAGAGCCATAACAGTTGGTAAGCAGGCCAGGTAATTTTTTAGCTCATCTCAAGCTTTCTGACATTTGTCATTCCGAGGGTGCTATTTGGCATTACTCCTGACATCATTTTTTGATGCCTTAGTCAGTACTTTAAAGAAAGGACAACACCGATCTCCAAATCTGGATATGAATCTAGTAAGGGCCGTTATTCTTCCAGTAAGTCTCTATATGTCTTTGATAGTTGTGAGTGTTCTGGATCTGAGTAGGGTCTTAATTTTTTCAGGATTAGCATATATGCCCCTTTCAGATACTATGAACCAAAGGAAATAGTCAACAGTTACTCCGAATATGCATTTTTCAGGATTAAGATGAATCCTAAATTTACGGAGTTGCTAGAAGGTTTCTTCTAAGTCTGTTATGTGGTTGCCTACCAATTTACTTTTAACTATCATGTCATTGACTTATACTTATATATTCCTTCCTATTTGGGAATTGAACACCCTATTCATCAACCTCTAATATGTGGCACCTATGTTCTTGAGGCCAAATGACATTCTTACATAGCAAAATGTTCCTACGTTAGTTATGAATGCCATTTTCCCTCATTTGTAGCTTGAATTTGGTGATACCAGCTAAATGCATTGAGAAAGCTCAATAATTGTATTCGATAGTGGAATCTACAAGCCAATCAATCAAAGGTAGGGGATATAAGTCTTTTGGACAGGTATCATTGATACTTTAGATGTCAATGCACATTCGGAGCTTGTCACTACCTTCCTTAGTGGCAACAATGATGTTACTGAGCTAGTCGGGATATTTCACTTCTCTTATTATCCTTGCCTCCAAGAGTCATTAGATTTCTATTTTAACGAAGTCATTTTTGTGTGATGAGATGTTGCGCTTTTTCTATCGACTGGGTTTAGCTTCAGGACTTACTTTTAGACTATACTAGATTATGTCTGGATTTATTTTGGGCATGTCTTTTAGGGAGTAAGTGAATAAATCCTTGTTCATTAATAAGAGAGATATAAGCCTATCTTTTTCCTTTTAGGCCAGATGTTTCCCTATTTGAGTACTTCAGCCATGAACTAGTTCTAGATTCTCGGTTTCTATCTTTTTGATATTCCATTTTTCCTCCTCCAGCCTTCCCTTGGTGATTGTGCTGCCTTTCCTGGTGTCCTGGGCATGGACTTTAATAGGGGTTTGTCTTACTCTAATGAACACTTTTCTTACCCTGCCCTGGTTAATGAATATTTCAGCATCTCCTTATTTTGTTTCGAAGGCAACTGTTAGATATTTCACATCAATCCTTAGGCGGAGGTTGCCTTGAGTTTCTCGATCAAGGATGGCATTGTAAGAGGAGGGGACAATTATGACAATGAACCACATCATAGTGGAAGCGAAGAGCTCCTCCCCCGAGTCGACCAAAGTGCCTTTTAGCTTCAATGGCAAGTCAACCCATCCCAAGACTGGAGGTTCTGTGGGCCCAACCCAAAATGTGGGTGAAGTCATAGGTTGGAGCCCACTTTTGGGGATACCCAAGCTTGGCAGTAAATATGTGAACAGAACATTGGCATTTGAGCCGTCATCACAAAGTGCCCTTTTGGCGTCCCAGTTCCCAATTTTAACTATGATTAGAAGAGGGTCATCGTGGGGAAATTGTTCCATTGAGCCATATCTTCGTGTAAGCTTGTTTGTGGGATTCTCAAATTCCATCAAGGATATCTCTCTCACTTTCCTCTTTTTTCAACCGAAGGTATTCTAGTGGTGACTATTTGGATGACCCCAGCTGAAAGAAGAGGATGTTTCATGGGACTTCGGTTTGGGCGATGTCTATCAGAGTCATATTCTTTGTCCTTACCCTTTCTCTCCTCTTCTCTTTTCTCTCGAGACTTGGGCAAGAACATTCACAAGTATCACCAAAGTTGCCCTTGCTTAATTGAAGATTCAATGTACTTTCACAACTAGAAGCAGTCTTTAGTGTCATGCCTATGGTCTCGATGAAATTGACAATTCTTATTTATATTTTTCTTGTTATCCAAAGTCATGGGATTCAGGCACTGGATTGAGGTCCCTTGTCTTTTTAAGGCCATAAAAATATTAGTCATTGTCGTGTTTAAGGGAGTGAATGCCAATGGCCTTTTGCTTCAAGTTTTCTGAGGTCTTCCCCCACCTTCGGTTTGATACCGAGGTTGGGGATTTTGTCCTTCGGGAGATTGATGGTCCAAATTTGGTCCTTCCATTCTCAACTCTTCAGCTGTCATGTGCTGTTCGGCCCTTCATTAAAACTCCCTAAATATGTCCAGGGGATCTTTTGAAAATTTGTAAAATACTTGGGAATCTTTTTTCAATGCTTGAATCATTGCCAAATCCAAATTTCAAGATGAAAATCAGGAACACTGAAGGCCTCGTGGTTGAATCTTTTGACATAGTCCTGAATAGTTTACCTACTTTTCTAGGCTATGTCAAACATTTGGATAGGCATCTTCACCATCGGTTTACTTCTGATAAATTGCTGCATGAATGCCATGGATAGCTCTTGGAATCCCGTGATCGTCTTAGGGGTCAAAGAGTTATACCATGTGGTAGCAGGCCCATACAGGGTTACCTCAAAGCACTTGTAGAGTGTGGCGTCATCAGCCCCATGTAGCACCATGCTCCTCCTGTACTTGGTCAAGTGAGATTGAGGGTAATTTTGTCCACCACAGCTTTCGACGCAAGGTACCCAAAAGTCACTAGGCATGGGAACTTTTGCTACAGTGTGAATGAACGAAAACTTATCTTTGGTAAAGGTTTCAGGTAGCCTTGACGATACTGGCTTTCGGAAGACTTGCTTTTCAACCTTGTCCAGCCTTTCAAAGATTTTTTTTATTAGGATGGTCGTATTGCCTTCTCCCAATTGTTGGGGATAATGCGGTAATGGGGAACGGTGCCTCCTTTTGGGTGAATAGCTTCATTAGCGAGAGGAAGAAGTCTTCCCTGAGGAGAGGAGCTCGACTGTTATGAAACCCTCTACTCTCTTGACCTTGACTTTGTTGTCCTGTGCCCGTGAGACGGTAGGTTCTCGATCAAGGACTCCTAATGAAGGCTTCTATTGATTAAGCTCCAGCGAGGTGATCTATGACCTTTTTCTAGGTGGATTTCTGGGGAACGTTTCCTCACATGTGAGCGAGCTCATGGCCACTGCTGGTCAAGTTGTTGAGTCATTTCGGCCATAATGAAACGCTGGAAGTTGCGTAGGGAACCCATCGTGACGATAAGAGTACGCTTGTGTTTGGGTAGAGAAGGCTCCAAAGGTGGTGGATCTGCTGTTGTGTAAGACTCAGGCACGAGTTGGGACTTAGGAACTCATTTGTTCTTAAAACGCCGATTTTCCACAACAGCAATTTGGGATGAAGTTCCCACAGATGACACCAAGTGATGCTCCAGAACATCCTCTATGTATGACATGTTGGCCTCCTAAGGGGCTTACTTTGGCCTGGATCTGTAGAGGTGTAATGTTGGGGTCAAGGGGCTCCCCAGAGTATTACGGGGGAAGAGATCTTTGGTGCTCAAGTTAGTTTGTATGTATGAAAGGGAATGTATGAGAACAATGGGCAAGAAGGTGTAAGTTTCTTAGTTACCTTACATAGGAGCCTTCCCTGAGTATATACAGGGGAGTTGCAGAGAAAGCTATTTTGCCCGAGTAAGGGAGATTCAGACATGTGGACGACTGTATTTGGGAGGCGTTCGGTTTGCACCTCGGGAGCGACGTCCCCAGCTAGCATAGGTGGTTATGCTCAATCACCAGATCAGGGAGCGTATGGAAGATCTCTGCAAAGGTCCTGGGGACTAAATGTGTGTTGTTTTCCTCCAAGTCCCTTTAGGGCTTACTGAAGGTGTAAGTGTGTTTGGGAAAGAAGCTCGTCGCCGAGGGTAATGAACAGGCTTTCTGAAATTGGTTGGGTTATCATACGAGGGTGGTGTTAAATCCTCTTCTGTCTGAGGGTCCATTGGGTGATAGTCTTTCAGTTACCAGTATGGATTGCCAAAAGAAAAAACATAACGAAGAAAATATTAGCAATGAGAGTGATTAGTTGACATAAGATGATAAATAGACTAGCTAGGCTTAGATTGAGAGCCAAGCCAAACCAAGGCTGAAAAATTGTTGAAAGAGCAGTTAGGTTTTCTTTTGAGGGAAAGAGACAAATAGCGAGTATCACATTTTCCATTTTTGGTCATGCTTCTGATAAAACTATCAATAGGGATGTCAATGGGTGTCCAATTCGACAAGTATCCAATTACATCCAATTCAATAGGTCTGGTTATTTTTTGTAATTGATCGAATTTGGGTTGAATGTGGTTTTTCTTTTTCCACTAACTGACGGCTTAAGGTAGGATGCAGGTTTAGGGTTTACCCGCCCAACATCTGACCCATATATATGTATGTAACATATTAGCATCAGTTATGTGATGAAAATAAAAGTATAATGGATAAGTTATATGGAATTAAGAACAAGTATGAGTTACTTTAATAGATAGAATATAATGGATGTTTTTAACAGTAACAAATGTATGATTGGACATTGCATGATTTAATAAAATTGTAGTTGTGGAGGTGGGGTGGCCGGATGAGTTTTACCTGACTTAGTCCGTCTAAAAATTTGTAAGATATGAATGTAAAAATTATCCACCCAACGGGTGATGAGTAGGACGTAGGTAGAGCATTCATGGTAGTAAATAAGATGTGGGAATACCATCATCCAACCAAAAATGGGCCCATTGACATCCCTAACCCTCAATTCTAAGATCTCTTCTTGTTTAAAATATTCTTTACCTTTTTAACTTTTTATTTTTTTTATATTAATTTATTCGTGATAATTAATCTATAATTTTTTGTTTAACAGTTTTAGTATATAATGTAAAATATATATAAGTGATAATAAAAATTTATAACTTCTAGATTTAATTTTTTAAATTTTTTTCTACTGAATAATAATATCAGAACATCTCTAATAGCTTCTTCATTCAATGGATTTTCTTTGGTTTGGGAAATATTAAGCCTTTTTTTACTCCAACAGCTTCTCATCTCATTCTCTAAAATAGGAAATAAGATGAGAGAGAAGATCTAATTTCTTATATCTTCTAAAACACTAAAAATTTAGGGAATGAAAAAATAATACTACCTCCGTCCCAAATAAGTTGAAACATTTGACTGGGCACGGAGATTAATGTGTATGTAATTTGTGCTAATTTTTTATGTTGTAAAAGTTTAATAATGATTAAAAAATAAAATATTCTTTTTTGGGTTTTGTGCAGTTAGAGATTGAGTGGATATTAGAAAAAGAGTCTTTATTGGGTTTTGTATAAAGGGATTTTTTAATTGTTTAAACTTTTTCAAAAGAGGAAACGTTTCAACCTGTTGGGACATCCCAAAAAGAAATATGTTTCAAGTAAACTGAGACGGAGAAAGTAATATTTTCCCATTTTTCACTCTCTCCAACGATGCAAATGTGTCAACTCCTTTACTTTACGTACGATGGTTGCACATAGCAGTATATAACATACAATGACAGTTACAAAACTATTCATAGAAACTAATTGAAAAGAACAACATTTACATAATTATATAAAAAAGATTTTATTCAATTATAATGAAAATTATAGTATATATTATGCCGCATTAATTAAAGTAGAGATGCTTGATTTACATTTTGCAATGTGATGAGAGAGTAATTAATTAAAAAGATAAATGTAATATTCTATAAAATAGAAAAGTTATTAGAGTTGGAGTTGGAGGAAAAAAAATTATAAAAATTTTAATATTATACTTTTCTATTTTACAGAAGTTATGGGAGATGCTTTTACTAAATTGAAGCTAAATTTAAGTTAATTACATGGCCAATCATCAAAGTGGTTATAAAATCATTTTAAACCCTTTGCGGAATAAACTCGAGTGCGCTCGTGATCTCATTATGTGCTGAGTGGACTGGCCCCCCAGTTTTTGCATTTAGCCGTTGACATTAAATTAACAATTGACCCTTCCAGATAGAGGTGGGACCTGGGCCGGGTCAACCTGGCCCGAACCGGGACCGGCCCGGAAGTCAAACCCAGCCTGGCCCGGTCAAACCCGCCCCTCCCTGCCCCGGCAAAAGCCCGTTAAGATATGGGCCGAATATGGGCCCGAAAGGAGGAGGTGGTGCAAAACGGACCGCCCCGGACCAGGACCCGCCCCGCCCCGTCCCACAAGACCTCCCCGCCCCGCAGGTTTCTATTATACATGTAGTTTGTATTTGATCTGATTATGTTGTTCAGCACAGATCACAGGTTTCTATTATTCATCATTTCCGAAACGTTTTTGCCATTTCAAAATGTAAGGTCCATTCCGATTATTTGTACGTGCCGTTTGGTTTTTTAACTTAATAAAACTTTCACCGGATGTAGTGTTTTTTTTTTAAATATTTATGACATATATAATTAATTATGTTTTTAATTTTTTTTTAAAAAAAACTCCAAACCCGCCCTGCCCCGCCCCGCCCCGGACCCGGCTCGGGACCGCCCCGCCTACAATCGGTCCGTGCCCGAGCCTCAGGGCCCAGGCCCAGGATCCGCCGGGCCCGGGCCGGGCCGACCCGGTTCCCACCTCTACTTCCAGAGACCACAAAAGGACACGATAAACATCAGTCGATTTTACGTGGCCATTATCCCTGATGTACACGTGTTCATCCTTATCCACCCAAGGTACTGTGACTCGATGGCGTTGCTGCGACGACCGGCATTACAGTCTCAGCCAGTATCTTAATATTCTCTAAGCAACTACTTCCTATATCATTTCAAATAGGGTAAATTACAATAGCCCCAACCCTATTGTTTGATCTAATATACACTTTACCTCCTTTATTTTTAAAAATTTATATTTTACCCTTACTTCTTTATAGTATCTGACAATAACTTCTGAAACATTAAATTAAACTATCTAATAACTATGTTCTAATAATTCTAAGATTTTTTATTTTTTATTATAGTTAACTGACTTTTAAAAAAAATTGATATGCATTTATAGGAAAAAAAACTGTATTTATAGAAAGGAAAAAGTGAAATTTAAAATGCTTATTAACCATAAAAAAAATATTGAAAAGACCGACATTACTGGAAGATGCTATCATACAATTTAAATTAAATTTTCAGAAATTATTATCGAATAATATAAAAGAATCATGGGGCAAAGTATAGGTTTTTAAAAATAAATGGGATAAACTGCAAGTTAAGGTAAACCTCAGGGGGCAATTGTAACTTTCCCTTTCAAATAAGGGAAAATTACAAAGCCCCCCTAGGTTTGGTAAAACTTTCAGTTTTATTTTCACTATTTCAAACACCTGCAACTTTTTCGCTAAAAGGTTAATATGTCTACATTTACCCCGTCCAACTTTAACTTCGTTAATGACCTGTTAAAAAAAAAGAAAAAAACTTCAATTTTATCTCCCTAGCCTTATTATTTTGATAATTTTGACCTCCAAACTTTTGCATTCGACTTTGCCCACCAAAACACAATAAAGATCTCTCTTCCTCTCTTCTTTCTTCTTCTCTCTCACCATCGTCACTTTTCCCTATTCGACTTGCCAGAGAACAAATCATCATGAGACTCATTTTTTCTTGTCGCATAGGAGAGATCGAATCAATGAGAGGGGTGTGATAGCCAAAGGGCTATAGCCTACAAGAAGTCCTAAGTGGCTAACCTGACACCACCCTCGGGCAGTTATAGCACCAATCTCGGAAGATTCTTCGCACCACCCTTAGAAGGTCATATGGCCAACTTCAGGAAAAATTCTTCTCGCCACCCTCAGATTTGCGAGCTACCAACCTCAGAAAATAGGGCTATTATCCTCGACAGAGAAAAAAATCTCTCGAAGATGGTCCGCCCTTCCGAAGGCCTTTCTCTTGTAGCCTTCGGGTATAAATCTCTACTCTAAGGGATCTCACACCTCCGAAAGGATCTTACGAAGAAATGACAAACATGGTTAAGGAACCTCTGACAAAGAAGCTTGGCACACGCCCCTACCCTCTGGCTAGGACTACTACGGCCAGTTGGAGATACCTGCCTCCGAAGGTATGGACCAGATCTAGCCAAACACATGTCACAATCTGGGTAGGCTATGCAAAATGGTCTCCTCCCTCCACCCTCCTATAAATACTTAGGAGGCTCCTTGGTAAAAAAGGAATGGGACTCTCTCCTCTATACTTTCTACTCTTAAAAAACTTCTCTCCCATATACTGACTTGGGAGTCGGAGGCTTCTCCCCTGGAAACAAACTCCGGGGAGCTTCTAACCCAATTTCTTCAAGATCTTGCAGATACCTTCTCACCGAAAGTCTTTCCCAGGCTTAGCATGTCATACAACGAAAATGCCACCGGGCATCATTTGGCGCCATCTGTGGGAACCTATTCTCAATTCTCAAGTTGCTGTTGTTGAGACTCGGCGTTCAAAGGAGAAGGGACTCCCGAGGTTCTAATCTGCACTAGAAACTCAAGCAACGACTGAATCGCCCATGGTGGAGACTTTCCTGCTAGCGGGCGAGTGTCCTCTGACGGTCACGATCGGCTTTCTATGTGACTTTCAGTGCTCTATTGTGGCTAAAATGACACAACAGCTCGACCAAAGGTGGTCGCAAGCACCTTCAAAAAGAGCATCCTTTCCAGACGCACGTCCAGAGAAAAGTCACAAGTCGCCTCGTCGGAGCTTTGGAAGCGGGAGTTCTCAGGATGAGTCCTCAATGGAGAACGTACGGTCCCGGGGACATCGCACCAGGCAATGAGGAAAGGACAGTACTACCATCCTGATGGAGAAAATCTTCAAGAGGTTGGAAAAGGTGGAAAAACAGGTATCTCAGAAGCCTTTCTGGTCAAGGCTGTCGGAGGCCTTCACCGAAGAAGAGTCCTCCTTCATCCGTACTATCATAGAGGCACCAATGCCCAACGACTTCCGAGTACCACGTCCGGAAATGTATGATGGGTGCAACGACTCACAAGCTCATTTGACAAAGTATAGGCGAAGCATGGTATTGCATGGCGCCGACGATGCCACTCTTTGCAAATGCTTCGAAGTCACCTTGTTAGGGCTAGCAACTGCGTGGTACAACTCCCTGGCCCCCGAAACCATAATGGGTTTCTAGGAGTTGTCCACCGCCTTCACCCAGCAGTTCATCGAAAGTAGGCCGATGGTGAAGATGCCCATCCAAATGTTCGACATAGCCCAAAAGAACAGGAAGACCATTCGAGACTATGTCAAGAGGTTCAACCGAGAAGCCCTCAGTGTGCCAAACTTTTGTCTCAAAATCTGCATCCTCGCCAGGATCAAGGGACTAAGGAGGGACTCACAACTCTTCTATGAGTTCTCCAAGGACCCCCTGACACCCTCGGAGAATTTTATCAAAGGGTTAAGTAGCACATGACAACCGATGAGCTAAGGATGGGCGGCCCAAAGTCTGAGCATAGTTACTTTGAGAGTCAGAGTCACCAACCTTGGTATTCCACCGAGGGATGGGGCAAACCTCAGAAAACAAGGGAAAGAAGCCAGTATCATTTATTCCCCTAAATACTACAAGAACGAATATCCTGATGGCCATGGAAAGGCAAAGAACTGCAATCCAACGTCCGAAGGCCATGACCTCGGACAACAAGAAGAACATGAAGAAATTCTATCAATTTCATCGGGACCACGGGCACGATATCGAAGATTGCTTCCAGTTGAGAAAGTATATTGAATCTATAATCAAGTAAGGGCAACTTCGATGCTACCTGCGGATGCTGTCGCCCAAAGCCCGAGAAAGAAAGGAATAAGAGAGGAAAGGAGAATATGAGGACTATGATTCCAATCGAAGTTGGAACCAAAGCCCCAGAAAGCGTCCACCACCTCCTGCAGGAATAATCCAGACAATCACAACTGGAATACCCTTGACAGAGAGGAAAAGGAAAGCTCGGGAAATCTCAATGATGGAATTTGGCAACGCAACGAACAAGCTTGTTAAAAAAGATAGGTCTATAGTGAAGTTTCCACATGATGACCTTCTCCTGATCATGGCAAGGATAGGAAGCTGGGATGTCAAAAGGGTACTCATTGATGACAGGTCGAACACCGATGTTTTGTTTTCCCTTCTGTTGCCGAACTTAGGCATCTCTAATGGGGATCTTAAACTTGTTACCTTGCCTACCTTCGGCTTTGGTCCCTCGAAACTCCTAGTGCTCGGGTGGATCTATTTACCTTTGATGCTAAAGGGAACCTCGGCACTGACCAAGGAAGAACTTTTCGGTTCCACTATGACAAGGTTCATCGTCATAGATGTCCCTTCTTCATATAATGCCATACTTGGAAGGCAAACACAGGGTAATCTTCACATTCACCCATATGTGAAATACCTGATGGTCACATTTGGCACGAAGGAAGGTGACGCAGAAATACTCATCGATCAAGCCGAAGTAAGAAAAGTTTTCATGAAAGCAAGGCAGAGCCCAATGAAAGTTCATAAATATACTTTAGGGGATAAGAGCATGGCCAGTGAAGATGCGATAGAATGAGAGAAAAGTGATATCAAAAAAGTAGAAACAGAGGATGTAGAGCTTGTTTCTGGCCGAAGTACCTGAGTGGGGAAAAAATTGGTCGAAGGTGACAAGGAGAAACTTGTATCCCTTCTATTAATGAACAAGGATCTATTGCTTACTCTCCAAAGAATATGCCCGGAGATACAATTCAACACAGTCTCAAGGTAACCCGGGAACAATTCAACACAGTCTTAAGGTAACCCGGGAACAATTCAACACAGTCTCAAGGTAAGACCTAAGGCAAGGCCTGTTCGACAGAAAAAATGTAGCCTTTCGATGCACAAGAACAACTTCGTTAAGACTGAGGTCCAATGACTAGCGGAGGCAAACATAATAAGGGAGGTCAAGTACCCCTAGTGGTTCAGCAACGTTGTTGTCGCCATCAAGGAAGGGACAATAAACTCCGAATGTGCATTGACTTTTGAAATATAAACGATGTTTGGCCGAAGGATTCATATCCTCTGCCATCAATAGACCAATTGGTAAACTCCTCTGCCAAATACGGTCTACTTAGTTTCTTCGACGCTTTTAGTGAATACCACCAAATTCGGATGGATCCCGAAGATGAGGAAAAAACCACCTTCATCACCGAAGTCAGGACTTACTGCTACATCAGAATGCCATTCGGCCTTAAAACTAAAGGAGCCACATACCAAAGGCTAATGAACAGGGTGTTCGACTCCCAAATTGAGAGAAATATGAAAGTATATGTCGACGATATGATAGTGAAGAGTAAGATACCTGGTAATCATATTGTCGACTTAAGGGAAACCTTCCACCAGCTTCAAAAATTCAGAATCCACCTTAACCCCGAAAAATGCGTGTTCAGGGTAACAGTGGATAACTTCCTCAGATTCATGGTATCCGAAAGAGGTATAAATGCCAATCCTAAAAAAGTGGATGCTCTACTAGCATCCCGAACTCCAACAACAACAAAGGATATACAAATGCTCACCGAAAGAATAACTTCCATTAGCAAATTCATACCCAGATATAGAGACTGATGTCGGCCGTTCTTCAAGGTGCTTATGAAGGCGGCCAAAAATGAAGGCGCCCTCGTAACCGAGAAACACCCTTGGAATGAGGAATGTTAGAACACATGGGAGGAGCTAAAAAATTACTTGACCCATGTGCCGACACTGTGGCAAACTATGGAATGAGAACATCTCATCCTCTACCTCGCTGTCACTAAGAAAACAGTGAGCTCGGTACTTGTGAGGGAAAAGAGAGGAAAGCAATGGCCAGTGTACTATATGAGTAAGTCCTTACATGGTGCTGAAGTTAGGTACCCTCTACTGTAGAAGGCCATATATTTCTTAGTATTGGCAAACAGGAGACTTCGGCCTTATTTTCAAGGGCATTCCATCATAGTGTTGAATAACCTACCTCTCAGGGATGTCATGAAAAGAGTGGACCACTTGGGAAAATTGTCTAATCGATGTATTGAACTCGGTGAGTTCGATATCATTATGAGCCAAGGAAGGCAATAAAAGCCCAAGCGCTGTCAGACTTTATTATTGAGGTGCCTAAAACCGAAGGTAGTCCAGAAGACCTTGGAAATGATGAACTGGAATGGAAGTTATTCATCGATGGTGCCTTAGGATCTGAACACCAGGGATTCGGAGTAATTCTCCACGGGCCCGAAGGTATGGAAGCTACGAAGGCCATCAAATTCGGTTTTAATGTCACCAACAATGTTGTCGAATACAAAGCCCTCATAGCAGGCTTGTGATTGGCAAAAAGAGTTGGTGTAAGAAATCTGAAAGGCCACAGTGATTCTCAGCTGGTGGTTCGACAAATGACAGGGGACTACGAGGCAAAAGACCCAAACCTAGCAAAATACCATGATCTCGTCAAAAGGCTTATCCAAGAATTTGATAGGGTACAAATAGAGAGCGTGCCCTGATGAGATAATATGGAGGCAGATACCTAGGCCAAATCAAAAAAGTCCACTGAAGTACTAGATCAGTTGAGCATAGCAATAATGTGCACTGCAACCTCGGGTAGAGGATGGAAGAATCCTATCAAGAAATATCTTGCAACTTCAGAACTACCGAAAGACCCTTAGGAAGCCACGAAGGTGTGAAAGCGCTCGGGAAGATACTTCCTAATCGAGGAAGAATTATACCGAGAAGGGTACTCCAATCCTCTGCAAAGATGCATCAGTGAAGATGACATTGAGGCAGTCCTTATAGAAGTCCATGAAGCGGCTTGTGGATCTTACATTGGGATCAACGCCCTTGCTGGGGTGCTACTTTGGCAGGGATATTTCTGGCCTACTCTGAGGAAGGACGCAAGTCAATTCGTAAAAAAATGTGATAGGTGCCAAAGACATGCACCCATCCAAAGAATACCCTCAGAAGCCATAACTTCGGCAAACTACTCTTGCCCCTTCGCTATTTAGGGTATTGACCTCATTGGTCCTCTACCGACGGCTCCAAGAGGAATGAAGTTCTGCTTGGTTGCCGTGGATTACTTTACTAAGTGGATTGAAGTAGAGCCCTTGGTAGCAATTTCAGCAAAAGATGTCTAGAAGTTTGTCTGGAAAAACATAATATGCAGATTTGGTTTGCCGAGGGTGATAGTGGCGGACAATGGTTCCCAGTTTACTGATAAAGGATTTCAAGAATTTACAACCAACCTCGGCATAAAGTTGCACTTTGCCCTAGTTGCCCACCCTCAGAGCAATGGACAAGTTGAAGTATCTAATAGGATGATAAAAGATGGTCTGAAAAATAGATTGAACGAAGTAAAGGGAAAATGGCCAGGGCAACTCTCGAGTGTGATATGGAGTTACAGAACAACCCCTAGAAGAGCCACTGGAGAAACACCTTTCTTACTCGTCTTCGGCATTGAGGCCATTATCCCCGTCAAAGTCATACAACCGTCTATCAGAATACAGGTGTTTGATGAAGAAGGGAACAACCTTGATTTAAGAGCTAAATTAGACATGCTCGATGAACATAGAAAGATGACTGAACTTAGAAGAAAAGCCTTTCAACAAAAGGTAGCAATTACTGTGAACTTGCATGTTAAACCCAAAGGGATCAAGAAAGAAGACCTTGTTAACTGAAAAGCTGAACTGGAATCCCGAAAACCATGTCGTGGTGTACTTCGGGCAAATTGGGAAGGACCTTATTTGGTGATCAAGGAAGTTCGGCCAGGAGTCTATAAGCTTAGAAATGCCAAAGGAGAAGGGTTAAAAAACACATGGCGTTCTGACTCTTTGAAACATTTTTACATTTAGAATTTTTTGAAAAAATTCTACACTAAGTGTTACCGATGGTGGATGATCTAATATGGGTAATCCTGAAAGTACCTAAGTGTTTTTGTACAAAGCAGGTCCACTTTGAATATGGTTAACTGAATACGGTGTCTTCCGAAAGTGAATGAGTAATACTAAACTAGTATTACCGAAGGTCGATGACCGAATATAAGTAATCCTGAAAGTGCATGAGTGCTTTTGTACAAAGCAAGTTAATTCCAAACATGGTTAAACCGAATATGGTTGTTTCCGAATATGATTAACCGAAAGTGGTTGATTCTATTCTTAAACACTTAGAAAAATATTCAAAAACCCTTGATAGTATTTTCGTCAAGGCAAGTACATGACCGAACGTGGTTGGCCGGTTCTAAATTGAAGTTTCCAAGTCTCTCGAAGGTGGTCAACACAGAAGATGCGTCAAAGTCAAACAATGAATGCCAAAGATAGTGCTAATTGGGGACTTAGCCAAAAGTTTGAAAAATTAAGGTAATTCCATTAGAAGGTGTAAAGAACAAGTACAAAAGTGCAGAAAAAAAAAACAAGAACAACAACAACAAAGGGAAGTCCTAAGGGTCATTTTCCCCATCTACGGGCCCTTTGACATTGACATCCTCAGCATCATCTTCAACTTCATCTTCATCATCCTCAGCCGAAGAAGGAAGCTCTAGGAGATTCAGAAACTCCACATTTGACTGTGGCAAGGAAGGTCCTTCAGGAATATCAAGTGCCCAGAGGTAGGAGACATTAAGGTCAAGGTACCGAAGGAGCATCTAATGGCGAGGGAGGCAGAAACCATCTTGATATGATGACTTTGCCGCCTCCTTTGCCTTAGCTTTCTTGGCCTTCAGATGCTTCACTTCCTTTTTAAGCGCCTCCGTCTCATTCTCAGCCTTCTTCTTATTTTTCTTCTGCTTCTTCAACGCCTCTATTTCGACAAGAAGTTCATAATTGATCTCCAAGGACTTGGTAAGGTCAACTACGATGTCTTCTTTCTCCTTCCAAAGGACCTACAGCTTCGAAGTCAACTTACCATCTTTTCCCCGAGGTCTGATATTTTTGAGGAGCACTTGTCAAGGAGCCCTCTCTGACTCTCCAGCACTTCCTAGAGAAGCTTGCCCAGGTCTTCCCTCGCAATCTTGTTGAGCTTGTCATATTTCATGCAAGAGCTGGCAAATAATTCCTTAGTCTTAGCCAAGGTCTCCTCCGACTGACTTTGGATGGCAAACTGCTTGGCTGCCCACGCCTGAAAGTAGCCACCATACTCCAGCAGCTGCAAGTGGAAAATACCTGATGTGAGCCATAACAAGTTTTAAGACTATGGCAAATCAAAATTTTTCTAAGTACAACTAACCACCTAAGCAGCATGCTCAGTCATCCGAGCTGCGAAGACCTCCTCATTCGAGCACTCTTCGGTGAAAGTTTGGAAGGTGGCGTTGGTCATGATTCCCTTTGCCATCTGAGGGACGATCTTCTGACAATCTTCGGAGAATAGGTCCATGTCCTCGGTGAAGGTCTAGAATGGTTCCCTTGGGACCTTGTCCTTCAAAATCTTTGAGTCCCGAATGGCCCTCCACTAAAGGTGGTCCGTCATCCACACCGCTTAGGCCCTATCCTCTGCAAACTCACACCGAATTTTCATTATTACATTATCTCTTACCGGTTCATCTACAATGTCTAAAATTCCAAAAAATCCAAAGTTCATAGATGAGTGGCTAAGAGACAAACCTGGTACAAGTTCAGTGTCAGAATTACTAGCGTCGAGTACTTCGGTAAGGATCTCCTTCCCTTTGTGCTTCCGTTGCTCCTGGGCCTCCTCAGGCGAAATCTCCCCCAACGAAGTCCCTAACGTTTCAACAGTGGTATGGGGACTTAGAGGGGTTGAGAAAACGGCTGCCTCCGAGGGTGGGTCACCACCCATAGACGTTTGGTCCAGCGCCTCAGCCTAGTCTTCGGGATGAGAAAGAAAGGAGTCCTCCTTGGTTTTCTTCGACTTTGACCCCAAAGACAATCTAGCTGGCCCCTTCTTTCTCTTTGAAGCCTTCTGCTTTTGCTTTTATTTTTTGGCTTGACTGAGGAAGAGACTTTTGTAGAAGGCCGCTAATTTGTCGCCCATCTCTGCAAAGAAAAAAACATCAGTGTAAGAACGGAGAAGTTACAAAATGAAAAGTAAGAAAAAAACATACTCTTTACAAGCGCCGAATATGTATGTTCACCTTGAAGGAGCATGACCAGCCAAGACTTCTTCCCGTCCACTGTCGGTTTTGGCATATACAAGTCAGTGATATGCTCCTTGACGACCCTAAGCTCTTGAAGTACTTCTTCGGTCATAAGGTTCCATCTGATTGGGAAGGGGTATACTGGATGTGAAGAAGCTTGGTTTGACCAGTTGGCTACTGCCTGAATATGATTGTCGAACTCCTCAAATTGAGACTCAAGTTCTAGGGTAAGCAGCTTCGACGAGTCCATTACGTCAATGACGACCATTCTCAAAGTCCACTTAGCGGGAATGTCATTCTACTTCTCATCTATTTTCAAGAAAAAGTACTTTTTCTGCCAACCTCGTCAACTATCTTTGGTGCCAAAAGTGAAAGTAAACTTCTTGCTCCCGGATCCCTAAGGGAGCAATAAGTAGAATCCGCTCTTTAAGATGGGGTGAAGTTTGTAATATTGCATGAAAAAGATGAAGTGGGGCACTATTTTGAAGACCCCACACATACAAAGAAAAGTGTTAAAGTAAGCGTAGGAGTTCGGGGGAAGTTGGTTGACAGCTATGCCATGAAATTGGAAAAAGTCGTAAACCATCTTCGGCAGAGGATACTGAAGACCCGCCTTTAGCTATGCTTTAAAGACGGTAACCTTATCATGATGAGGAAGGTAGCTCGGGACTGTAGGTCTGGGAAGCCTGGTGATGGCATAAGAAGGAAGAAAAAATTTGGCCGACCACTTCTTCAGTTTTTTTGAAGTGGCGCAGCTCAAATAAGAGTTTAGAGGAATCCAACTCTTAGGAACCGAATGAACCTCGGCATGAGAAGAAGACATTTTCGGTGACTAAGACACTAACCTCAGACAGATGGAGGAAAGAAAAAAAAATTGGGAAGAAGAAGAGCGACTTCGGAAGGAAACCCACCTATTCAGAAAATAGGGGAACTTCGGAGAACACCGCAAACCTTGCCGGCAATCGCTCCACCACTAGCACCTCCACAAAAGAAAGTTGGAAGGTGAAGGGAAATCCGAGAGTAAAAGAAATGAAAGTTGAAGAAGTGTGGAAACTCTGAATAAGAAAGGCTTTATATATACCGAAGAAGGCAGGCGAAGCGTCACCATAATGACCCTTCATAAGCAAAGGGATGTAACCGATGTAACGGACGCGATGGATCGCCAATAAATTAAGGACACGTGTTGCATGATGCAAGAAACGAAGGCACGCCTTCTAACACTAACAGGTCTATATTGCCTATTCCGAAGTGATGTGACTGCCTGATCAGAAGGAAGGACGGTTCACTAACAGAAGGCTTTAGCTCCTCGCCCCCAGAAATGTAACCTCGGTTAAGTCAAGAATTCATCTTGAGAACAAAACAGCCCATTGCCTCCGAAGGTACAACTTCGCTAGAACTGAGTGTTCAGCCTAAAGATATAACCTGACTCCTTACGAATTTGAAGGTGTGACTTCACCGAAAGAAAGAAGTTAATTCGAAGCAATGTCTTGATTAAGGGCCTAAATCCAAAGAGTGGAACACAAATGAGGAACCCCAAGAAATGCTGAGAATACAACTTCAGCAAAAAGAAAGTGTCTCAGCTTGAGGAGCTAGCGGAAGTAAGTTCTTTCACCAAGGACAACTTTAGCTACCAAAAAAAGCAGGATTTCCATGCCGTGCTCCTGAGTGATTAGTGTCAAAGACTCAACTTTGGCTTCTTCGAGAAGGGCATGTGATAGCCAAAGGGCTATTGCCCATAAGAAATCCTAAGTGCCTAACCCGACACCACCTTCGGGCAGTCATAGCACCAACCTCAGAAGATTCTCCGCACCACCCTCAAAAGGTCATATGGCCAACTTCGGGAAAAAGTCTCCTCGCCACCTTTAGATTTATGAGCTACCAACCTTGGAAAATAGGGCTATTATCCTTGACAGAGGAAAAAGTCTCCCGAAAATGGTCCGCCCTTCTGAAGAACCTTCTCCTGTAGCCCTCGGGGATAAATCTCTACTTGAAGGAATTTAGCATCTCTGAATGGGTCTTACGAAGAAACGACAAATACAGTTAAGGAACCTCTGACAAAGAGGCCTCGCACATGACCCTACCCTACGGCCGAGACTACCTACGGCCAGCTAGAGATACCTGCCTCCGAAGGTACGAACCAGATCTAGCTGAACACGTGTCACGATCTAGGTAGGCTGTGCAAAACGGCCTCCTCCCTCCACCCTCCTAAAAATACTTAGGAGGATCCTTGGTAAAAAAGGAATGGGACTCTCTCCTCTATACTCTCCGTTTTTAAACAACTTCTCTTCCATATACTGCCTTGGGCATCGGAGGATCCTCCCCCGGAAACACACTCCGGGGAGCTCCTAACCCACTTTCTTCAAGATCTTGCAAATACATTCTTAGCGGAAGTATCTCTTAGGCTCAGCATGTCATACAATGAAGATGTCATCGGGCATCAGGGTGGCATTCTAATCATTCGAATTGGAGAGAGGGGCGACTAATGAGGAAAAGAGGAAGAAATAGAAGACTGACAAGGTGACGACTAACAAGGAAGAAAGGAAGAGAGAAAATACTGATGAGCCGACAATCGATGAGGAAGAAAGGAAGAGAGAGAAGAACGACAAGGTGATGACTGGCGATCGACGACACAACAATGATGATCGAGATTTGGTTGTTCAACACCGATTACTTCGGGGACACTTTGGTTCAGCTGTTCGATGCCGATTCAATCTCTCATAGCTGTTCGATACTAATCCAATCATGCCTTGCAACTTTTCGGCTGTTCGACACCAATTAGATTGTGAAAGAGGTATATGTGGGTGTCGATTGTTATTAAGGAAATCGAAGTCCTTGTTTGCTGGTGCTCATCGGTCCTTGTCAGTCATCACCTCGGACACGATCCATTGTGCTTGTTGTGCTCCCAGCTTGTACTATTATTGCCGTTGAGCTTAATCGGAGATGAACCCACTTGCCGGCTACAGCGGCAATTGTGAGGAAAGTGAAAGTCAAGTGGATTTGGTGGGTCACCTCAGACACATTGTTCACAAACTAGTGAGAGAGAAAAAGAAAGAAGAAGGGAAGAAGAGGGAGTTTTTTGTTGTCAGATTAAAGTTGGGGGTTTAGGTTTTTATGAAAAAGGTTAGGAGGCAAAAAAGTATTTTCTCTTTTCTATTGAAGCCGTAAGTGTAGGTTATTTTAGGTGTTTTAATGAATGTTAATGGAGGAGGGTGTAAGTATAGGGATATTATGGTTTTTAGGGGACTCAGGGTAGCTTTTTGAAGCAGTGAGGACATAAAAGTAGGTTTTACTAAACCTCATTGGCGTTTTGTAATTTTCCCTTCCAAATAATGAAGTTTGGATATTTCAAGAAAGAAAAACAATTAAGTTGTAACTGATATGCGCACTTTTTTAAGGTGAAAATAAAATTAATTTTGTAAGAAAAAAATTTACCCTCGCTGTCTTATATTAACCAACTCTATTTCTTTTTACGAAATTTTAAATTACTTATGATTGTTTTCTTAAAAAGTAAAGAACTATTGTAGATGCCCATTTATCATTTCTAAGATTTCACTAAAAGTAAAATTTTCTTAACCTTGATTTCTTTTTTTTTTTTTCTTTGTGTAAGATCTTTAATACTTAGTAGTCATATTAGTATAAATTAATTTAAATTGAACCGCGTTAAATTTCATGTATTGAGGAAATTAACTTTTTCATAATTTGCTTCTTTACTTATAAAACTTAATTAGCTCTACATCTAATTTAAGGGATGAGGAAATATTTTCTACTTCATCTTAGTTGGCAAATATTTTTTTATATTCAGAATTAGATATATAAATATAGGATCTAAGAAGGCATTTATAGTCTAAAAAACATGAAAAGTGCTTTTTTTCTTTTTCTTTTTTTAACTAAAAAATAATTAAATTAACATTTAATAGTACTGTTTGGGATTATAGAAAGAAGGTTTTAAACCAAATGAACCCGGCTTGCGAGACAGTTGGCAAACTCTATTGAACCCATAGAAAGCGATCACATATAAAAGCAACTTTATCCATCCGGAATTGTAGAAGAATAATTTTAAAATCGTTCTATCTATTTTATATTCCAAACGTTCCACCAGATACAACTAGAGCCGGTTACAAACAACCACAATATTCCTTGTTTTATTTGATAAGAAAAATTGAACCACACTAGTCCAAAATCCAAGTATAAGTAAGAGAGCCAGCTGCGAAGTGGAGACCAGTACTTGCACCCACTCCCTCAAGCTCCCACCTCTCTCCAGATCAGACGACAACATGCCGATCCGGAACATCGCCGTCGGCCGTCCCGAGGAGGCCACCCATCCGGCTGCGTTGAAGGCCGCCCTCGCCGAGTTCATCTCCACACTCATCTTCGTTTTCGCCGGTGAAGGCTCCGGCATGGCCTTCAACAAGCTCACAGATAACGGCTCCACCACCCCCGCCGGTCTCGTTGCCGCGTCCATTGCTCACGCTTTCGGCCTATTCGTTGCCGTATCACTCGCCGCCAACATTTCCGGCGGCCATGTCAACCCTGCCGTCACCTTCGGTGTCTTTATCGGAGGCAACATTAGTCTCTTCCGGGGCATACTCTACTGGATCGCCCAGCTCCTCGGCTCCACCGTCGCCTGCCTCCTCCTTAAGTTCTCCACCGGCGGCTTGGTGAGTTATTTTTAACTATAATCCGTTATTTATTATCGTTAAGACGTTAACTTCCCTGAGATGCTTCCGGTGTAGCTCTCTCCTGCCTTGCTCTCATTCTCCTTATGTACCAAAACAAAAAGGCGTTAACTTCGCCTTTTTTTAGTAGGTATAAATGTAAATTTTAAAAGACTAAGAGTCAATGTGAATGGCTTTAAAGGATATTAATCCATGGACTTATGATGTTCATGGCTGGATCAGCTCATCTTGTGAGTGGCCCGAATTAGACCCTAAGCTAATAACCTCCAGTTTGTGCATATTTACACCTCATTGCTACCCACCAGCCGCTATTAATAGATGTATCAATCCCATTTCAAGCACTCGCATTGACTTTGATATTTTGATGATCTATTGTAAGTTAGTCCTCGTCATTTGATAAAGTGACAAAAGATATTAGTAGAAATTTAAAGTTTGATTTCAACCTGAGCTATTTTTCTATAAAATTAATTTAATGCTATTTAATGCTGATTTAAATGTTTTTCAAGTAAAAAAAGAAAAAACCGACATTTTTTTCATTTTCCTTAAATATATAATATATAGTGTCTCATAACTTCATAACTTTATACATTGTAAAGTTACTTCTTATAATTAAAAAAAAGATCTATTCTAAATTAGATTTAGACACAGATCTTTCACATTTCAGGCTTTACATTTTGATTGTTAGCTTGACACATCATCACTCGTTACCAGATCATTATTTTCCAATGTCGAATAAGATTAGTATTATTTATGTTTGTTTAATTGGGTTTGTTTCTCGTGTGTCATAGACCACGTCAGGATTTGCATTGTCATCAGGAGTTGGAGTCTGGAATGCGTTCGTTCTGGAGATTGTGATGACATTTGGATTGGTCTACACGGTCTATGCGACTGCTGTGGACCCAAAGAAGGGCAATTTGGGAGTTATAGCTCCTATTGCAATCGGCTTCATCGTCGGCGCCAACATTCTGGCAGGCGGAGCATTCGATGGAGCATCGATGAACCCTGCAGTATCATTTGGGCCGGCCTTGGTGAGCTGGAGCTGGGCCAACCACTGGGTCTACTGGGCTGGGCCTCTGATCGGGGGTGGGCTTGCCGGTCTCGTGTACGAGTTCTTCTTCATCAGCCACTCTGGCCACGAGCAGCTCCCAACAACTGACTACTGAGTGGGGGGAGTATTGGGTGTTCTCGTTTTCCTTTGAAGGGTTCTAGCTCTTGTCTCTTATGTTAGCCATTGGCCGGTGATCTCCTATGTTGATGCTCGGAGATTTGTGATGCTGGTTTTATTATGGATGAAAGGGTTGGGATTGATTTGTCTTGAATTCTAGTCTAGCTTCTACGATTCAGCATTTTCCCTCTCCCGAAAGTCTAATTTTCGAGCTTCATGTTTTACTACACGTTTTCCAGTTTCCACGCTTGTGCTAGTGGCCACAAATTTCTTTCTTTTTGTTTTTATTTTCTGGTTTGTAGTTAGTTTGAATGCTTTGGTATTGGTTGGTCCAATCCCTATCACAAAAAGGACATCAGTAATCTGGGCATATTTATAAGCATATTCCAACTCTGTAGGGCTACACTTACAAAATTTTTATATGGAAGTGAAACCTATTAACTTCTGTTTATTATCCCTCCTCTTTGTAAAATTATTTCTATAGAAGTAATATGTTTGTAGCTTCAGAACTATAAGAGTCTCTTTATAAAACTTGCAAAATCATGGGCTAGTTTAACTTTGGCTCCATATTTTGAAAACATACGTTTTGTCCCATACTTTTTTATACCGCCGACTAACTTCTGAAAAGTAAAAATAATGAATAAACTACTAACGTTTTGGACTCAGCTCGAATCGGCTAGTAATGTTTTTTTTTGTCAAATAAACCACTAACGTTATTCAAATAAGCCAATTTACCTACTCAACTCTTGAAATATTATAAAACTCCATCATTAACTTCTTAAAATTAACAAAATAGCTCAACTTGGTTTAAAACAATTCAAATAGGCTACCTTTACTATTTATAAAATTCTATAACCACATTCCACAATTACATGTTCTTGGCACAATCTATTCATTACTGCTTCTAGCTTCTTCAAAGTGTACAATCTCCGTTGCCCAATATGAGATGCCTCCGGCCTTACACTGCAACTTTCAAACGATGCCTCGCTCATATTAGTGCTTAATGCAAGATTATGGCACAATATGAGGTAGAGTAAGAGGAGGAACATCGTGGCCACTATTAACAAGTTTAGGAGGATCTTAATTACTACCCATAAACGGAGTCCAAAGATTTATGTCGACTTTAAGAAGGTGATTTAAATGTTAGATTAATAAATTTCAGAAGAGCTGAGAGCAGAAGTATAAAATGTAGAGATTAAGCTTGATATTTTATGTTAAGATTCCGTTAGATTTAACGAAAAAAGTTACAAGAGTGGCCAATTTGAGCCGACTTAGAAACATTAGTAATTTATTTAGCAAAAAAAACAATAGTAGGCGAATCGGGCCAGCCTAAAAATGTTAGTGGTTTATTTGTTATTTTCCATAGTTTAGATTGTACGATAGCTATCTTCTAGTAATTTTAATCTTTTCAATATTTTTATAGTTAATAAGCATTTCAAATTATCAAATTTTCTTCTTTCTAAATGCATTTTCTTCTTTCTAAATGCAAATCACTATTTTTTTTAAATGTTAGTTAAAATAAAAAAAAATTAAAATTACTAGAATATGGTTACCAGATAGTTTAAATTACGGTTTAGACATTGTTATTGTAGTATGTAAAGGAAGTGGGGGTAGACTATAGGTTTTTGAAAATAGAGGAATAAAGTATTGGTTAAGCCTAATCACAAGGGGATTTGGGTAATTTTCTCCAAATCATTTGTATGAAAGTAATGCTACAATATAAATAATCTAGAATTATCAAAAGACAAAAGCTCAATACCTATTTCTGTAATAGCCAATTGCATTTTAGGCAGATTGACATGTATGCCACCATATCACGTGGTTAGTTAGGGTTCAATATTGACTTATGCAAGAGATTATTTTTCTTTATAGTTAGTGGATGAATTTAGGTTAAATAAGGTAGGGTGTAGGGTAAATTAGTCTATAGAATGTCTCTTATATATTTTTTCTTATAACATTTTGATTAAAAAATAATAATAATAAGCTAGTATTATACCACTACAACTTATAAATTGTTGTATCAAAGTTTCGTAATTAGTGTTTACTGTAGTTGTAAAAATCCAATTGATAAGCAGTAAAATTTCCTTGTGATTGTGAAGCCACGTTTACTAAATCAAAGTGCGTATTTGCTGAATTTTAATACATTGCATTTCCAATTAATTGTAATTCTTTGATAATCCTTCAGAAATTATACTAATTAAACAAGAATCGAGCAATTTTAAGTAATTAGAGTTTATTTTGAAAATTACATTCTGAGCTCTAGATAATTAGATATACTGAGATTTTTTTGGGGAGAATGATGGTGATATCAGTGGTAGCGACTTGCAAGGGCAAAACTAGGGGCCCAAGTAAACGATCAAATATAGAACAGAGCACGAGGTTTAGGACTAAGCCTTCTTACTTTTCAGGCCTCTCGCCTCCGCCTGGGCCTCCTGCCCTCCCAAACTTTGTACCATCAACGCCCTTTCTACAATTTGCCCTTTTCACTCCAGTCGTGTCTTACCTTTTGTTGATAACATGAGTTCGATACCTTTTAATCCCGACTCTCTATTCCCTTATATAATATCTTAATAGTATTTTGGGAATTTTGTATATTTTGAAAAAGCGGACATCTTTCATTTCTTTTATATATGTGTACCTCATAAACACAACCATCATTCTCTTTTGTTTAAAGTCTAATGCCCAGTTCGTTTCTAATTAATACGGGCACATTAACTTATTTTTTAGACCCAGCACATGGCCCACTTACAAACCCATTCCTCATCCCTCTAAAGTCTAATGAAATTACGGTCATATCACAGTATTATCTCACACCCACCCTTTTAGCCACCCTATTTTCTTCCTCCCACACTCTTGTCGTCCTTTCCCCTTTTGACCTTCCCCAATGAACCTGGCAACTCCCGCCGCCCTTGCTTTCCACCTCGTTGGTGCCCAATCACATCCCTCCCAATCCGGCCTCCTATTTTTTACTAGAAATTTTGTTGTTACCAAATCACATCCCCCCTCATTTTGTACTAGAAATTTAGTTGTTGTAAGTGGAATTTGAGTGTTGGTTGATCCTCGATGAGTGGTCATGATGGTCACCGGAAGGCCATGAGATGGGCTAAGCAACGATGGTCACGACAGTCTCTTCCCAATGGTTGTGTGTGGCGAAGCGACGAGGCGTGAGAAGGGATGAAGTGTGACTTGAGTAAACCATAATGAGGCTTGAAGGGTGTAGCAATAATGTACATTGGATTGAATGTAATTTGGGGATTTTTTTGGAGGGGAATTCGAGACACTCTCCTCCTAGGTCCCACTTCTGTTGACTGCCTGGTGTAATAAAATACATTAACTTGTATAAGTTAACTACAGTAGAATAGATCGTAAGCTAATTTGTTTTAACTTAAATCAACTTGAATTGAAATAACTTATTTTTATTTTTATATTTTTTTCACCTTAAACCAATTTTATTTTAAAGCTGATATTATGCAGATGTAATAATTCATTTTTATGAATTTTTATTTTTTGGGAATTAAAAATGAAAAAATTAAAAAAATTTATTAACATAATAAAAATATATTTTAATGTCTATTTTGCTTTCAAATGAAATTGGTTCTGTGTGAAAAAATTGCAAAAAATAAAAATAAGTAATTTTGAACTAAGTTGACTTAAGTTAAAATGAACTGGTTCTAATACCCAACGTTATTTTCTCATGAAATTTATTTAATCTAATAATTAAATTAATTTACTATATTATTTTGAATTAAGAAAGTAGAAGATTAAGAATTATTTACATTTTTTTTTTGGACTAAGCCACAAAAATCTTACTACGCAAGTTGCAAAAAAAAAAAAAGGATTACTATTTTTTGAGCTTAAAATCTATATTCTTAATGAAAAATTTAACCAATTTTAAGTAAGAAATACAAAATTAAGTAATGAACGGGAGTAAATAACATACATACATCATGTGATTTAGGCACTCTTACATACTAGAATAATGTTAATCGAAACGATATCAGTCTATGATTTAACATTGGCAGTGGCAGAGCCAAGATATTTTCATTGGGGGGCCAACATGAAGCCATTTTCCCCCCTCAACTAGGAACTTTTTGAGTGAAAAAATAATTAAGAGATAAGCAAAAAACTATACTCAATGATATTAATGCTAAAACTGAAGGTGTATGCTAGAACTGAAACCCTTGACTTAAATTATATATAAGGATATAGGAAGCAAAAGCCCCATCATTTCTTGCCATAATTATTGACTAAGAACATGTAATTATTGCTTAAGTAATTTTAATATGTTAATATTTGAGTTAGACATTAATGAAAGAATTGTTCAATTCAAGACAAAACAAGGAAAATTAAAACCAAATTGGATTGTTTGAAGGTCAACTTACATCGAGGAGAAAAAAAAGTCCATAGAATTAGCACATTTTAATATTTAATTTGCCCCAATATATTACATTGACGGGTTATTTGCTTGTTTAAAAACATCAATGACATATTTCTCTAAAAAAATATTATACTCCCTCCATCCCAAAATAGATGAAATATTTATTCGGATACAGAGATTAAAATGTATGTAATTTATATCATTTTTTTCTAATTTTACCCATAGAACTAAAATTAAATTTTTTTAAATTTTGTGTAGTGAGGGTTTAGATAATGATTAAAAAAAAAGTTGGGGGCATATTTGCGCTTTTGCCTTTGCCTTTTTATTGTTTATAATATTTTATTAGATTGGTTACCTTCTATTTTTAAGATTCTAAATGAAAATAGTATCAACGTTGAGGGCTTATATCATAATTTAGTTAAAATATGCATTAAAAGCGAAAGGTTTTAGGGAGATTTTGGGGGGGGGGGGGGTTTCCAACCAATATGCTGGCTAACATTGACCAGACACATTGAATGAGAAATACAAAACATAATATAAAGAGATATAAATTAGAGAATCTAACAATAAAAAATCAGAGTAGCGTAAATCTTAATGCTTGTATAATCATTAGTAAAAGTGATACAAGTAGAGACTAATGTGCATAGTTGATATTGCGGAAAAGGACCAAATTAGAAACACAAGAGGTTGTTAAGAAGTGGGCTAGATGCAAACTTGCTTGTAATTCCATGTAATGTACTTGATATGCTCTTCATTACTAAAATTAGTAGGAGTAATTCAAAAATTGAGGACCCGCATTTAATCGAAGTGTACCAACATGGCTGCTGTTCCGAGGCTTCAAATGTGGATCCAAGAGCATGTACCCATACTTTCAAGATTTAAACATAAAGACCCCAAAGTTTTCAAAGTTTCAGCGACTGCCCCAAATATGGAGCCGCCCCTGCTCACCTCCAGTGAATTTGAATATATAAATTTTTTGTGCAGCTTAAGTGCTTTCCTTTTCGCTTTTTTCTGTGGGGCCCAAGATTGGGACAAGATGGAGAGTGAGTAATGCTGTTATCGATTTGAGTTGAGCCAGAACCTTTATCTAAATATGTCCTGTGTTTGTTGGTCGGATGGTAACAAAACAAGGGTGCGGCCTTTGTTCGAGCCTCCCCCCAGCCCTTTTGTTTAATATTTAATATCCTTTATTGGTAATACCTGATTTTGTGTGTAAAATAATAATAATAATAATAATAACAATAATAATAATACAGGATCAACAAATTTTAGGCCATGTTGGCTAAAGAATAGAAAATGTTGCCGTCGTGGTCATATTATCAATGTTTTCAAACATAGAGGCCGATAGTTGAGATACAAATAGTTGATGGCTGTTGAAAAAGTTTTTTTCACTCATTTGTTTCTTTTTGCTTTCTATTTTTCTCATTATTTGAAAAAAATTATTGTTGATTATTCGTCAAACAAGCGCTTACATTGCGTTTTCTGTCACCTCTAATAAAATTCAGAAAAAAATTAAAACATAAAAAGACATAGAATCAAATTGGTGACCTTTCAAGGTTGGGCGTAACATTTCACCAAACTAAAAGGACATGTATCTTGCACAATCATCAATCTTAATTACTAATCGATGAGTTCATGTTAGCAGCAATTTGTAAGTGCACTAATGTTGTCTCTAGGTTAGAATTCCTAAACATTTGCTCATTCGTAGTTTGATTTTCCTCTCTGTCATGTAACCTGTAATTGATAGTGAGTATTTAAAATAATTGTGGCAAACTCATCAGGAAATTGTTGTTGTGAACAATCATGACTAATCAAGATAATTAATCTCTATGCGCAAAAGACAAGAATAAGCCTGATTGTATAAGTCATGAGACAATATTACCCACAAATTCGAGTTTTTTTTTTTTAAGGTCAATAACCGGTCGATGATCCACAAGCCAAGAGTTCACGGTCATGTTATAAGGACTAGTTACGCGTGTAGGTAGGTTACATTTAAATCCTAATTTATCTTTTCGGTGTATCAGAACATATTCCTAGGCAGTGGCGACTCTATATAAAATAAAGAAGGATCCACATATCTATATAAACTGTAAAAGGCATGAGGGAGAAGGAGAGTGCGTTACTTGTTCACTTAAAACGGTGCCAATTTAAAGTACAAAAGGTACCTGCTCTATTCGGCTTCGTTCTTTTTTTATTTATTTATATTTTTGGCATCGTTCTTCTTGCTTTCTTTCTTAACTTCGCTCGCCATCTAGCGTCGTAGGGAATATAGGCTAAAAAGACGTGGGATGTTGCATGTAAGAGTGGAAGGAGTTATTACCAGAGAAAACAATAATGATTGCAGAACAAAAACTGTGGGTAAGATACTAGAAAATTGGCACCAAGAAAAAGAAAAATAGCTGTCCAAAACCGTGGGTGCTGGCCATCTTATAGCCACCTCTGCCTCGGACCACCACTTCAGTATTGAAGTTTAAACCGGCGTTTCTCTCATTCTCGGCCTTGAAGCTTAAACCGGGATTTCTCTCACTCTCGGCTCTTTCTACCTTCACTAGATTTTGGAAAGTTAGCTGCCGTTCAAAACAGGTGGAGACATTTCGGTTCTGCATGCTAGACCCATCGTTGTTGTTGTGCTGGTAATGGCTGGGGGCTGGGGCTTGAAATTTGCTTTGCTTTTGTTTTATGAGTTAACTAGTTTATATATCCAGCGTTGTCACATGATTAAAATTCTATTGAGTTTTATGAAATAATAAATATTTAAATATTATGTAAATATTATTATAAAAATATGCAATCAAACCAATAATTTAAAAGACATCAAATTATTATAGCATAGTATTGAGTATCACCAATGAATTTATTTATTGGGTAAATTTTATTTATGGTCCCTAACTTTATTGTGTTATCCTAAATGGGTCTTTAACCTTCATTTTGTCCTATTAAAGTTCCCAACCTCCCTATTTCTATCTTAATCGTAGTCCTTCCATCATTTTCATGATTAACTTTAACAGAATTTTTGTAACAAATGCCAACATTGATCTTATATTTTTTTATTCTCACTCAAATAACCCTCACGCTAATAAATAGACAACCAAGGCATGTTGGCTACCACATCTCGTACGAAATGGGCCAAATTGGAGTGGGAGGACCCACCCTCCATCAACGCCTCCCGGCCCTTACGCTGCATCTCCTTCACCCTTTTCCTTACCTCACTCTCCTGCTCCATCAACCGCTCCATCACTTTCTTTATTTCTTCCGCCGTCACAATTCTATTCGCCTCTCTCCCCTTTTGCTCCTTCCGGTAATCCATGCGCACCTCCACACCCAATCCCAGCTCCATCACCATCTTGAATATGTTGAACTATTGCTTTGCGAACATCGGCCACACTGCCAACGACACACCAAACCACAAGCTTTCCAGGGTCAAGTTCCATTAGCAGTGCGACATGAAGCCCCCCACTGCCGAGTAGCCAAGAACCACAACCTATGGGGCCTATCCTATCACCTTCCCAGTCCCAGCCATTTGGGTCAGAAACCCTTCAAGCATAACCTCCTTCATGTTCTCGTAGTCAGTCGGCAGCAACATCTCCCCTTTTGGAGCCAACCGCTGGAGATACCAGACGAATCAATGCCCACTCCGCTCCAGCACGTTGGCGATTTCCGTCACTTACTCCGCATCGAAGCTCCCCATGCTCCTGAAGCACAGGAACACTACCGACATCGGCGCTGGAGATGGTGAGGAAGGAAGAGAGGGGGAGATGACGGTTGTAGTAATAAATTTGTTAGCGTGAGAGTTATTTGAGTGGGAATAAAAAAATTTAAGACTAATGTTGGCATTTATCACAAAAATTCTATGAAAGTTAACCATGAAAATGATGAAAGGACTATGATTGAGACAGAAATAAGGAGGTTGAGGACTTTAATAGGACAAAATGAAGGTTAGGGACCCATTTAGGATGACGCGATAAGGTTAGGGACCATAAATGGAATTTATCCTTTATTTATTTATGTCAAAATTTTAAGTTTTAAATGACAACAATTCAAACGGATATATCATTATCTTTAGTCCTAACTCTAAAATGAACCATTCTTCTCCAAAAATCATATACGAAAAGTGTTAATATGAGATTAGAAAAGATAAAGCCAAAATCATATTTTAGGGAAAATTTTTTGACGTGATCATCGATTTGGATTCTAGAAAAACTAATTATTTCTTATTGTCTCTTAGCACCATTAAATCTTGTTGAAGCCTTCAAATTGTGACATCTTTTATATATAATGAATCTGTAAAAAATAAATAGTAAAAACATAACATGCTTTTGAATATAAGGTGAAAGGTTAGAAAAGGGGAACATGATAAATATACACTCACACATACAAACATATATTTTTTTCACATGAATTAATAGACAAAAAAAATTTAGATCAAGCACATGTATCTGTAAAAATATATACTTGCAAAAGAAAATTAAAAATTAGATCACAATAAAACAATAAACAGAATCCTGAAAGAAAAACTTGAAAAAATAATTTTGTTTCGTAAAATTAAAACGTTAATATTCAGATGTTAAATGGTCCAAAACTTATTATAACAGTAAAATATTCAAAATTATAATGTTTAAGATAAATAATTTAATGGACTTTAAATTATGAATCAAAATAACTAAAATGTTGAATGACTAAAGTTATAAAACAAAATATATTTGAATCTTTTCTTAAATGGTATAAAATAATTTGGTGTGCTTCAATATTTCAAATAAATTATTCAATAGATCTACAGAACTAAAAATCTTAAACGTAATTGTCTAATAAAGAAATAAATTATTAAATGGTATAAAATATATCAATATAATATTAATTAATTAATTAATTTTATATTTTATATTTTAACATTATCAATATGACATTATTATAACTAAATAGTATAAAACATATCAATATAACATTAATTGCTTAATTTTTCTATTTTAAATTTTGAAATTTAACATTATCACTATAACATTATCATAACTAAATCTCATCATTAAAAATTATAAGAAAATAATTTGATTATTTTTTACTACATTAATTCAAAATTTGGGAATTAGCAAAATCAATATAAATCTAAAGTTAATCTTGTATTTATCTATCTAACTACAAATTTGGATGTAATTAAAAAAATTACATCTTTGATTGTTACTTGTCACCATCATATTACATTAAAGGGTCAGAAATATGTTCCGTAAACTATGTGCAAAAGTTTGTGGTTAACTTACAAAGAAATAAACGCATACCATGTTTTAATGAAAATTCTTTGACTTGATGGAAAGTAGGTCAGGCCTGGGTTACATTGAGGATCAGATAATATATACTACCTATATCACAGGTTGTTTGAATCATGTTAATTTTTTTACTTAAATTTATTTATTTAGTGTTTGCTAAAAAAATTTTTAAAAAATTTATATAAAAAAGCATAAATTTTTTTTTACAAATACTAATATAAATAAATTTCAGTCAAACTTAAGTTAAAAAAAATATGTGCAAAAAACTGGGACAAAGGGAGTATTAAAATTTTATACCAATATTATTAAATAGCACGACTTCCTTTATATTATTTTATGAAGATAATTAAATTTTGCTTGCTTGGGTTTTTCAAAGTTGATGTTGTTCCCTGTAAAAAAAAAGTGACAAATGATTCTTGTTAGTGTTGGTTGAAATTGAGTAGGGAACAAAAGAATATGTTTCATAATAAATCTAAGTTTGGGTTCTCCCACACCACCTTATCATAGACTATGCTGCCCTATTGTCGAACCATTGCCCTCTTGCTCTCAGCTCTCCGATCTTGCCCCATTTGATGCTTGTAAATCGCCAGTGGAATTGCCTTGCCTCGTCTTCAACTTAACTCTGTGTTGGCCACCCAGCCCAAGGTTTCCACCCCCTGTTAAGCTATGCATCAAAATTTATTAGTGTTATCAGTATTTGTAATCCAAAATAAAATAATAGCAGAAGAAAAATGTAGTAGTAGTATTTCTAAATAGTCCTTAGACTGTAGAATAGTCATCAGTCTCAAGTTTTTCTACTCCATTAAAAAAAGACAAAAAATTATAAAAAATAAAATTTGCCTCTTTTAATCTCATATTATCCTATTATAGCAAGTCTTATAATCTCATATTATCCTATTATAGCAACACATACTCTCTTAGCGTATCTTTTCTGCCATTATTATTCTTCGGTTATAATTCCATAATATTCAAGATTAATTCACCATGAATTTCCTAAATAGATCGCTAAATGTGGAGAATTCCTTTTAAGGAGGAAATTGATAAGAAAATAAAACAAACTGAACAAAATGAACTCATTTCGATCATAAGCAATTGTTTGCATCTACGCTAACTCATCAAGGTTTTTCAATAATTCTTCCCCCTTTGTCTTCCCATTGAACTATGGATCAGAGATGAAGTGAAAACACAAATTAAAGCCCGGAATTTCTTTTAGTTACTTACGATATAGAATTACTTGCCTTTTTGAAAGAGACTTTTGCTTTTATCCTGGTAATCAGATTGAGTGCTCGGGGAGAATGAGAGAGGTGTAACAGGGCTCAAATTGGAAGCTCCGCCTCAACGATAAGCACTGCCGCTTCACTAACAGGACCCATACTTATGATAGAAATCGGAGAGGGCAAAGCTCTGGACGTTGGTGCCATCATGGTGGCCGTCTCCATAAGAGACAACGAGCCATATCTGACAATATCTAATCTTTTCCTCTTACAGCCCTAGGAGAAGAAGAAACAACGGCACCGGAAGACAATGCAGAAAAATAATTACATGCTCTATGAGAATAAACCACAATTTCTCTATTCCAATTTGCAGCAACTACCTCGCCTATAACATTGGTATTAATGGCACACACTTCTTTTGTTAACATAGGCCATGATTATTGTTTTTTTTTAAATATAGTTAGATAATTATGTTATTTTTTTATCAGATAAATTATCATGATTTTTTTAAAATTTGAATAAAAGCATGATCAAGCTATATATATATATATATATATATTATATTATAGCAAAATTGCTACAAATGTTAGGAACAAATATTTGTATTGCTATAAATATAAATTATTCTTTAGTAGCCAATCACATATATAAGTAATATTGGAAGCGTCTATATACCTATGTCGATTTGGTCGTTTATCTACAAATGATATGGACAAAAAATATAACGTTTTAACTTTTGGATAATAACTTTTGAAGCCAAATCGATAATAATGTGACTATTTCTGACCAAATTAATTTAAAATTCAAGATTTAGCAAATTCAGGATTAATATAAATTTAATCTTGTATTTATCTATCTAAATTGAAAATTTGAATATAAGTAAAAAATTACAGCTTTGACTACTATGTGTCATCACCGTATTGGATTAGAGGGTCGGTGGTATATTAGGTAAATTATATACAAAGGTTTAAAGTTAACTTACTAAAAAATGAAAGCATGCCACGTTTCAATTCCACAATCGCTTTCGTTAATTAAAAGATAAAATTACTATTAAATGTATCTTGCTTTATATATATATATTTAGATATCCTATTCATCAGCGGTGCAAAGAAAAAAGTTCACTAGCACTGTTAGTTGAGAAATTTTTCTTATTTTACTAACGCCTATTACATTACGGCGTTTAAGTTAACGATAACCATCGTTAACAAGCAGAGGCTCCCTCCACTCCCTCTGTCTTCAACTCTCCTAACTCTACTCCCCCTTTGTCTTCGACTCTCGCAGTGCCCCCGCCGATCCGCTAATTCATTTGCTCATGATTCATAATTCATTCAATCACAAAACTTGCTCTGAAATTCATCTGCAGATCCGCTAGCGTAGGCGACAAAGAGCTCATCTGGCTCATTCTTATTTCGCTCCGCTGCCGGATATAACAAATGTAGGTACAGTTGCTTTGTCCAAAAATTGCACTAGCTTGAATAAGGTTTCTTGTTGATCCTATGCCTTCGGAGCAAAAGTGTAATAACCTTATAAATTAAGAAAAAGAAAATTATAAAATTATCCTAAATGCAAAGTTACCATTTTGCTTCAAGGGTATTTCCATAATTTCACCTATCAATTTAGAAAATAAATGTAAAACTAAGAATCTTGATCCTTAAAGAATTCTTTTGGTGGTTATTATGTCAAATTCCAAACTAAAAGCTCAAAGTCATCTTCTTTAGGTTAGAGACATTTTTATCATTTCTAACCAAGTATCAAATTGAAAATTTGATTGCATCATTGGATTCTCCTCATGAAAATAAGTCAAAACAAAATTTTTTTCACTTAATTTTGAATTTGTTTGCTTAGGTTCCAAAAAAGTTAGCTTATTCGAGTATACGGTTTATATCGGGTTTGTGTTACTGTTACACATAATAATTTCTCACATAACCTTAATTTTTTTTTGAAAAGAAAAAAAAACAGTGACCGCATCTATCCTTGAAATTTGTTTTTTTTTTCTTTTTTCAAAATCAAATTCAGTTTAGTTTTACTACTTATCTCTATTTTTTTATTAACTAAATCATAATCAATTTTTCATTGTCTCGATAAAACTCTTTCTCATTCCTTTTTTGTTTTTCCCCCATAACTCTTTCTAGGTTAAAATCTGGTATGCCACTAGCAACTAAACCTTAGGCAAAATAAATCCCTTCACTCTTTCTTGTCCAACAAGCTGTCAAGCAATATTACTAAAAGAAATAACCATGCCCACCACTCCCCACCTTGCCATCCTTGTCACCTCCTTGTAACTTTAGTCATATCGCTCTCTCCCATTCTTTTAGTTAAATTAGATAGCCTCATAATTCCTCCAATGTTCCTTGTTTTGCTCATTAAAGTGGAGAAGAAGGTATCACACCAATAGAATCATCATCGCAGTTTTCATAACGTTGTCGTCTTGATCGCACTCCTTATTGAACCGGTGTAAGTCCAACCCTTTGGGCTTTATTTATCCATTATCCAAACAAATCTAAATTTCATTTAATTCCCTATTTTTTCTTAGGTTCAGTAAGTTGAAGGGAACCCCCATTCGGACACAGAAAGCTACCCTATGTGTCCCGATGATTCCAAATTCATTCGTGTGAGTCTAAATTCTTTGGTATTATTTTTTTATTTTTATCTTTTTTTTTTCAGCCCCTAAAGATCTTATAGTTTTGCTGCAAATCATTGTTATATCATCCTTATTTAAAGTTTTGGGCTTGTCTACTCGTTTGCGGTGTAATCGAACCCCTACTTGCACCCAAGCCCGGTAAGCCACCGTAGCCCTTTTGGAATTATTTTGGTTGTAGATATTGAGCTTTACAACCCCTGTTAAACCTTTTCTCTTAGCTTTCTATGTCGTTACAAAGGCGTAGGAACTTGTTATTGAAAGGTTTAACACTTTTTTGGACTTTCGGAGCACCGAAGATCCCAAAAACACATTGGTAATTGAAATTGATTTTGTCCTTTCAAGTTCATTTTTTTTATAGCCATAAAATGAGTACATAACTCATTGTGTTAGCTGCTATAATTTTAGGATCATCATCACAAAAAACTCCCGACATAATTCCAAATAGGCACGAGGGCACCGGAGACTCCTCGAGACCCTTTTTGCCCACTAGGTAAAATTTCGGCCTTTCTGAGTACCATTTAGGAAATTTCCAAAATTTAACATATTTTCTAATTTTCTATCTTCCTAATTTTTTTAAGGACCTATTCTAGGAAACCACCTCTTTCCATATGGTTATTTCGCACTAGGTAAAAGGGAAGAGTGGGTTAGTTTTCGTGGGCCCTCTTAAGCCCAAAATAAGCATCAAATTGAATAATAAATTCTAAGTAAATAATTGGACTAAATAAAACCTTTAAAAATGTGGGTAACATGAGTAGATTAATTAAATTAATTTTTCTATAATTTTATTTTATTTATTTTTTATTTTTCCATTGAGATGAAAATTTGATTGGTTGGTTTCATGGTTGTAATAATGTGATATATGATATATGTTTGGCGCTAGTATCCTGCTAGGACCGTTTACAAAAATAATTAAGTTAGAAGTATGTTAAGACCATCTGAACAAACCCTGGTAGTACCATGTTTAGGGCCAGTAAGACAAACACCGCCAGTACTACATTTAGGGTCGACAAATTGTCTAACATCATGATTAAGGCTGAAAGCAACGACTTGTGGCATGCTAGGGCTATAATAACTACTATAAGCCAGTAGATAAAGGATTAGGCATGTAAATGCTAAATGAATAACATGAAAAGAATTCTCAAGAGATGACATGGACATTTTTCATAAATATACTTAAAAAGATATTATTGATTGTCACGTCGTCATGCAAAACTAAACCAAAATAAACTGATAAAAGAAATAGGATGTACTAGATTCATAGCACTTTACTAGGAATGGTTAAAATAAAATAAGCTATGGTCATGCATCAATTGGTTGTTGAATATGATTGATGTTTGTTATACATGAGACTACATTAAGTAAAAGATTTGAGGAGTAAGATAAAACTCGAGGCATGTAAGGTTGGCAACGGGCTTTATCTGCATGACGTGATGAGCTATAAATTTAGAAGAAAGGTTCGGAATGGATGATTCGAACTCGAGAGGCATGTTAGAGTGGCGGTAAACCACCCTAATCATAACCCAATATTGATATGAAGTTTGGAGATATGATTGTGCGCTGTCGAACCATAGCTAGTGGGGGACTATGCTTATAGCTGGCATCACGAGAGGTTTTACCTCAACATAGGTATCCCGAGAGGCTATGACTGGGTGGCATCCCTAGTGGCACCGCCTAACAATTATCTTGAGAGTGGGTGATGTACAAACTCACCACCCTTGTTTCGTCTGACAGCGTTCAAGTATTGGATTAAATGATTGATCAATTAGATATGATTTAATCAGTGAAAGGAATTATGCATATGCATATTAGTTCAAGCATGCTAGTAGGACTTTAATGTTGTTGATATGACATGTATGAAATTGTTCTTTGATTAAATTATTGTAACTTGAAGTTTATTGTTTGTTTTGTTGTTTGTGGAGGGAATATTAGGTCTCACGTGATGGTCCTAATACTTCTTCCTTACTAAGTAAGTGGTGCTCACCCCTCCTTTTAACATGTTTTCGTAGGTGAGTACCATGAGGAGATGGAGTACACTAAACCGTTTGATGAGGTTTAGGATGTGGAGCAGACTAAATGAGGGCATGTAGTAGCTGCTTGAAAAACTAACTGGGACTGGATTTTTACTCTATATTATTTCATTTCTAAAAGAAACACATGGTTTATTGAATTTGGTTCAATATTCATATGTTAATTTTCCTAGGATTGTCATTTAATTACTCTGATTTAGTTAATATTTTTATTATTTGGAAAATACATTAAAAAATGTTTTACCTCATATTTCTTGAATTATTTTTATTAATTGCTTAATAACTCTTGGAAATTAAGATATTTTTCAAAATTAAGTTTTATAAAATTAAGGGTGACTGTTTGGTATTAGAGCCAGATTTGATGAAGGCAGTGACCTCACTCAATAAGTATGCTTATTATTTGCTACTTAAGTTGGAGACCTTGGATAGGTTTTGAGAAGTTTTTATAATTGAGCATATTATATTAGCAAGGTTAGAAAAAAAAAGTTAACAACTTGACTTTCAATAATGGGACTCGTAAAACAATATACCAATTAATTTAATGACTAAAATGAGATAGGGGTTACCTAGAGCCTCACCTAGTGTTATAAGTTAAAAGTTACTTCCAAAATTGTTTAACCATGTTGGACTAAACCCTTCCCTTTTTAGGTCATGGACCCATATGAGTGTCCTACCTTCGGTTATGGACGAGGTGCATAAGATGAGCTACAAGCGGGGTTGAGGCCAGCCTACCTTCGGTTATGGACAGGAAATGCTGAATCATGGGCAATAAGCGTAGAATATTGGCTAAAAGCCAATGATGATTCGTTGAATCAGACAGTTATTGCTTTAGGCCAGTACTTTCAAATTTTGAATGAGCAGGAGCAGCAGCCTTATGCCCTAGCTAGATGTCAACATAGGGCCGATCTACTTGAGCAGTTTAAGAGGCTAACTAGTGAGTATGCTAGTGGGGTTAGCCCTACTAAAGCCAAGGAGTGGATTAGGGCTTAAGAGAGGACACTTTCAGCTTTGAGCATTCTAAATTATGACAAGGTGGATTTAGCCAAGCCACCTTAGCTTGGTTGAGGAGGCACGGACATGGAAGGAGGCTAGTTGAGTTGGATTCTATGGATTGAGGGTAGGTATATCACTTGGGAGACTTTCAGGTAGACTTTCTATGGTCAATATTTCCTTGTGGCCATGAAGGACAGGAAAGAGAAAGAGTTTCTTGCACTGTTATAGGGGAGCATGATAGTAGATCAGTACACAATTAAATTTAATGTCTTAGCCTGTTACGCTGAGCACATTATGTCACATGAACCAAGGAAAATTAGGAGGTATGTTAATGGTTTGCATGATGAGCTGGCAGATAGGCTGATTGTGCAGGAGATTGATATCTTTAAGAAGGCAGTATCCCTAGCTCAATGGGGTGAGGCAAGGATGAGAGACGAGTAGTTAGCTAGACCTATTGACTTGAGCCATGGTCGTATGCCATCACGACCTACACATGCAGGTAGTTTCTACCTTGTAGTGTAACCAATACCTATTTAGGGTAAGGACAGTTTGGCTGAGGATAGCCAATCGAGAGTAGAGCTAATAAACTAAATCTTAATGGGATAGGAAGGCCTAAAGTCGGACTAGTTGTTCAGGGTTAGGGAGACCTTAGATGCCAAACTTGTCATTTCTTTCATCCAAAAGGAGGGCTGTGTGCAACTTGCTTCTACTGCCATGAGGTAGGACATCTATCCAAGTAATGTCCTATTAGGGACGCTTTACTATCAACACCAGCAAGGCCACCAATAAAGAAACCTCATATGGTAGGATGTGTTTATGCATTGATAGTTGAGGAGGCAAAGGATGCTCCAAGAATGGTGCACTGTACATTGTCATTTATAGCTTTTAATTTCAAGTTCATAGTAGTGGCATGCTTAGGTTAGTAATTGTTTTAATTGATCATAGGTATTTTTTCTATTTTTGGGCTTCTTGCTAGAGTTCTTATAGACTTAGCATCTACATGTTCTTTTATATCTCCTAAACTAGCTGACCAATTAGGTATGCCCATTAAAGAGCTTTATTTTGTTCTATTAGTTTCTACATCATCAGACACTAGTATGAGTTCTATTTTTGTGCTTCAATATTGCTCGATTTTTGTCAGAGGACATGATATAGGCACTGAACTCTTTGTGCTTAGGATATCTGAATTTGATTGTATCTTGGGCATGGATTGGCTACATCAGCACTATGCTAAGGTGGATTCCTATCAGAAGTTAGTTACCTTTTCCTTGCCTGATGGGCCAAAAATGCGGTTTGTTGGGGATAAAAAGAGCTATACTTTGATCTTAATTTCTAGTTTGCAAGCTAATAGATATCTCAGTCAGGGTTGTGTTGGCTATTTGGCTTATGTGCAGATGATTCAAAGAAGGCTGAATCAGCAGCTAGTATTCCCATTATGGGAGAATTTCTAGAAGTGTTTCCAGAGGACTTACCTAGAATGCCACCTGGCCGAGATATTGAATTTACCATTGATTTATTGGCAGGAATAGCTCCTATATCTCAAGCACATTATCGTATGGCTTCATCAGAAATAGCGTAACTAAAGAGTCAATTACATGAGTTATTGTGAAAAGATTCATATGTCCAAGTATTTCACCTTAAGGAGCTCTAGTTTTATTTGTGAAGAAGAAAGATTGTAGCTTGAGGCTGTGCATTGATTATCAACAATTGAACCTAGTGACTATAATGAATATGTACCCTTTGCCTTAGACTGATGACCTATTTGATTAGTTGAAGGGAGCATCGGTGTTTTTTAAGATTGATTTAAGGTCTAGATACTATCAAATGAAAATCAAAGAAGAAGACATACCAAAAACAACTTTCAGGGCCCATTATGGGCATTATGAGTTTCTGATGATGCCCTTTGGGTTAACGAATGCACCCATAGCTTTCACAGGTTTGATGAATAAAGTGTTCCAATCATACCTAGATAGGTTTATCATCACTTTCATAGATGATATTCTGATTTACTTGCCAAATTTTGAGTGCCATAAAGAACATTTGAGGATTGCACTTCAGACATTGAAGGAACATAAGCTGTATGCAAAGTTGAGCAAGTGTGAGTTTTGGTTGGACAATGTCGCCTTTTTAGGCCATGTGGTAACTCTATTTTATTTCATTTCTAAAAGAAACACATGGTTTATTGAATTTGGTTCATTATTCATATGTTAGGTTTCTTGGAATTTTCATTTAATTACTCTAATTTAGTAAATACTTTTATTATTTGGAAAATATTACCTGATATTTCTTGAATTATTTTTAATTAATTGTTTAATAACTCTAGGAAATTAAGATATTTTTCAAAATTAAGATTTATAAAATTGGGGGTGTTACTATAATGGCTTGAATGGGGTTCTCGATTATTGCTCAGATCTCAAGGAAATCACCATTAAGTGACTCTATGGTATCCCCAACTGACCTTGAAGACTGATACGGCCTGGTGCGGTTATGGTTTAACTGAAAAGATCAGGCTCAGGTGCTTTGGTGATTGGGATAAGCTTCTGAAAGTCATCCTTTCTTTTCTTTCTCTCTATTCCATTTGCTAATAAAGACACACGAGTATAACTGCTCTATGGCTTTTGGTTCCCCATCTCTTGATATAGATTATAGGCGTGCTCATTCCTTGTTTCTTTCAAGTCATCCATCTAATCCAATATATCCATTCAAGGACATGGAAAACACACATGTTCTTGTTTTTCAATTTTTTAAGAAAGGTCAATGGCTACCACAAAATTGCTATTAGAAAAAGAAAATAACACTAAAAATCAGAGGCAGCTAGGAGAATTGAGTTGAAACAAAATAGCTACCTATTGACAAAGAAAAGCTCTTTCTTTTGAGGAACTAATTTGCTTGGTCTATTCACCTGAAGCAAGATTCTTTTTGACAAACCACTTTGCTGCTGTAGCAAGTAATCTTGTGTAGGGCTGAAGCATAAAACTATAGGACAATTTATTTTCTTTTTTGGTGCAACATAATTTTAAAGTTAAGTGAATATTAAATTTAAAACACTATTATGTCAAAGGCGTTACTTAGATAACATAAGTTTTTAAATTTAACTACTAGTAGAAAAAAACATTTCCACCGCCGGTGAATAAAATATTAATCCTTGTTTTAAATGCTCTGTTTTGCCTATTTTGATTTTAATAACACAATGTGTCAATTCCATTAAAAGCTATTCAAATCTTTCTATCTTTACAATTAAGACCTCCACTTCACTTTCCCGCTTTTTTTTATTTATTCATTTTTTTTGTAATGGCCATAGGTTTGTTATTATTATTATTATTACTATTATTATTATTATTATTATTATTCCCTAATACATTATAAATTACTAATCTATGCACTGATCATTATTGGCGTGACTATTATTGGCTTGATTGTTACAAGAAAATAATTTAGTTTTTAGACACATTTTTTCAAGGCCAGTAAACCAGTAGCCTACCTATAGAAACCTTTCACAACTCTTTTGCTACTCAAGTTTTGCTTAATTTTTCTCTTTAACATATTTACATACTCTATGATACAATATGCATCTACTATCATTTTATTACATTATCATTACTCTATTATCTTAAACAAAAACTTCAACGACTCACTAACTAAAATGACTGAGACAACAACATAGTAATAAAGGAAAACAGGACTATATTTATGCATGATTAAACATTATTTATGTTTTAGTATTATATATGTTTATGTACTGTAAGATTATTTTTTTTTATATATAACATGACAAACAATTAGCTATTAAAATGCCCATTGTAGAGTGCAGGCATATGCTCTAGTATATCATTATTTCTTGAAATCTAGTTGATGCCATATGGGCTAGATGGCCTACACCAAGACTTGAATCATAATTGGACTAATGAGGGACCAGACCTTCAATTATGTAGCCCACTAGGCCATCATCTTTATGGCCAAAACAAGCTGACGCTAATTTGGATAAGAAAGAAGACTCCATCATGGTAATAGAATCCTACATTTATTATAGTTCATCTCCCACACAATCTCTTCCTAACACTATAAATAGGGACCCCCACAGAAATCCCAAGGTACAAAATACTCTCTAGAATCATAATACATTAGTTTGGTCTTCTTCTTATAAGAAGTTACCTTCACCGTTGATGGGTTTCCCTCAGGTATACAAACCAGGAATCTAGCGGTACTTTTAAGGGCGAGGTCACAGGCTCATGTTACCTAAGCTTGATTGCTAGTTCTCCTTGTTTGTTTGTAGTTGTACATTTTGATTGTCAATTTTGCTTATGGGAAAAATCATACTAATGCAGGAGAGCACCAAGAGTAAGTGGCATGACCTAAGCCTCTTCGATGATAAGAGTGCAAGCTATTATGGGCAAGACTCTCGAGTTCCACTAGCTGCCTCCCAAGATTTAGAAGGTGGACAAAGAATGTCAGACGATGATCCCCCATTGCCTCTATGTGATCTAAAATAGGGGAAAGCCTTGTTTCCTTAGATGATGAATAGTTCTAGACCCTCCAACATGCCCTCTTTGAACAACTAATGGCCACTGTCTAACAGGAAATTAGGTGAGTAATCTCTAAAACAGGAGGAGGTGGATGAAAGCCACTTGACTATTGAGGACAAGCCCAAGTTTCCCCTTAGGGGTCTGGCACAGGTTTCTCAAGCATAATCCAATGGGCCAGTTATCGTCTTACAACATGCTGCTCAAGAGGCCTACTAAGGTATAATTTTAAACTAGAGCTGATATAAAATGGCTAACCATGGTCTTTGTCACCCATGTGGGGGATGCCATCATCTATGTTGTCTTGGGATCAATCAAAAATAGTTATGTGGCAGACCCGTGCAACCCTTATAATAATAGGAGATTGGTTGGTGTAGACCTAGAAAGGGGAAAATGTGACCCCTATGAGAATGAGCTTGGCACGCCTCTTTTGTAAGAATAGGAAGAAGTATAAATGGCCTTAGCAAGACTATTAAAATAGGCAGTGAACTCCTTGACAAGGTAAAAGATTTGTTAATTGAATTTTTATGAGCTAATTTAGACATATTTGTATGGTCTCCAGGTGATATGCCAGAGATTGACTCCACAATCATCACACAAAAAACTACAAGTTGACCGCGATGCTAGTTTAGTAGAAAAAAAGGAACATGGCACTAGAAAGACAAGACTTTGTTAAGGGCAAGGTAAAAAGGCTTTTAGAAGAGGACATCATCTAGGAAAAAGTGGTACCTCAAATGAATGGAAAACTTGGTTTTAGCTAAAAAGGAAAGTGAGGACCGACCTATTTATGTGGACTACACCAATTTAATTGATGCCTGGCCAGAGGATTCCTATCCTTTACTCTTAATTGACCAGTTGTTCAACCTCACTACAGAATTCAAGGTTCTCAATATCATGGGTGCCTTTAGTGGCTACCACCAAATTAGAATGGACCCTGTGATGAGGAAAAGGCTGCCTTTACCATTGGAAGTGGTTTATTACTACTAATGAATGCCTTTCAGCCTTATGAATACTGGAGCCACCTCAAAATCATATTTTGATTCCCAATTACCAATATGCTTGAATATGAGGCCTTGATCATTGGACTCAATATGATTGGTCTAGTAGGGGTATAACACCTAGTGGTCTACAATGACTCCCAACTAATTATTACCAAGCAAATGGAACGGTTTGGGGGGGGGTGTAGCCCACTTTCTATAAGAATTTAAGCTTGGTTAAATATTTAATCAGATCATTTAACCATATACAGGTTGAAAAAGTTCGAAAGGCCAGAAACATGAGCATCATTACCTTGTCAAAAGACTAGGAAGAGGCCATGATAGAGAACTACTATAGCTCTTGCTACACTTTCTAGAACGATCAACCCTTAAGGACAATGACTATAGAAAGCCAATACAGCTCTATTTAGAATTAGGGAGTTTGAATGTGATGCTTAAGGAAAAGAAGAAAGTGGTGGTCCGGTCAAAGTGGTTTGTCATTAGAGGCGAGCACTTAGAGTTCATACAAATGATGCCATTCTTGTTAGTTAAATACTAGGATTTACAGGCTGCCTCATCTGAAGCCTTTTCTACTACCTGTCCTTGCCCCTTTTGCTTCGTGGGGGCTAGACTTGATTGGAGTACTGCTTACAGCTCCAAGATTGGTAAAGTATTGCATACTAGTGATTGATTACTCTAGGAAATTGGTTGAGAACAAGCCCTTGCCAACTATCTGTAGGGTTTTGGGATCCAAACAGGTGTAGTGGAATATAACCAAAACCCTCTAGGATCCAAGTGAAACGGGGTAAACCAGGTGTTCGAAAATTTTCATACCTAATTTCAGTTGAGATCTTTCACCCAACTGTTGAGTCGAGTAAAAAAAACCTAAACAGTTGATGTGTTGATGCTCTCTATGGTATCCATATGAGCCTTTCGGGATCACCACGCCTCCACCACGTCCTGGTAGATGTGTTTCTCTTGCGCTCACAACACTAGCTTGCGTCCTCTAAAAAATAGGAAGAGAAGAGTGCTGTTGTCACTTTTGGGAGGCTAAGGTAAGGCTTGTGAATTTTTCACTATATGATGTATTTATAGTGAGACTCAACTTCGAAGCCTGATGGGTTTCAAAGCCCTAATACAATTAGGCTTTAATTTTGGGCTTAATAATGGCTAAACTTTTGGGCCAATTATTAACACAAAATTATCATGAAACCATAACCTAAATAAATTAGCCCATGCACTCAAATAATCCAAATAGGCTTTATGTGTGCGACCTAATAGGCTCTTACCACATTGGTAATGATCATAAATCACATTTATGATCATAAGCAACAAGCGGTGTCTAGCAATATATCATTGCTACCTAAGTGACAAGATTGTCTATGATTCAACTAAACCTTTATGATCATTATCCGTATATGCCATTGTCCCCTTGTCCAAGATATCAAGACTAAGCACGAGACATGGAATATGTCACCATCATATAGCCCAATCTTTGGTTTATTGATTACCGAGTAGATTAACTTGAATTGATGACATTGATATGATGACTTAATGTGAAAAATACAATCATGTCATGACTGACTTTTGGGCACAACACTAACATTATCACGATTTTCCATGTGATAAGATTCCTCGAGAAGAATATTATTTTGGCGCTTTGGATGCTCGTCAGCCATCATAACTAACAATGGCAAGTAATTTGACAACACCCAAGTGAGAAAGTTGATGAAGGAAAAGGGTATTCGAGTCTACTTTGCCCCCATGGCTTACCTTTAGTTTAATAGGAAAGTATAAGTTACAAATAACACCATTAAGGAAGGTTTGAAAGAAAGACTCGATGACGCCATGGGAAGGTAGGTAGATGAATTACAAAGTGTATGATGGGATTCTTGACAACCTATCGGAGCCCGATGGAAGTGAGTCCTTTTTGTGTTGGTCTATGAAATAGATGCACTAATCCAGTTAAGGTCACCTAGCCTATGTTTAAGGTCCAAATTTTTTATACTAAATTAAACACTAAGAGCCCGAATGCCAGACTAGATCTCATTGAAAAACTTAGGGAAGATGCGACTCACAAGGTAGCTTTTTGACAAAAGGTAACCCAATCTTATGACTAAAAAATATGTATAAAAGCCATCAGGATAAAAGGAATGGTCTTAGTCAAGCTAGAGTTGACATGGAGAAATCTAAGCCATTGAGCCTTGATGTCCAACTAAGATGGTTACCTTGCAAAAAGTGAATGTACGCAAGGTGTTTACGAGTTATCTAACTTTAATGGTAAAACACTACATAAAACTTACAACTTAGATGACCTGCAACCTTATGTTCCTTAGATATCATCTATTTTTAAAGAATTTCAAGTGTTATTCTAATGTTTGCAAATATCTAATTGGTTCTCCATGGGTTACCAGTATATGAGGTTTTACTTTAGAGGTAAATTGGGCAGCACTCCCATGGTCATAAATAACATATTCTATAAGGGCAACACCCCTCAAATAAATGAGGACAATAATCTTCATCACTTTACAAAATAGGACAACATTTATACTTTGTGAAGGCTCTTGCATAATAACTGAAGGTCATAACCCTTGAAAAAGTCAAAAGGCTAGTATTAGGTGATAATAAAGGGAGGTTAACCCTTTCAAGACTAAGAACCCAAAATAGCCAAAGGCCTTGAAAAGGTCTCAACACACCAATAGGGGGATTAAACCCCAACATCTACAGCCATTCACATTTAACTTGAACATTAAAAGGAGGGGATGAAACACCCTTATGTGGGCCAACATGAAGAATAAGAGTTGAAATTAGAGACATGATGAGCACTAATGACTTAGAACTATGATGAGGGATGAATCTTCCAACTACAACCAAGTCTAACAAAGACTTGACACATGGAGGTATACAACGAATTGGGGAAACGACCTTTAATATGTCTTCCAAAGCCAACAACAACAAGCAATCATAGACAAGTGCATAAGACTTTTTATGAATGTCCTTTTTCATTAATATGGAAAACTACAAAGGGAACGAGGCCTAAAACTCATCCTCCAGCTGCTGTTCTTCTGCCAAATCTTCAATAATGACTTCTTAGACTGGAGGACTTTCTCCGAGTTTGCCCTTTCTATTCTAGTCATCAAAGTCATCTTTAGGGACCTCAGAGGCTCACAAAAAAGAGAAATCTATGTCAAAGCACTTCTTCTCAATTTGTTATCAACAGGGTAGGAAGCCGTCATAATACTCGTTAACAGTTTACCTATCCAACACTCCATAAAGCTTATGATTAGCATCTTAAGCTCCTTAACACATCAATCGCCTACTGTTAAAGGTCTTGATAGCTAAGTGAGTGGGCTTTGAACCCCTTTATGGCTGTTATGATGCTGGAAGACCAATCAGCAGGGGGCTTTATTTTGAACACTAGGCCTCACTCCTATATTTTGCCCTTGAGCCATAAGCTCAGCATCCTGAATATGGAAGGCTATTTCCATATTGGGGTCTTATAGCTCTAGTTGGAGATTGGCCTTGATGTTTGACAACTTTTTTCCAAAAGCCACCAAGTGCCGTTTGAAGGATATGATCTCCCACACTTGCAACTTATCTTTCTCTAATTGCTTCTTGAAGGCCTAGGCAAGCTCCTTATGCTTCTCTGACTACATGCCTAGGAGCTGCTTTTTCTCATGCAGAACTTTGTCCTTCTTCTTTAATAGCTTCTTCTTTTAATTGGCTTAGGAGCTAGTCCTTTTCCATAGTCATAGTGGATCAAGATGTCTTCTCCTAATGAAGTTTTTGCTCTAGGTTGGTCTGATCCTAGTTGAACTGAGTTATTTGTGGGGAGAATTCTTAAGCATTGCCCTTATTAATGATAGGCCTATCTTTTACAGACAAGGCTATGATTCTCTCCTCCAAAAAGAAAAAAATAAGTGCTATAACTAAGTACAATTTTCAGTAAGAACAAGCATGACAATCACTTAGAGAAGGCCTGAGGCTTTAAATAGCATTGTGACTTTGCTACCCTGAGATGGGCGGGCTAGGCAGTGATGGTCTTAGGGGAAACAAAACACCTCTAGAACATGCTGAGGCAAGTCTGTTTTGTCGTTAATGTTTGACTCCCCTTAACTAACAACTTATTAGGGGACAAATAGTTGGTTAGGAGTGATGCCTTTTTCTTTTGTTACCTTACTCTACCTATTCACCTAGCCTGACAATAGAACCTTTGGCTAGATCTGAGGGTTTATCTCACTCAAAATGCCTATTGGCGATCAGTAATCAGCCTTACAGACTTCTTTGCCTACCCAGTAGTATGAGGCTTGTTGAGATTATGACCTTGGTAACCTTATAGAAGTTACCCCCATTAGAATTAAGGGAGATGGAGGAAAGGCCACTACACTAGGAGGCATTATCTAGAAGGGGTCAAAGCAAAGGGATCTTTCTCTTTGAACTTCTTCTGTGGTGAAGCTGAAAAAGAAGAGATAACTGTGCCAAGCCATAAATTTGGGCACAAAAAAAATTAAAATTTTGTCAAGATAAATGATGCCTACGATCATTTCCCCGTCTTAACCAAGGTCTAGATGAAGTATATTAGGGCCTCTTCTTGGACTGTTGTGGGGCAGCCTTGGGGAATTATTATGAGAACTGTTGCCACTAACCAGCTCCTAAGTTTCCAAAGAAAACAATGTGGCATTTGGAGGGTTGTCTGTTGGCAACATGGGAACATTGGCTGTACTTGCCGAAGTAGACGAAAGCCTTTGGGCATTAACAATCTTGTCATCAAGGCTCTTTGTCTTCTTCTATCATGCTTGTGACTTGTATAGGCCATGGGCTGTAATGAAATGTACACATAATGTACATTATGTAGATATATGAACAATACAAGTCATAAGTATAAAAGAAAGACTAAACAAAATAAGTTTCCTATGAGAGTGCCCTAAAAGTATTCTGAATGTACCAAGGGAACCTAAGGAAAGTGGTATGGTTATGAACCAAACAAGGCTAAACCCATTTTGAGAAGGGGACTCAAATTTGAAGACAAACTTGACCAAGAAGCCAAGTGAATAAGGTGCTCCAAGATATGGCACAAAGGGGGCCCTCAAACACACCTTTGTGTGCATTCATGTGAATTGAAAACTTTAAAGTCTAAAAAAATAAAGGGAATTGTGTGGGCTTAATGCCTAAGGCTGAGATACAAGTAAGGTTAGCCACATAAACCTAAGAAATATGAATAACACATAAGAAAGAACAAGGGCACCCTAGAGTGCACTAGAGGCCCTTTAAGTGCACCTTTGTGTGCAACCATGTGCTTATGCAAGCTCTAAAGACTAATGTCTTGAAACAAATCATTTAAGAATGATACTCATCATTCAAATGAGAATGAGGGTTATTATGTGGGTTAAGAGAAAGTGGAAAATACATGGTACCTACAGAAACACCATAAAGAACACTAAGGAGCTCTCGGATGCATTTTAAGTGTACTTATGTTCAACGCAAAGTCAAAGGGCCTAATTGGATGAATTAATTGATGAAGTGGGCACTTAATATGTGCAACTTGAATTGAGTTACTTGGAAGTAGATTGGACCAATGACTAGTCAAAGCCCTTGGCAGCTAAGTCATTCAGCCACTGTTTGGTCTAGTAGACTTAAAGGTAGCTTCAATGTAGATTCTTAGCTATTTTCTCACTCATTTACAAGCTAAAAATGTAGAACAAACCTTGATAAAAGCCACCAAAAGGAAAGAAAAGAAATAAGAACAAAAAGAAACAAAACTGAAGCTAAGTGACATAGTGGATGGCAAGCCAATGATGGTGCTCTTTGTGAGTTGATATCTTCTTATTTTATTTCTATCTTCTCATCCTCTATAACCTAGCCAAGTACCTAGAAAAACCTCCTAAAGCCATTAAAAATAAGGAAGGAAAGAAAGGAGAAGAACAAGCCAAAGCCAAAACATGGTGGTGTAAAATTAGCTCATGGTGGTGTCTATGTTGATGTCTATGCTACTTGATGTGTGATCAAGCTTCCTTGATGCCATTTTAGCCATCTGTGATGACCCATACAAAGCTTCTTCTCCTATATTTTTGAAGGGGAAAAGCTGCCCCAGGGAATGGCTAAAGGCTAAAGGAATCTAGAGGCTATGTAATGGGCTATGTGTGCATTGAGCACTATGGTAAGTTAGCTAGTTTGCTTTCAGTAAGGATAGGGTTTTTTTTCAAGTTGGGCCAAGCTTGATCAATCACTTAGAGCTATATGTTAATTGGACCTAATTAAAGTGATCACATGAAGAAATTGGAAGAAAATCATGCTTGCTATGTGAAGGAAACCATTTGTATGTGGTGTGTGTGTTTGTGTGCTTCTCTGATTGGATGTGTCTGCTAACCCCAGTTATATATATGTATATGTACCGTGTATTATCTTATATATATTGCTTTTGGCATTTTCTTTGTATTTGGATGTAGGTTATTAATCAAAATTGGAGGTTTATATGTATAGCAATGTTATAAACATTGTGAAGGCACCAGGTGCTGTATTTGGGTTCTTACTGGGTACTTATGTACTCATGCCCTCTTTTGCCCATTTTAAGTAAAGAAGTTAAGATTGAAGGGCTAGAGAACCTCTATAATAGGTCTTTGCACAGAGAGGTATACTCTGAATTAATGGGTTATGGAAAGGAAGCATGCAAATGTTCATAAAAATAAACTAATGGTTGTGTTATGTTGCTGTGTTTGTAAGCCCTAATGGCTGTGTGAGACTTGCAGTGTTTGGATCCATCTTGGAATAGGTTAGAACAAGAAAAGCAATAAGGTAGTTATGGCCTAAATATAAAGTCAAAGTGGTAGTCAAAGTGAGTGTGGCCTTAGAAATAGTTTAAGCCTGGGTATGGATCATGCATGACAGTTAGTGGACCAAACTTTTGTTGTACATAACTTTAGGACATGTAGTCCCTGTTTGCCAAATTTTGGCCTGTAAATAGTTGTATGTAACTAATGGCAAAGGGACTTGAGAAGAATATGGCCTATGCCTTGTTTGTACTTATTTGGCTTGAGTGAGCCTTAAGTCATTAAGTATGGCATGATAGAAGAAATGCATGCATGGTTTGTAATCTAGCGTGTATGCATGTTTGTATGCTTGGATATTTGTATGTGCTCACATGAAAAATGCCTTAGGTAGGCCTAAGGTAAGCCTCCTAAAGACACTAAGACATACACTCATGCTCATGCAGCCTATATGCAATAAAAAGGAGAGGTAATAAGATTGGCTAAGTAAGTGCATTCGTTAGACTAACACATTAAATTGATGACTTAATGTGTTAGTATAGCAACTTAACCTATTACTCCCACCTATGTTGGGGTTAAGAATCCTGGGAGTCATGACCTAATCCATCATATGTTAGATAAACAACTAAACCTCCAAGAAAGGTTTAAGGTAGGGGTGAATTGGGTCTTGACAGAGTTGGTTTCAGAGCTTAAAATTGTGTAGGACCTTCAAGGTCTATTAGGCAAGTTCCCATTATGATACACAACCATTTTTATGCTTTACAAGATTAAAGGGCCATAGGTAAAAATACAGAGATGAAAAACCAGAATAATATTGGGCTAATCAATTACATGAACAGCAGCCTGAAAATGAGAAAGTAGCTGAAAATAGAATAGAACCAGGTAATAGGGCCATAGAGCCTGAACCCAATGTGCAGAGTCAGTAAAGAATAGAACACATGATGGAAATGATGCAAGCCATTATTGCTCAGCTTGTAGTAGGCATACATGCTCTTACTATGGGCCATGCCTAGGCACCTAGAGGTACTATTGTTGATGAAGAAGAGGAACAAGAAAGAATAGAAAGAAGGCTAGCAAAAGAGCCAATAAGAGAGGAGCAAGCAAGTAAGCTTGCAGATGAAGAGCAAGAATAGGATGATGAAAAATGACATCCAAGAGGCAGAAAACTAAGGTTAGATGTTAGAAAAAGTAGTGAAAACAGAGAAGGGGAGCAATTAGGCACTAATGCTGGGATAATGGAGCCAATCTTAGAAAGCTCAAAAGAGTTGGCTTCTCAAAGAAAGACTAGGACTTATAAAAGAATGAGAGAAAGACCAAGAAAGGAAGGTTTAAGGGAAGGCCAACTAGAAGGATTTCTGGCACTTAAACCCCTAGTGTTTAAGGGCAATGGTGATCCAGAAAAGGTTGAATTTTAGATTTACCAGATAGAGAAAGTGTTTGAAAGAATGGAAGTCATATTCACCCAAAAGGTGTTATTGGCTGCCTTTAAGCTGGAAGGCAGTGTAGAGTTGTGGTGGAGAATAGTACAAAGGGAATATATGAGTAAGAATGAGGGGAATCCCATAAGGAAGAAGGAACCTATGGGGTGAGCTGAGTTCCTCCAGGTGCTCCAGCAACAGTATGTCAATGAACCTCTCAAAGATAAAAAAATAACTAGAGTTTGACTTACTGGAATAGGGGAACATGTCAGTTAAGGAATAAGAACACAAATTTAGTAGTCTCCTTAGATATGCTCCACAGTATAATGGACAAGAGGAGTTAAGCACTAAAAGGTTCATTAGGGGACTGAGGCTTGATTTGAGATAGATATTGAGGGCCATTGGCATTAAAACTTATTATGAGGGAGTTCAAAGGGCTTTAACATTGGAGGAGGAATTTTAAGATCCTATGGTAGGAAATATCAAAGGGGTTCCTATGAGACATCAAAATGAAAGAAAAAGAGCTAGGGATAGGCTGAGAAAGGCTAAAGTGCATAGAGAAAAAAAAAAGCCCAAAGAAGCCAAGAGGTTTGGACCTCAATGCCAAACTTGTGTAAAGTACCATGGTTTTGAACCATGCTACAAGCTTAGTAAAGGATGTCTGAAGTGCTGTTCTTAGGACCACTTGTTATAGCCCTTCTAGCATGAAGCATAGTTAAGGCATATAAATTAATAAATCCCTAGTTTAATACCTCATTTTAAGGTCATTTAGCAAGGTCAAGCAAGTTAGTTAAGGTTCACTAGGTTCCGAGAAGAGTATAGCATCAAAAGAGGTCCAGGGGCAAAATGATAATTATACATCCCAAGGTGTTGGGCTGAGTTCCCAGAGTTAAAAATAAGTTTTAAAACCTAACCGCTGCTTAGCATGCAAATTTTCATTAAGTGTTGAAGGTTTGACCAAGATTTGACCTAAGGTTACTATTTTAAGAAGGAGGCTTTTTGACAAGCTTAAGAAAGTTTAAGGGCTTAATGGCTTGAACTTTTTTAAACATGGTAAAGGTGGCCTTGGTTTACCACTATTCATCTTCTTCCTCTTCAAACCTGAGTTCAACTTTTCCCTCTTCATTTTTACTTTAATTCTTTCTCAAATTCAAGAGTTCTTGGTAAAAATTGAAGGTTCCATGGTTGTATAAGCAATAGGTAGCATATTTTAAGTGAGTTTGGTGCATTTAAAGCTAGAAATCATGTTTTCTAGCTAGGGCCCTATTTTACATGAGAGGTAAGTTGATTTCATTGATGTTTTCTTGTTTGTTTGGCCCTTGGTTGCTTGGGTTTTGCTTGGTTGCCCTCGTTTTGATGCCATGAACCTTGAATTGCTTGGAACCTAGGTGAGACTTAGTGGAGCCATATACTTGGTTACGGGTTGCTTGATCTTTGCTTGTAGTTTGGAATAGAGGTAAGGGATTTATGATTCATGCTCATTTGATGCCATTCATAGGTTATGTGTGGTGAAATTCTTGTGAATTTGATGATTGGCATTAGTGGTGGAGGGAGATGTTCATGGTGGACTAGTATGTTTGCCTAGCTTGGTGTGTTGTTTATGTGCACTTCTAGCTTGGTATGAATGGTGCATTGTGGCCCAGGAAGTGTCTTTTATAGGTATATGGTGTCTGAAGGTGCCCCATGGAGATTTGGAGGGGCAAGGAAGCCTCCAAAGAGGCTAAGAAGGCTTTTTCTGGATTCATGGCACGAGGCTTTGGCACTTAGGCGCCATTCAACACTACAGCACCCAAGGTGCATTTTTAGCTTCGTAGAGTAGGGTGCTCCTACCACGTTGGCCTCAGGTGCTCCTAGCACCTAGGCCTCAATAGCACCTCTCCTGGCATCCAGGCACCAGCACTCAACAGTTTTGATGTGTTGTGGGGCTTTTGCCATAACTTTTTACTCGGGCATCAGATTGAGGCGATTCAAGATTGCATGTGAAGCTAAGAGGGAGAACTACCATTTACATGGATTTACAAAGCCTGGAAGTTCCTAGGTTTAGATTCATTTTAGTTCAAAGCACCATTGGTCAGGTGCAAGGTTTAGTACCATTGAGAGCCTAGCCAGGCCTTTAGGTTTGAGGTTCCAATCTAGAAATCTTAGTGCACCTAAGGGGGGGGGGGGTTCAAAGAACCTAGTAGATGAGTCCAACCATGTTGATTACTACTCCACTAGTGTGAACCAAGTAATGGTGGATAGGTTGTGCCTTGAGCGAAGGTTTAGTGCACTTGCGGCCTAGGCAAGATTATTTGAGGTGCAAGTGAAAACCTAGCATACTCTTGGTAAGGGTTTGAGGTGGAAGCTTAGTACACAAGTGACCTAGGCAAGTCTTAGGACTTGAGGCACTATGTGGAGGCATAGTACACCTATTGAGTTCCTTGGAACTCAAGTAAGACGCATCCACCATGTTCACCTGCACAACAATTAAAGGAAGGTTAAACTTATTGTGTCAACAAGCTAAGGCTTACTAGGAGCTAGTTAAGGGCCAAAAATTACTAGGCACAGAGTGATGTCCGTGAGAGGACTAGGAGTAGGAGGGGTCCTAAGGGACCTAGATATATGTGTAGATGTTAGACCCTCACACTGTATGAGCTCGTAGTAGATTACATATACATATATATGTGTTGTCCTCAGCATTCTCTTTGTAGGTTGAAGATCCCTTACTAAGAATCATAAAATTCTTACTACTCCCTTAGTTTCATGTTGTGTAGATGCAGAGGTTGTTGGACTCGACAATCATTGAGGGTTGTCGTGGTAGCTTCCATTAGAGGTATATCACCTTAAGAATCCTTGAGATTCTAGTTTATTTTATTGCTTGTTGGTTAAGCTACATTACTAACTATAGTTTTCTTGGCCACAGAGGCTAGTGAGCATCTAGAGGATCATTGAGGCTTGCCTCTGAGATCTCTCATCTAAGGTGGAAGCTAATTGATTGGATCTTAGTAGTATTAGCTTATGTATGTATAATTTATGGTAGTGGCCTCCAATGTGTATGTATAGAGTTATGGACTCTAGGGTTGCTTTTGGGTGTAAGGCATTGTCTATGATTGTTTAAATTCCCACACACGGTTAATTATGTGTAGGATTCATGATGATGCCATAAAAGTTTTGTATGCTTTGACTATTTGAACATTGGTTTTTATGGAAATGCCTAGGCTACATAGCTATTTTATGATTTTATACTTGCTCAAGTCAAAGCAACTTTTGTATGCATAATTGAATTCTTAGGTTAAACAACTAGTGGCATGAAGTTTTAATCAAGGTGCACAAAATTAATTATCCAATTGCAACCAACATGAAACTTGTTCTCATAGGTTTCCTAGGTAGGGCCATGAGGGGTTGTGCCACCATTGGGTCAGAGATTGCCTAGTTAAGAAAGGAGAAAGAAAAGTATTAGGCAAATTCACAACTTTTTGGCCAAGAAACCAACAAGGCAAAGGAAAGGGGATGGCAATACAACAGCCTCCCAAGCAAACACAAAAAGGGCCAGGACAACCCACACCAGCTAAAGTTCAACCACCAGCTGGGAGAGTGCACCAAATTGAAGGATTAAGGATAAAAGAAGATGCTAGCCTTGGAGAAGAGGCTATAAGCTTTGGAAAGCTGAGGAAGGAAGCACTGAAAGGTAACCTTTACCTTTATGATAAGCTTATTTTAGTGCTTTTATGATACTAGTGCATCTATATCCATTATTTTAGCTAACTTAGTAAGAGAATAAAATTTAGAGCTTACAACATTACCTCAAATGTATATGATTAGGACAGTTGAAAATTAAATGATGTTTTTAGAACACATAGTTAAAAATTGTATGATTAGGCAAAATAAGCTAGAGTTAAAGGCTAATTTGATCATTCTAGAAACAACTGGTTATGATATAATATTGGGCATGAATTGGTTAGCTAAAAATAATGTTATCACAAATTGTCAAGATAGGAAGTTGATATTTCCAGGATCAATAGAACATTCTTTGAAGGACTAAACAAAATGTAACATTGGGAAAATGAAGGTAATAGATTGCATACCTATACTTTCTGAAGAAGAATATATGGGCATGAATGATAAAGTCTAAGGCTGAGTTAGACAAGATTCTTATTATGAAAAAATTCCTAGAAGTATTCCCTTCTAAGCTACTAGGTTTACCTCATCTGAGGAAAATAGTGTTTGAGGTTAAACTAGCTCTAGAAGTAACTTTTATGTCTGCTGTACCCTACAGGATGGTAATTCATTTAATGAATAAGCTACAAAAGCAACTGGATGAACTCATTGAAAAAAGGTTCATTAGGCCAAGTGTGTCTCCTTAGGGGGGCACCAATGTTGTTTATGAAGAAATGTGAGGCTCTTAGGTTATACATTGACTATAGAAAGCTCAATGCTATGACTGTGAAATACATGTATCCTCTCCCCAAGATTGAAGACCTATTTGATCAACTTAAGGGAGCCACAGTGTTCTCAAAGATTGATCTTAGATCAGGGTACTTCCAATTGAGAGTTAAAGAAAAAAAAATATCCTTAAGACTGCTTTTAGAACAAGATATGGTCATTTTGAGTATACAGCAATGCCATTTGGGCTTACTAATGCTCTAGCTTTCTTTATGGACTTGATGTAGAGAATATTTAGACCATATCTAGACCACTTTTTGGTGATTTTTATTGTGATATTCTAGTATACTCAAAAGATGAGGAGGAGCATGAAAAGCACTTGAGAATAATGCTAGATGTGTTAAGGAAACATCAATTATATGGAAAAGTGAGGAAATGCCATTTTTGGACCAATCAAATTGAATTTCTAGGCCATGTAATCAATCAGCAAGGAATGGCTGTAGACTCAACAAAAATTGAAGTTATCTTACAGTGGAAGGACCCACAAAATGTCAGATAAATAAGAAGCTTCTTGGGTCTAGCTGGCTAATATAGAAGATTTGTGCCAAAATTTTTTGTAGTGGCAACTCGTTTAACCAAGTTAACAAGAAATAGGCAAAAGTTTGAATGGTCTGAGGAGTGTGAAAAAAGCTTCTAGGGGCTTAAAGATAAGCTCACTTCTACTCCTATGCTAAAACTACCTAATCCTAATAAACCTTTAAGGTTTACACAGATGCATCTGTTATGGGAGTGGGATGTGTATTAATATAAGAAAAAAAAGCTATAGCTTATGGATCAAGACAATTAAGACCACATGAGAAGAATTATCCAGTACATGACCTAGAACTTGCAGCTGTAATGTTTTCCTTGAAATAGTGGAGACATTACCTACTGGGTAAAAAATTTCAAGTCTTCACTAATTATTAAAGTCTCAAGTATATCTTCACTCAGACGGAGTTGAATATGAGACAGAGAAGATGGCTTGAGTATCTCAAGGACTTTGACTGTACCATTGAGTACATTGAGGGCAAGGGTAATAAAGTGGCTAACGCCCTAAGTAGGAAATATATAGGCATCCTAAAACATGGAGAAGAAGAACCTAATGAACTTAATAGCTTGACTTGTTTGGCTAACAAGTGGCTAAGATGAGAACAAGGCCAATTAAAAGTAATGACTATTCAGCTAACTTGGAAAGTAGAAAGTTGGAAGGCACAACAGCAGGAGGAAGATCTTACTAGAATATTTAGGTAGAGACATGGAAAGTTATTCCAGGGGTTCTCTTATAAGCAGGGATTGTTGTATTTCCAAAAGAGGATTTATGTACCCAAAGGGTATGAATTTAGAAAACAAATTTTTAAAAAATCCCACTTTAGTAAGATGAGCATACATCTTGGAACTATGAAGATGTATCATAGTTTGAAAGAACAATTTTGGTGGCCTAATATGAAAAGGGAAATTTACATATTTGTGTCCAAATGTGTGGTGTGCCAACAAGTGAAGGTAGAACACCATAGACCAGGGGGTAAACCACAAAATTAACCCATACATGAAAGAAAATCAGGTTTTATATCTATGGATTTCTCGGTAGGCATGCCTATGACAAAAAGAAAGCATGATACCATCTAGGTAATTGCGGATAGAGTAATAAAGTCAACCCAATTCTTACCTATTAATCTCACCGATCCTCTGGATAGGTAAGCACATCTGTACATTAAATAAGTAGTGAGATTATATGGTATCCTAGATGACATAGTTTTAGACAGAGACTCAAGGTCTGTGTTTAGATTTTCAAAATCATTACATCAGGCATTGGGTAGTCAACTGAAAGTAAGTTCAACTTACTGCCTCCAAACTGATGGGTGAACAGAAAGGACTGTACAAATCCTTGAAGATATGTTAAGGTTCTATGTGTTGGATTTTAAATGAGAATGAGATAAACTCCTACCCCTGATAGAATTCTCCAACAACAACAACTATCATTTAGTGATAAAAATGACACCTTATGAAGCCCTGTATGGGAGGAGATGCATAACTCCTCTTTGTTGGCAAGATCCTAAGGATAGAGTTAAGATAGGACCAGAACTAATCCAAGAAACCGCTGAAAGGGTTAAAATTATCTAAGAAAAAATTAAGGCTACCAATGACAGAGAGCAAGCCTATGCTAACCAAAGAAGGAGAAGAGGCTTGGAATTCCAAATAGGGGACTATGTGTGGATTAACCTCTCTCCTATGAAGGGAGTCATGAGATTTGGAAAGAAGGGAAAATTGGCCCCCAGATACATTGCACCTTCCAAATATTGGCCAGGATTGGCAATATGGCATGTAAGCCAGACTTACCTTTAGAGTTGGGTCGCATACATGATACTTTTCATATTAGTTTGCTTAAAAAGTTCTTATCTATTCCACAACAGGTTATACTAGCTTTTGATATCTCAGTGACCCCCAACCTCCCTTATAAAGAGGAACATGTAAAAGTTGTAGCCAGGGATATGAGGAAGTTGAGGAGTAAATGCATAAACATGGTGAAAATCCAATGGTCTCACCATTTTGAAGAAGAAGCCCCTTGGGAAACAGACGTTGAAATTCTCAAAAGATACCCAAGGCAATTTCCTACATTACTTGAGAATTTGGAGGACCAAATTCCTTAATGAGGAGAGCCTGTGACTTGTATAGGCCATGGGCTATGATGAAATATGAACATAATGTACATTATATGGATATATGAACAATAAAAGTCATAAGTATGAAATAAAGATTGAACAAAACAAGTATCCTATGAGAGTGCCCTAAAAGGATTTTAAATGTACCAAGGGAATCTAAGGTAAGTGGTATGGTTATGAACCAAAAAAGGCTAAACCCATTTTGAGAAGGGGACTTAATTTGAAGAAAAACTTGACCAAGAAGCCAAGTGAATAAGGTGCTCCAACATAGGGCACATAATGGGCCCTTAGACACACCTTCGTGTGCATTTATGTGAACTGAGGACTTTAAAGTCTAAAAAACTAAGGGGAATTATGTGGGCTCAATGCCTAAGCTTAAGATACAAGTGAAGGTAGCCACATAAACCAAACAAAGCTGAAGAACATATAACAAAGAACAAGGGCACCCTAGAGTACAATAGGGGACCTTCAAGTGCACCTTTGTGTGCAACCACTCGCTTATGAAGGCTCCAAAGCCTAATGTCTTGAAAAGAATCACATAAGAATGGTACTTATCATTCCAATGAGAATGAGGGCTACTATGTGGTCTAAGAGAAAGTGGAAAACACAAGGAACCTATAGAAACACCTTAAAGACACTAAGGAGCTCTTAGATGCACTTTAAGTGTACCGATTTTCAATGCAAAGTTGGAGGGTCTAATTGGCTAAATTAATTGATGAATTAGGTGCTTAATATGTGCCACTTGAAGATTTAAGTAGGAAAAAATGAAGTATTAAAATAATTGAGCTACTTGGATGGAGTTTGGATGAAGGACTATTGAAAGTCCTTGGTGGCTAAGTCATTCAACCACCGTTTGGTCTTGTAGACTTCAAGGAAGCTTCAATGCAAATACTTAGCTATTTCCTAGCTCATTTACATCCTATAGAAATAGAACAAAGCCTAGTAAAAGCCACCAAAAGGAAAGAAAAGAAATAAGAACAAAAATAAACAAAACTGAATCTAAGTATCACGGTAGATGGCAAGTCAATTGTAAAGGCTCTTCTAGTATTTCCTCTACATTAAATGTGGAGGTAAGTAAATCCCAACTTATTTCCCTTAGATAAGTTTTATTAAGCAAGAAAAATCAAGCTAAGTAAGGTTAAATTGAGTTCCAAAAAGTAATCGGCACATAAGGGGCAACAAGGGCAAAATGGTAATTTTGGCCCAAGTCAATGGAAAGACCATAATTTCAGAAAACTTAGGTTCATGCAAGTGTTTTGAACTACTTAATTTAAGACCATAAGTTTTTATAGCCATTTGGGCCAAAAATGAAAGTTACGGGTGAAAAATGCAGTATGTGAGAAATTAAGTTTTTATGCCTTATAATGGCTTGAATGGCCTAAGGCCAAAGTTTTTGGGTAAAAGAAACCTTTATTTGGGACCAAGGAGTGACGTTGTGGGGAGTGTTTAAGTGGCCTAAGTGATTCAAAGTTAAGTTTGAGGGCCAAATAGTCAAAAGGGCAAAAAAGTTGGCTATATAAGTGGAGGAGATGACATTATTCATCATCTCCCCCATTTGCCATTTTCGTAGCTTTCTTTCCTCCATAGCTCTCCACCTAAAAACCTCCCAAATCACTCAAGTTTCCATGAAAATCAAAGGTCCCAAAGCCATTCCAACAAGCCCTTAGCTAATTTTTGGAGGGATTGGTGGATTTAAAGTTGTTCTTGCAAGTTTTTGGTTCAAACCCAAATGTAAACGTATTTGATCCTAATGGGTTAGTTCTAAACTTTCTAAATGGTTAGAAATGGTCTTGACTTCATCCACTTGGTGTCCAATTTGGTTGATTTCAAGCTTGGAACTGAAAGGAACTCGTTGGAGTTCGAATGTTCTCATTGCTTCTTTCTTGCTTTCAAGATGATTGAGGTAAGGTATTTAAGTTAATTCAGCTCTAATAGTACATAGAAATGGAGTATTCTGAGTGGGAATGAAGTAAAAACAAGACCCATGTGAATTGGCCTTGGGATGGGAAAGTTTGAGCAAGTTTTGTGCAAGTTCGTACGTTGTTGCACAATGCCACAATGCATTGGTGACACAAACTGGAGACATGCCACCATTAGACGTCAGCATTCCAGAGTGTTGATGCCTTCGGTGATGCATCACCGACGGCATTGCCAAGGCATTAGACCTTCAAGCTCGGGGCATCCTAAGAATGTCTTGAACTCTCGGTTATTATCCTTAGGCTAATTTAAGATGTTCTATAGCCTCAGTTGAGTCAAGAACTCATTCCTAAGTTGGGAATTATACATTATTTAGGTGGTAGCTAAGTTGTGTGGTTAAGCTAGGGTAAGGAATGGTGGCTAAGAAAGTTAAAGTGCTCAAGTTGGCATGTGAGTGCTAAGGGGATTAAGGCGGGTTTCAGACTCTTAGTTGGCCCAAGTGAGAGGTCTTAGACCTTTGGGCAATCAAAAGGGAACCTAAGAGAATCCTAACCAAACTTTAGGGTTTGGTAAGCAAGCCACAAAGAAGCCCTAAGCTAAGCTCAAAGTGCTTGGCAAGGTGAATCATATAAGGCAGTTACCCTGCACAATAAGTTAAGGGAAGCGACTGGTGAGGAAGGAGTAAGAGGTGACTTACTCTAAGTATCCCGTGAAGGTGGGCAAGGTTTGAGTAAGTGATGACTTACTCTAAGGCGCTCGTAAGAGGACTTTATGGGGTTAGTTAAGTGCTAGCACAGGACACGAGGGCCAGTATGGAAGTACCCTAGCCATAAGTGCTCACAGCAAGTCTAGCACCTACGGGTGTAAGGAAATTTGAGGTGCATGGGCATGCGCATATTTCATCCGTCCATGCATCCATCCATCGTTTGCATTATTTGTTGTTCTTTTCTTGTTTCTGATTATGGCGGTTGCTTGCATGTTTTGTTTACATTTTATATATATGCATATATTTGCATGCTTGCATTATTTTTCCTTGCAGGTATCAAATCCCTTACTAAGTACTTTAGAGTACTCACCCCGTAAGGGTTGTGCAGGCATTAAGTAGACTAGTTAGGCTTAACAGTTGGTAGGAGGTAGCTGTTAAAGCTGAGTTTTATTGGTTTAAAGGTATTCTCTAAGTAGGAAACTCCAAGTTTCTGAGTTACTTATGGCATAAGCCTAGTATTGACCAAAGTGTTTGCCTTACAGTTTGAGGCTAAGTGAGTACAAGGAAAGTGTGGCTCATCACTTGAAGCTAGCTTGTTTGGGTGAAGAGCTAAAGATGGATCTTAGTAGATATGAGCTGCTTCTTTTATATGTATGGTAATTTCATACATAGATCACCTCTACTAGTGTCCATTGGTGTGTATAACACTAGGGTTACATTTAGGTGCATATGAGTTTGAGATGTATGCACGTAGTTGTTACTTGAAGTTAAAGTAACTAAAGTTTTATGTCTTGGCTTGTTTTGAATTATGTTTTCATTAATTGTTGTGGCACTATTTTCAATGATATTTTAGTTTAATTATTATCGCATAGCTAGGACAATGCATGCATATTTTCTGTGCAAGGTAGGCTAAGTAACTAGTTGCATGTAAAGATTTAAGATACTTCACGATTAATAACTAGCTAACTGTAAACTAAGTGGGGTTATAATTTCCAAAGAGCCTACTAGTGTTAGCAATTTAGGGCACTGGGGCCTTGTTCTATCACAGTTGGTATCAGAACAGGTCATTGGTCCTAGTAGAGAGAATAGGTGACTAAGATCTAAGTATGTCCTTGTGCTAAGTTTGGTTAGTACTGTTTATAAGTGCTCTTGGAGTTGTTGTCTGGCTTTGGTTGCAGGTATATGGGCGGATGCTCGATAAGGTTTTAGTGTTGAGGCAAGGGATCGAGCAAAGGTCTAGGAGACCCTATGGTATTAGCCATAGAAAAGTGGCAATTTCATTGTATAGTCCCAATAGCACTATGGCATGTGTAGCCCAAGGATTGTGTTCAACCCTCTAAGGAGGGGAACTCATGGTTCATGCCTAATGGGTAAGGGTTGAAGTGTGCTAAGGCCTACTAGTACACTAAGACCATGGGGGGAAATCGTCACCCTAAGGGTAGGACCAAGTTCAAGGAAATGTCTATAGTTATATGGATAAGGGCAGAGTTTGATGAGTAGTCGTAAAGCCCAAGGGTAAGGGCCAAGGAGCACTAAGTTATTAAGGGTGCACTAAGGCCAAGTGAACCATCATTACCTAAGGGCAAGGGTGACATGGATACTAAGAGAGTAATTGACCATGGGGTAAGGGGTACGGTGCACTAGAACCATGTGTGCACCCGAGCCAAGAAAGTAACATCTCCACTGTAAGGTAAGTTGAGGCCAAAGCAAACCTCAGGTAAGAATCAGTTCGGTTAGAGTCCATGGAACCCAAGGAAGAGCATCACGAATGAAAATGAGGGGCTATGAGCTAAGTGCATAGAATCAAGGAAGGTAAAGGATTAAGGGCATGAACATGCTCGAGGTCGAAGCCTAAACAAGGATAAGGTGAAGAACGCCTCAATCACCGGGGAAGCATCACCTGTGCTCATAGACAACTAGGCAGATTTACTCAGACCAATTGATTGGTTAAGGAGCTTACAACAAAGAGAGGCACATTTAAGTTTACAACATAGTAGTAAGTAGTTTTCTTGTTTAAACTGCTATGTCTGTGGTTGTGACTAGCTTGCCTAGAAAACTAGGATTACGGTGAAGTATGGGAATGTGAACCCCATAAGAGCCTGAGAATGGCAAGTTTTATTTAGGCTCTTAGAGTAGTTAAGGTTTTTCCTAGAAGCTTAAGGGTAGCAAATATGCAGTGATCGATGGTTGTGGTTTATTGATTGGTGCGCAATGCTTAAGAAGAGGATTGGTTAAAGGGCATAAGGCTTGACTTAACTGTGCTAGTCATGAGTGACCCTTGGAAGTATTCTAAGGGTAAGAGTGACTCGCAAAGAAGAGTCGGTAAGTTGTGCCATGAGTTGAGCCTTAAGTTGATCAAACTTGTAGCTATGGTGTAAGGAGTACTTTATGCATTATAAGGACAGTTTAAAGAAGGACAACTCTAAGAAAGTTATGGCTGGTCCAATTATGAGATGTGTTGCACTCTAGTTACAAGGGGTTACCAAGTAAAGCGAGATTGGATTCTCCAAGAACCTGTAACTAAGGTAAGAGGGGTTACAATGCCAAAAGTTAACTTTAGGAAGCTGAAGTTGCGAGTGAAGAAAAGTAAGTGGTACCCTAAGGACTCGTGAGGAGTTGGTTAAATGAAGGTTGAGAACTATAACCCATAGGTCTAAAATCTATGAAAATGTCTGAAAAAGGTGTGGTTCCTTAACAAGGGGAGTTCGTTGATTTTTGGTAAGTTGGTTAAGGTTCAAGAGTTAACTTGAGCCTTAAAGACTAAATGGGTAACATCCAGATCCCTAAGAAATTACAACCCAAAATGGGAGTGTAAGAAACGAACCATGGAAGCACCATTAGCCAAGTGGCTTTAAAGATAACTTAAGTAGGTTAAAAAGAAGTTGTCCTAAACAGTTTAAAACTGGGACCTATAGCTGATAAGAACACCCATGGAGACAAAATGAACTTTAAGTAGTAGACTTATGTGTAGCATTTTGTTGTGGTCTGTGTTAACCTAAGGCTGCTCAAGAAGAGTAAAGGTGAATTGAGCAGTGTTCTCGACGGTAAAAGAGTTCATTCATTCTAGATAGTGAGGGATGTTTATGAGTTTGAATGAGCTAAGAAAAATTTAAGCTAAAAGGCTAAGAGTGGGGACCTAAGTTAACCTGAAGGTTCATAAAAAAAAAAGACCTTCAGGTCTAAAGTGTACTCCACTATCGAAGGGTCTTGGGTAAATCAAGAAGAATCGGCATTGGTGTTGTTGGGTGTGAATGTCGAGATAAAGAAGCTCAAGATGGAGCTAAGTATGAGTAGAGGTAATATCCTCATTAGTGGATTCAAGGTAGTTGAAAGTTGAATTTTGTTGAAAAATTAGTAAGCTTGTTAAGCCTGAAGAAGTTTATGGGATTGTTCATTTCCTAAGGGGTAAGGTGAGAGGTTACCTAAGTGGTTTAAAAGTCGAAGTGGGGTTAGTTCATGGCTAAGAAAGACTCTTGAACAAGTAGGTAGCCAAGAAAGGAACCAAAACCCTAAAGTAAGATTATTGAAGCAAAAGTAGTTGAAGCTACCTAATGAGTCCCTAAGTTGAGTTGCTAAATGATGGCCTTGAATCACTAAGAGCCTATGAGAATGAGTCATACAGAAAGCTCTAGTAAATCTTATTATTCAAAGAGACTTCAAGTGCTTAAGTGAAATATAGGCCAAAAGGGTTCCAAGGAAGACTTCCTTGGGCATAAGGAGGTTGTAGGTCTTAGTTAAGCCTAAGGGTCACAGTATGGGTTATGGGTGTGTAAATCACATTAAGTAATCATGGTGGTTAGTGCATAAGGATGGGCTAATAAGGTGATGCCCAGTAGCATCTTCGCCATGTGACATGGTAGGAGCGAGGGGGACTTCCGGTGAGGAAGAGCACCTGAGGTGGAGATTTCCCAGGGGAAGTTACCTGAAAGGCTTAGAAGACAGAGGTTAGGAGGTCCCTGGAGTCTTTTTCCGGGGAGGAGCCTTCGACGCCTAAGTCAGTGTTTAGGAGATATGGAGGTGGTAAAGAGTGGAGAAGTATGGTCTCTGGTGCTCAACTCCTTTACCTGGGGTGCTTACCGAGTATTTATAGAAGGGCGAACAGTAGTAGTTCTCCTCACGTGGCTGGCCCAGATCGTGACACGTGTTCGGTGGGATGTGGTCCACGTCTTCGGGGAAAAGAGGAACATCCAGCTGACCATAGGCCGCCTGGCTAGGAGCCTAGGCAACCCGAGAGTGGCGTACTAGAGTGTTTCTGCAGGCGGCATATCAGAGCGTGTCTGGGGGCGGCATGTCGGGGATGTGTCAAAGGCTCCTTAATTGCTCCTGTCGTACTCCCGAGGTCCCTTTGGTAGAAGAGACCTCTTCGGAGAAGAACTTGTCTCCCGAGGTTACTTTAGTATCGCAGGAGTATATTTCCCGAGGGTGGTTTTTCTCAGGGATACCCCCACTTGTGAGGATGGTTTAATCGTCCCCCGAGGTTGGCACTGTCATTTCCTGGAACAGAGAATTGCCGAGGTCGGATTTGGGGGGTCGAACATCCTTCTTTTCGTAGCAGGTGGTTTCTCTTTCGAGGTTGGTACCTTGTCCGAGCCTGTGGGTTCGGAAGGTGATGGGCACTTCGGCTATCATAAGGCAATGACCTAAGTATAAGGAAGCAAGGTATAGGTAGCAAAGCGGCTCAAGTAAGGCATAAGATTTGTATATCTTATTTAAACACATTTGTGTGTTGGGAGCACTCATGGTGGGTTGTGTTAACCCAATGGGTAAAGGGTGTTAAGAAAGACCCCTATGGATTCCATAAGAAACCAAGATGATAAGCATGAGGGCAAATTCCAAATGCTAAGTTGGAATCAACCAAACTAAGATTTCTAAGAAGGCTAAGGGTGTGGCATAAGTTGCGGGACACAATGTTTACCCAAGTGTAGGAGCTCAGAGAGGACCATGAAAGGTTAAACGTCAAGAGTCCTAAGGGCTTCCTAAGAAAAGTTAAGAAGGGCCATGGAGCCTAAGAGAACTCAATGCTAAGTATACACCTAAAGTGGCCAGGTAATCAAGCTAAGGCCTAAGGGTCATGGTAGTAATATGTTAGGGGCAGTATGGGGTGTTTAAAGCAATAGTAAGTTAATCAGCAGTGCTAAGGATTGGTCTTTAGTAATTTGAAAAGACCTAGGAAAAGGATGCAATGGCATGGAATATCCCATCATCAGAGAAGGCCGAGCTAATTAAGGAATGACTCTTAGGTGATAAAAAGTGAAGGAGAATGCTAAGGATGTCTTAAGAATTAAGGGCCAAGAAATATCTATGTGACTAAGAGTAGTCAAGGACCCGAGCATGTTAGAGATTACCTAGAGGAGTCAAGTGTGGAAGAGTTGGGTAGTCCATGGTACACCCAAGGGCACCCGAAGAATGTAAAGCCTTTGTGAACTAAGGTGCCTATACCATGGCAAGGGTGACAAGTTTATAAGTGCCTAAAATGGCTAAGGAACCCTAAGGTAGTAAGTGTAAATAGCTAACTAAGAAAGTTAAGGGTAAATCACCATAAAATGGTACTGTACTTAAGGTGCTAAAAGGCAATGATGCAAAGAGCGCTAAGTGGTGGTAATTGAGAAACATATAAGTAGGGCTAGAAAGCCTAAGTAAGGTGTAATGGTTCCACCAAGGGTAATGGTTCAAGTAGGAGACTAAGTACTCCTAAAGGTACCCCCAAGGTGGAGGATGGCCAAAAAGGAGTAAGTAACTCTAGTTTGTATAGGCTTAAGTGAAAATTTGGAGTATAGGGATGTGCCTTGTGAACAAAGGTAAGGTGTCCATCCCATAAGTAGTGTCTCCAAGGAAAGGTCTCTGAAGGAGTACCTTATGAAGTTTCTGAACCAACAAGTCAAGAAGCTAAGTACTGGAATGAGCTTATGGTTAAGGAGCTATGGGCAACCATAGTAAGGAAAAGACCAGGAGTAAGAGAACTGAGCAATATGTAAGAGGATTATCATCCAAGTGTTGTGCTCGGTTAGGAATCAAAATTTGGAGGACCAAATTTCTTAAGGTGGGGAGAATGTAAAGGCTCTCCTAGTATTTCCTCTACATTAAATGTTGAGGTAAGTAAATCCCAAGTTATTTTCCTTAGATAATTTTTATTAAACAAGCAAAAGCAAGTTAAGTAAGGATCATGTTGAGTTCCAAAGAGTAATTGGCACATAAGGGGCAAAAAGGATAAAATGGTAATTTTGGCCCAAGTCAGTGGCATGATCATAATTTTAGTAAAATTAGGTTCATGCAAGTGTTTGAACTACTTGATTTAGGGCCGTAAGTGTTTATAGCCATTTGGACCAAAAATGAAAGTTAAGGGTGAAAAATGCACTAAGTGAGAAATTAAGGTATTATGTCTTATAATGGCTTAAGTGGCCTAAGGGTAAAGTGTTTGGGTAATTAAAACCTTTCTCTGGGACCAAGGATGATGGTGTGTGGAGTGTTTAAGTGGCCTAAATGATTCAAGTTAAGTTTGAGGGCCAAAGTGTCAAATGGAAAAAAAGTTGGCTATATAAGTGGTGGAGATGACACTATTCATCATCTCCCCTGTTTGCCATTTCCATAGCTCTCTTTACTCCATAGCTCTCCATCTCCAAACCTCCAAAATCAATCAAGTTTCCATGAAAATCAAAGGTCCCAAAGCCATCCCAACAAGCCCTGAGCTCATTTTTGGTGGAATTGGTGCATTTGGAGTTGTTCTTGGAAGTTTTTGGTTCAAACCTGAAGCTAAACTTATTTGATCCTTATGGGTTAGTTCTAAACTTGTTAAATGGTTATAAATGGTCTTAACTTCATGCTCTTGGTGTCCAATATGGGTGATTTCAAGCTTGGAACTCAAAGGAACTCATTGGAGCTCGAATGTGCTCATTGCTTATTTCTTGCTTTCAAGATGATTAAGGTCAGGGATTTAAGTTAATTCAACTCCAATAATGCATAGAAATGTAGTATTTTGAGTGGGAATGAAGTAGAAACAATATCCATGTAAATTGGCCTTAGGATGGTAAAGTTTGATAAAGTTTCATACAAGTTTGCATGCTATCACGCAATGCCGTAATGCATTGGTGACATGTCACCGTTGGCGACGCCATTTGGCAACTCAAACTGGAGACGTGTCCATATTAGATGTCAGGATTCTTGAGCAACCAAGTCATTACTACCTCAAGCTCAGGGTATCCTAAGAATGTCTTCAACTCTCGGTTATCATCCCTAGGCTAATTTAAGATGTTCTGTAGCCTTGGTTGGGTCAAGAACTCATTCCTAAGTTGGGAATTATGCATTATTTAGGTGGTAGCTTAGCGGTGTGGTTAAGTTAAGGTAATGAATGGTAGCTAAGGAAGTTAAAGTGCTCAAGTTGCCAAGTGAGCACTAAGGGGATTAAGGCGGGTTTCAGGCTCTTAGTTAGCCCAAGTGGGAGGTCATAGACCTTTGGGAAATCAAAAGGAAACCTAAAAGAATCCTAACCAAACTTTAGGATTTGGTAAGTAAGCCACAAAGAAGCCCTAAGCTAAGCTTGAAGAACTTGGTAAGTTGAATCACATAAGGCAGCTACCCTAGATAATAAGTTAAGGCAAGAGACAGGTGAGGAAGGAGTAAGAGGTGACTTAGTCTAAGTGGCGTATCAAGGTGGGCAAGGTTTGAGTAAGTGATGACTTACTCTAAGGCACTCGTATGAGGACGTCATGGGGTTAGTTGGGTGCTAGCATAGGATACGAGGGCCAATATGCAAGTGCCCCAGCCGTAAGAGCTCACAGTAAGTCTAGCACCTATGGGTGTAAGGAAGTCTGAGGTGCTTGTTCATGCGCATATTTCATCCATCAATCCATCCACCATCCATCCATCATTTGCATTATTTGTTGTTCTTTTCTTGTTTCTGATTATGGCGGTTGCTTGCTTGTTTTGTTTGCGTTATATATATATGCATATATTTGCATGCTTGCATTGTTTTTCCCTACAGGTACCAAATCCCTTACTAAGTACTTGAAAGTACTCACCCTTTAAGTGTTGTGCAGGTATTAAGTGGACTAATCGAGCTTAATAGTTGGTAAGAGGTAGCTGTTAAAGCTTTGTTTTGTTGGTTTAAAGGTATTCTCTAAGTAGGAAACTCCAAGTTTCTAAGTTAGTTATGGCATAAACTAGTACTGACCAAAGTGGTTGTTTTACAGTTTGAGGCTAAGTGAGTACAAGGAAAGTGTGGCTCATCACTTGAAGCTAGCTTGCTTGGGTGAAGAGCTAAGGATGGATCTTAGTAGATATGAGCTGTTTCTTTTATATGTATGTTAATTTCATACATAGATTGCCTTTACTAGTGTCCATTGGTGTGTATAACACTAGGGTTGCATTTGGGTGCATATGAGTTTCAGATGTATGCACATAGTTGTTTCTTGAAGTTAGAGCAACTAAAGTTTTATGTCTTGGCTTGTTTTGAATTATGTTTTCATTAATTGCTGTGGCACTATTTTCAATGATATTTTAATTTAATTGTTATCGCATAGCCAGGGCAATGGATGCATATTTCCTATGCAAGGTAGGCTAAGTAACTAGTTGTATGTAAAGATTTAAAATACTGCACGAGTAATAACTAGCCAACTATAACCTAAGTGGGGTCATAGTTCCCAAAGAGCCTACCAGCAATTTAGGGCACTGGGGCCCTGTTCCGTCACACCAATGATGGTGCTCTCTATGAGTTAATATCTTCTTGTTTTCTTGCTATCTTCTCTTCCTCCTAGCCACACACCTAGAAAAACATCTAGAAGCCACCAAAAATAAGGAAGGCAAGAAAGGACAAGAACAAGCTAAAGCCTTAGTAGCCCTTAACTAATCCTGCAAGTCACAAGCGTTTCCCTTTTTCAAGGTGATGCCCTTCAGCATCATTGTCTTGCGATATGGTGAATTCCGAGGGAGCTTCCGAGGAGGGAGAACGTCTGACGGAGATGTTCCCCAGGTGGGAAAGTACCTGAAAGACTCCGAAAAAAGGTTAGGAGGTCCCCGGGATGATTATCCGGGGAGGAGCCTCCGACGCCCAAGTCAGTTTCCTAAGAAGGTGAAAGGGGACATTTAGGGAGTCTCACGGACTTGCCTGTTTGTGTCTTTTCAGGAGAGAGGAGTCCAATGCCTGCCAGGACGTGTTTCCTGTGTATTTATAGGGAAGCCTGGCCCGTTTAGATCATGACACGTGTTCGGTCAGATCTTTTCTGTACCTTCGGATGTAGGGGACAAGTAGCCAGTGGCAGGCTCCTTGAGCCTTGAACCGAGTCAAGTCATGACAAGACCCGGACGGCTTCGGCTCGTCAGGTCGCCGTTTTAGGCAGCGTATGGGCGATCTGTCAGAGGCTCCTTAAATGCTCATTAAATGCTCATGCCGTACTCCCGAGGTCCTTTGGGCGGGGTCATCTTTTGGTACGGACGCCTTTCTTCGGGAATCACGTTGGTGGTTCGGGGAGTTCTCTAGCTCGGGAGTTTCGCCTTCGGGGAGAATCTCTCCTGCTTTCAGTAGCTGGTTCTTTTCTCCCGAAGGCGATATGTTCGGTTCCCCGAGAGAGTCAACGACACATTTAGATAACCTGGCGTTTCAGCCGAAGTGCTTACTCCGTCATGCTCGATTTCGCTCCTGCCGAGGTCTGTGGCAATGCTTCTTTCCGAGCTACGTCAGGCTCCCCGGTCAAACCTTCTGGGAAATTCATGCTGGGGGAGGCGATAGCCTTTTGGCTATCACAAGGCACTAGGGATAGGTGAGTTGTTCTAACTTTGGGATTTAACTAGCTCAATTAAGATCCTCATTGACTAGGGTTTTAACCATCGACTTTCTTCTGCTCTAGTGAACATGGTAACTGTCGAAGTCACAAAATTGAGACCTAAGCACAACTGTACCTATACTAGACCTAGCACTTTGATTACTAAGTACGACACTTAACTAGGTGGGAGATTACCTTACCTTATGGCTAATTGTGAGTCACCTCTCAACTGGTCATGATAAAATTTTCCTTACAACACTCCTTTGATGCTACCCCAAAGGGTTAAGGCAATACATCCTTTTCCTGGCATCATCTAGTCATTCTGACCATATTTAATGTTCTACTAACTTACTAGAATTAACATAAAGCATTAAGCGATCATCATAACATTCCTTAGTGTTAGTGCTGTGCTTAAAAGCCAATCATGAGATGATTGAATTTTGCACATTGAGTCATGATATTTCATTAAGGCATCGTTCTAATAATTGTGTTTGTTATTTGTTTCTGCGTAATATAATCAAACATAATTATAACCGTAGAATAATAGTATTATTAAACATCCCTAGTTTATTATTGTGGAGTGGGTTACAATAATACATAAAGACTAGCATATGTGGAAACTAATATGAGATATGCAATTTATATATGGGTACAAGTTAGAGAACTTGTCTACTGGACCGACCCACCATGAGAATGCTACATAGATCGTTATATGAGTGTCATAAGTGAGTCTCATAGTAATCATGGTATATGTAGTCTTTTGACCTAAGATCATCAAGGTTCCCTACATGTGAGTCATGCACTTTGATACTTCCTTTTGTTGCCTGTAACTGAGTGAACATGAAGGTGATCATTGGGTATGTCACATATCATGCAGAGGGTTTTGTATATCAAGATGGGATTTGTCCCTCCTATGTAACAGAAGTGATATCTTTGGGCCTCTTGATAGTGTTAGTGTTGTGCCCAAAAGCCAATCATGAGATGATTTAATACAAAACAACTAACATATGTGGAGACTAGTATAAGATATGTAGTCTATATATGGGTACAAGTTGGAGAACTTTTGTACTGGACTGACCCGCCATGAGAATGCTTCATGGATTGTTATATGAGTTTTATAAGTGATTCTCATAGTGATCATGGTATTTGTAGTTCTTTGACCTAAGGTCGTTAAGGTTCCCTACATGTGAGTCACATACTTTGATACTTCCCTTTGTTACTCATAACTAAGTGAACTTGAAGGAGGTCATTGGGTATGTCACATATCACGCAGAGGGCCCTCCTATGTAACGGGAATGATATCTTTGGGTCTCTTGATAGAGTGAGACTTAGAAAATGTATGGCTATGCTCAAAAGAGTTGATGTATGATATCAATGTCATTAGTTTAAGTTAGTTTACTCAGAAATGAAGAAACCAAAGATTGGGCTGTATGAGAGTGACACATTCCATGTCTCGCACTTAGTCTTGATGTCTTGGACAAAGGGAAAATAACATATGTGGATAATGATCATAAAGGTTTAGTCAAATCACCGACAATCTTGTCACTTGGGTATCAATGATGTATTGCAAGACACCACTCATTCCTTATGATCATAAATATAATTTACTATCATTGCCATTGTGGTAAGAGCCTATTGGGTCGTACACATAAAGCCTATTTGGATTATTTGAGTGTATGGGCTAATTTATTTGGATTATGGTTTCATGATAATTTCATGTTAATAATTGGCCCAAAAGTTGAGCCACTATTAAGCCTGAAATTAAAGCTTAATTGGATTAGGGCTTTGAAACTCATTAGGCCTGGCAGTTGAGTGTCACTATAAATAAATCATATAGTGAGAAATTCGTAACTTTTTCCCTAGCCTCCCAAAAGTTTCAGCCGCACTCTTCCCTTGCTATTCCTTGGAGGACATAGGCTAGCATTGTAGGTACAAGGGAAACACATTTGCTGGGATGTGGTGGAGTCGCAGTGATCCTGAGAAGCTCATGTGGATACCGTAGAGAGCTTGAACACATCAATTGTTCAGGTTTTGTGATTCGAATCAACAGTTGGGTGAAAGATCTCAACTGAAATAGGTATGAAAATTTTTGAACACCTGGTTTACCCTGTTTCACTTGGATCCTAGAGGGTTTTGGTTATATTTTGCTGCCCTTGTTTGGCTCCTAAAACCTTAAAGATAGAGTGAGACTAAGAAAATGCATGGCCATGCTTGGAGGAGTCGATATATGATATCAATGTCATTAGTTTAAGTTAGTCTACATGGTAATCAAGAAACCATAGATCGGGCTATATGAGAGAGACACATTTCATGTCTCGTGCTTGGTTTTGTATCTTGGACAAAGGGAAAATGGCATATACGGATAATGATCATAGAGGTTTAGTTGAATCACCAATTATCTTGTCACTTGGTTAGCAATGATGTGTTGCTAGACATCGCTTATTGTTTATGATCATAAATATGATTTATGATCATTGCCAATGTGATAAGAGCCTATTAGGTCACAAACATAGAGCCAATTGGTTATTTGAGTGCATGGGCCAAATTGTTTGTGTTTTGGCTTCATAATAATTTTGGATTAATAATTGGCCCAAAGGTTGAGCCATTAATTAAGCCTGAAATTAAGCGTAATTTGATTACGGTTTTGAAACCCATTAGGCTTGGGAGTTGAGTCTCACTATAAATACGTCATATAGTGAGAATTTTGTAGCTGTTGTGCTAGCCTTCTCGAGGATGAAATTAGAAGGGTTCTAAAGGTTCCAAATCACACTTTTCTCTTGCCATTCCTTTTAGGACGCAAGCTAGCATTATGGGCATAAAAGGAACACATTTGTTGGGATGTGGTGGAGGTGTGGTGATCCTAAGAGGCTCGTGTAGATACGATAGAGAGCTTGAACAAGTCAACTATTCAAGTTTTGTGATGCAACTCAACAGTTGGGTGAAAGGTCTCAATTGAATTAGGTATAAAATTTTTGAACACCCGATTTACCCCATTTCACTTGGATCCTAGAGGCTTTCAGTTATAGTTTGCTACATTTTTTTGACTCCCAAAACCCAACATAAGGAAGCTTGATCACACATCATATAACATCATGAGCTAGTTTCACACCATCATGCTTTAGATTTGCCTTGCTTTTGCTCTTCCTTGCCACTTTTAATTTAGGTAGCTTTAAGAGGTTTTGCTAGGTACTTGGCTAGGTTGTATACAATGAGGAGACAACATAAAATCAATGAGATATGAACTCACAAATAGCACCATCGTTAGAATGGCATACTTAGTTTCAATCTCAACTAGCTTGTTTTCTCCTTTGGTTTTTCTTTCTTTCCTTGTAGTGGTTTTTACTAGGATTTAGCCTATTTTTGTAGGCTACAAATGAGGTAGGAAATAGCTAGGAAATAGCTAATAAGCTTCCTTGAACATTAAAGACCAGATGATGGCAGAATGAACTTGGCCGCCAAGGACTTTGACTAGTCCTTACTCTAACTCCTTCCAAGCAACCCAATTCTTTTAATACTTCTTTTTTTGCTACTCAAATCATAAAGTGGCACATATTAAGCACCCATTTCATCAATTAGTTTGGCCAATTAGGCCTTTCAACTTTCCTTGAATATAGGTACACTTATAGTGCATCCGAGCACACCTTAGTGTTCGTTATGGTGTTTCTATAGGTTTCTTGTGTTTTCCACCTTTTCTTACCCCACATAGTTGCCCTCATTTTCATTTAAATGATAAGAATTAGTATCATGTAATTATTTTCAAGACATTAGGCTTTAGAGCCTTCATTAGCATGTGGTTGCACACAAAGGTTCACTTAAGGGCCCTTGAGTGCACTCTACGGTGCCCTTGTCATTTATTTTGTATTCTTTACATTTCATGGGTTAATTTGATGACCTTCATTTGTCTTTTAACTTGAGGCATTAAGCCCACACAATCCTGCTTAGTAGTATAGGCTTTAAAGCCCTCAAGTTCACGTAAATGCACACAAAGGTATGCCTAAGAGCCCCTTTTTTGCCCTATCTTGGAGCCCTTTTTGTGCCCTATCTTGGTGTACCTTGTTCACTTGACATCTTGGCCAGGTTTTTCTTCAAATTTAAGCCTGCTTCTAAAAATAGGCTTAGCACTTAAGCATAGCCTTGTTTGACTTACAATCATACCACTTTCCTTAGGTTCATGTGAAGTACGCTTACAGTAACTTTAGGGCATTCTCATAGTATACTGGTTCTATTTAGCCTTTATTTCATACTTGTTACTTGTATTGCTCACACATCCACCTAATATACATTAAGTGTATATTTCATCATAACCCATTGCTATACAAGTCACAGGCATGACATTCTCTCCCTTTTAAAGAATTTGGTCCTCTAAACTCTCAAGTATGGTAGGAAATTCCCTTAGGTATCTTTTGAACATTTCAGCCTCTGTTTTCCAAATGGCTTCTTGCTCAGAGTGGTGAGATCATTGAATTTTAACCATGTTTATCCATTTACTCCTTGACTTCCTCAAATCTTGGCTAGGACTTTTATAGGTTCCTTTTCATAAGAGATGCTGGGGGTCACTAGGATATTAGAAGTTGGTATAACTTGTTGTGGGTCAGATAAGTACTTCTTAAGTATACTAACATGAAAAGTATCATGTATGTGGCCTAACTCTGAAGGTAAATCCAGCTTAAATGCCACATTGCCAATCCTGGCTAGTTTTTGAAATGGTTCAATGTATCTGGGGGTTAATTCGCCCTTCTTTCCAAATCTCATGACTTCTTTGATAGGAGAGACTTTAATCCTTGCATAGTCCCCTATTTGGAATTCCAAGTCTCTTCTCCTTCTTTGGTCGGCATAAGCTTGCTTTCTGTCATTGGCAGCCTTAATTCATTCTTGGATTATTTCAACCTTTTCAATGGTCTCATGGATCAATTCTAGTCCTATCTCAACTGTATCCTTAGGATCCCACCGACAGTAGGGAGTTATGCACTTCCTCTACAAGGCTTCATACAATGCCATTTTTATGACTGAATGATAACTATTATTATAGGAGAATTCTATCAAGGGCAGGAGTTGATTCCATTCTTCTTTAAAGTGCAATACACAACACCTTAACATATCTTCAAGAATTTTTATGGTTCTTTTTGTTTGTCGATTAGTTTGAGGGTGGTAAGCTGAACTTACTTTCAGTTGAGTACCCAGTGCCTAATGTAGTGATCTCCAAAATATAGACACAAACCTTGGGTCTCTATTTGAAACTATATCTTCTGGAATGCCATGCAATCTCTCTATTTCTTTGATGTATAGTTGTGCCAGCCTATACAGAGGGTCTGCGAGAATAACAGGCAAGAAGTGGGTTGACTTTCTAAGTCTATCCACAATCACCTAGATAGTATCATGCTTTGTTCTTGTTATGGGCATGCTTACCAGGAAATTCATAGATATGGAACCCCATTTTGTTTCTGGTTTGGGCAAATTTCAAAATTTGCCCCCTGGTCTTTGGTGTTCTACCTTCACTTGTTGGCATACTACACATTTGGACACAAATGTGTAAATTTTGCTTTTCATATTAGGCCACTAAAAGTGTTCTTTCAAACTTTAATAGATCTTCATAGTTCTGGGATGTATGTTTATCTTACTTGAATGAGCTTCTTTTAGAATTTGTTCTATTAATCCATATCCATTGGGTACATAAATTCTATCTTGGAAATACAGTGATCCCTGCCTATAAAAGAACCCTTAACTTTTCATGTCTTTGCCCATACATTCTAGCAAGGTCTACATCCTACTGTTATGCCTTTAGTATTTCAGCTTTACAAGTTGGCTGAATAATTACTACTCTCGTGCTTGTTTCTATCTTAGCCATTTTTTAGCCAAACTGTTACCACCTCACAAAAATTGGGGAATTACAAGTGTGTCATAATGACTAAAAACCATTATATTGTGTAATTCTCACCATAGTGATTGAAGTGTGGCAGGGTGATAGCCGAAGTGTTGGGTTTCAGGAGCCAAACAGCGCAGCGGAATTTAACCGAAACCCTCCAGGATCCAAGTGAAACTGGGTAAACCGGGTGTTCGAAAATTTTCATACCTAATTTTCGGTTGAGATCTCTCATTCAACTGTAGAGTCGAATCACAAAACCTGAACAGTTGACGTGTTCAAGCTCTCTATGGTATCCACACGAGCCTCTCGGGATCACCACGCTTCCACCACGTCCCGGCAGATGCGTTTCTCTTGCGCTCGCAGTGCTAGCTTGCGTCCTCCAAGGAATTACAAGAGAAGAGTGCGACTGTCCTTTTTGGGAGGCTAGGGCAAGGAGACCTGCGAATTTCTCACTTAAAAGTTGTATTTATAGTGAGACTCAACTTCCAGGCCTAATGGGTTTCAAAGCCCTAATCCAATTAGGATTTAATTTCGGGCTTAATAATGGCTCAACTTTTGGGCCCATTATTAATACGAAATTAAAGTGAAACCATAACCCAAATAATTAGCCCATGCACTCTAATGATCCAAATTGCTCTATGTGTGTGACCCAATAGGCTCTTACCACGTTGGCAATGATCATAAATCACATTTATGATCATAAGCAATGAGCGGTGTCTAGCAACACATCATTGCTACCCAAGTGACAAGATTGTCGATGATTCGACTAAACCTTTATGATCATCACCGATATATGCCATTGTCCCTTTGTCCAAGATATCAAGACTAAGCATGAGACATGGAATGTGTCACTCTCGTATAGCCCAATCTTTGGTTTCTTGATTACCGAGTAGACTAACTTAAACTGATGACATTGATATCGTATATCAACTCATCCGAGCATGGCCATGCATTTTTCTAAGTCTCACTCTATCAAGGGGCCCGAAGATATCACTCCCGTTACATAGGAGGGACAAATCCCATCTTGATCATACAAATCCCTCCGCATGATATGTGACATACCCAATGACCTCCTTCAAGTTCACTCAGTTACGAGCAACAAAGGAAAGTATCAAAGTATGTGACTCACATGTAGGGAACCTTGATGATCTTAGGTCGAAGGACTACATATACCATGATCACTATGGGAATCACTTATGACACTCATATAACGATCCATGTAGTGTTCTCATGGTGGGTCGGTCCAGTACACAAGTTCTCCAACTTGTACCCATATGTAGACTACATATCTCATATTAGTCTCCACATATGCTAGTCGTTATGTATTATTGCAACCCGCTCCACAATAATACTAGACTAGGGACTTTTAAGAATATCATTATTCTAGGGTTACAATTATGTTTGTTAAGTTACGCAGGAACAAAACAACAAACATAATTGCTGGATTAATGCCTTAATAAAATATCATGACTCAATGTGCAAAAATACAATCATCTCATGATTGGCTTTTGGGCACAACACTAACACGAAGTGCTATCGCCCTTTAAACCTGTGAACTTTGGCCATATACCACATTCAGTAAATCGAGTGCCACTCGTAAGGAGTACCAGTACTAACCTGGGAAAGAGGGAGTCTGACACCATGGGCATACGACCTTGGTGGCCCACCAGCACCTCTGGGAGTGACAGTACTGACCTCGCAAAAATAGTGCGTCACCTCCCCCAGAAAAGCGGTCGAGCCAGCTTCGGGGGAGAAGGGCCAACCACCTTTGGCAGAAGAAAATCCCCCCGAACGAGTAGCTTCAATGCTAAGGAAACCACCGAACTACTGAGACGACTTTGGGAGAAGGGTCCTTATTTTGAAGGGTGACCTCAACTGAAGGGACCTTAGGAGTACGACAGAAGCAATTAAGGAGTCTCTGACATGTCGCCTTCACATGCTACACACCGCCCTCATATGCACTCTGACACATTGATGCCACCTACGTCTTGTCATGTAGGGCTATTCCTGCCCTAGCCCATGGCCGAGGAGCCTACAGGCGGCTAGAGGCCCCCACGCCCAAAAGTACAGATTACATCCGACCGAACACGTGTTGCAATCTGGACGGACCACACCCTCCTTTATATACTAAGGCAATGGCCTTAGCGAGGGGGATATCTCCTTTCCTGAAAAAAACGTGAAACAGGCAAGAACCTTTGGCCCCCAATACTTTCTCTCCACCTCAAAAACACTGACTTGGGCGTCGGAGGCTCCTCCCCTGAAAAAGACTCCAAGGACCTCCTAACCCCTGTTTTCTGAGTGTTTCAGGCAGATTCTCTTGGGAAATCTCCACTTCAGATGTTCTCCCTCACTGGAAGTCCCTCCCGGTCTCACCATGTCACACAACGAAGATGTTGCAGGGCATCATTTGGCACAGTCTGTGGTAACCCACCCCCAGGTCGCCGTCGTTGAAACTCGGCGTTCCAAGGACAAGGGACTTCCGAAGTCCCCATCTGTGCCAAGGGTTCAATCGGTAACCGAACAAACTGTAGCAGGGACGTCCTTGCCTGAGGATGAACGTCCTCTGACTATTACCATGGGCTTCCTGCGTGAGTTCCAACTCTCCATCATGGCTGAAATGACGTAGCAGTTAGATCGAAGATGGCCACAGCCAACTCCGGGTGAAGGGCCCTCTTCACCAGCACCTCGCCGGGAGAAGAGTCCCAGATTAACTCACTGGAGTTCGGGAAGCGGGGATCAACGTGATGAGTCATTGATGGAAAATATACCCTTCAGGGTGCAACCTACGGGAGAAGCGGGGCCAAAACGACCCAGAACTCCCCGCCAAATGAGTTCTTCACCTGAAGAAAAGTCGCCATATCCTCGGCGCTCAAGTCACTCCCCAAAAAGGAGACATTAGTCTCAGTTCCCGGAGGCCTCTAGATAGCAGGAAGAAGAGCCCAGTGCCACACTCCTCAAGGAAAAAATCTTAAAGAGGCTAGAAAGTCTGGAGAGACAGGTAGCTCGGAAGCCCGTATAGGCTAGGTTGTCAGAAACCTTCAATGGAGATGAATCACCATTCACCTGAGCGGTAGCCGAAGCACTTATGCGAGTGACTTTCAGGTACCTCAGTTAGAGACCTATGATGGCCAGACTGACCCCCAGGCTCATCTGACCAAATACAAGCGCTGACGACGCCACCTTGTGCAAATGTGTTGAGGTCACCCTTGCTGGACTAGCAACGGCATGGTACAACTCATTGGCTCCTAGAACCATCATGGAGTTCCAAGAGTTTTCTACTACCTTCACGCAGTAATTCATCAGAAGCCGGCCCACGGCGAAGATGCCAGTCCAAATGTTTGACATAGCGCAGAAAAATGGGGAAACCATTAGCGACTATGTTGAAAGGTTCAACCGGGAAGCCTTAAGTGTTCTGGACTTCAGGCCAGAAATACGTATCCTGGCCATGACACGAGAACTTCGGAGAGACTCCCAGTTATTCTATGAATTCTCCAAGGATCCCCCCGACACACTCGGTGAATTTTACCGAAGGGCCGGGCAGCACATGACTGCTGAAGAGCTAAGAATAGGAGGCCCAAAACATGATCATATTCACACTGAGGGGCCTAGCCAGCAAACTCGCTACCCAATCGAATCAGGGGGACGACCTCGAAATCTTAAGGGAAGGAAGCCATTGGGTTTCACTCCCTTGAACACCACAAGGACAAACATCCTTATGGTGATGGAAAGGCAAGGAACTTAGATCCAACGACCGAAGGCCATGGCCTTGGACAACAAAAAGAACATGAAGAAATTCTGCCAATTCCATCGGGACCACGGGCACGATACCGAGGACTGCTTCCAACTAAGGAAATACATAGAATCCTTAATAAAGCAAGGTCAACTTCGATGTTACCTGCGGATGCCCTCCCCAAAGGAAAGAAGAGAAGAGGATGGGAAAGGAGATGACGAGGAGTATGACTCCGACAGGCGCCAGAATCGAAGTCCAAAAAGGCATTTGCCACCCCCGGCAGAAGTGATACAAATGATCACAACAGGACTGCCGTCGGCAGAAAGGAAAAGAAAAGCTAGGGAGATTTCGGTGATGGAATATGGGAACCCATCAAAAAAGCTTGTTCAGAAAGATGGGTCCACTGTCATATTTCCTCATGATGATCCATTGCTGGTTATGGCAAGGATAGGAAGCTGGGACATCAAGAGAGTACTGCTTGATGATGGTTCAAATGCAGATGTCTTATTCTCACACCTACTACCGAGTTTGGGTATATCAAGGAGTGACCTCAAGTCCGTCACTTTTCCTACTTTTGGAGTGGGACCGTTCGAACTCCCCGTCCTCGGCTGGATTGACCTTCCCTTGATGCTAAGGGGAACTTCAATAAACAACAAAGACGAGTTGTTTGCCTCTGTAATAACAAGGTTCATCGTCATAGATGTCCCTTCGTCATATAACGCCATTCTTGGGAGGCAAACGCAAGGGAACCTCCACATCCGCTCGGATGTAAAGTTCTTAACTGTCACCTTCGCCACCAAGGATGGAGATGCTGAGATCTTCATCAACCAGGGGGAGGTGAGGAAGGTGTTTGTCAAGGCGAGGAAAGCCCCGGTGACAAACTGCCCGCAGACTACGGAAACGAAGGTCGTACTCGCAGAAGAGTCAAAAGGAGAAAGAACAGAAGATTCTAAGAAAATAGAAACGGAAGACATAGAGCTTGTCCTAGGCCGGAACACTCAAATAGGGAAAAAATTGGCCAAAGGTGACAAGGAAAAACTTGTATCTTTCCTACTAATGAATAAAGATCTACTTGCCTACTTGCCGAAAGACATGCCTAGGGTAGACCCTCGCATAATACAGCATAGCCTTAAAGTGAGCCCAGAGGCAAGGCCTGTCTGCCAAAAAAGCGAAGCCTCTCAGCACACAAGAACAACTTCATCAAAACCGAAGTCCAGCACTTGATAGATGCGGGCGTAATCAGGGAGGTCAAATTGCTCGAATGGCTAAGCAATGTGGTTATCGCCCCAAAAGAAGGGAGCGACAAACTCCGAATGTGCGTCGACTTCTGAAATGTAAATGATACTTGTCATAAGGATTCGTATCCTCTCCCGCTAGTAGATCAGTTGGTAGACTTGACCGCTGAATATGGACTCCTGAGCTTCCTCAACGCTTTCAGTGGGTATCATCAAATCAGGGTGGAGCCCGAAGATGAGGAAAAAACCGCCTTCATCCTCAAAGTAGGTACATATTGCTACGTCAGAATGCCCTTCAGGCTTAAAAATGCAGGAGCCACCTACCAGAGGGTAATGAACAAGGTCTTCAACGACCAAATAGGGAGGAACATGGATGTCTATGTTGATGACATGATAGCTAAGAGCAAATTGCCTGGCAGTCATATTGCAGATTTGGAGGAAATTTTCCACCAACATAGAGCATTCGGAATTCACCTCAATCCCCAAAAATGCATCTTTGGCGTAAGGTCAGGCAAGTTCCTCGGATTTATGGTATCGAAAAGAGGTATCGATGCCAACCCAGAAAAATTTAAAGCGCAACTTGAATTCCGAACTCCTGTTACAACAAAGGATGTGCAAAGGCTCACTGGGAGAATAACGTCCCTTAGCATATTCATTTCCAGGTATGGGGATCGCTGCCGAGCATTCTTCAAGGTCCTCACCAAGGCAGCAGAAAATGGTGGCGACCTCGGAAACGATGACCATCCTTGGAACGAGGATTGCCAAAAGGCCTGGGAAGAGCTCAAAGTCTATCTAGCTCGTCTACCCACTCTTCGGCAACCACGAGAGGGAGAACCCTTTGTACTATACCTCGCCATTACGAAAAAAGCACTGAGTTCGGTTCTCATAAAGGAAGAGGGGGCGGAACAATGGCCAGTATACTATGTAAGCAAGTCCCTACATGGCGCCGAAGTCCGATATCCGCTACTACAAAAAGCTATTTATGCCCTGGTGCTGGCAAGCAGAAGATTGCGTCCGTACTTTCAAGCTCACCCCATTGTTATCTGAAGTAACCTACCTTTTCGGGATGTCATGAAGAGAGTAGACCATTCGGGAAGGCTTTCCAAGTGGTGCATAGAGCTCGGTGAGTATGATATCAGTTATGAGCCAAGGAAAGCAATAAAAGCCCAAGCTCTAGCGAACTTCATTGCTGAAGTACCCATTGCCAACGGTGATCAATTGGACCTCCGCAAAAGTGAGCCAGAATGGACTTTGTTTGTAGATGGGGCCTTCGGCTCCGAACACTAGGGAGCTGGGGTAATTATTCATGGTCCCGAAGGTTTGGAAGTCATGAAAGCCATCAAATTTGGGTTTAACGTCACCAACAATGTGGCAGAATACAAAACTCTCATAGCAGGGTTATGCCTGGCTAGAAAGATTGGTGTAAGAAACCTAAAAGCCCACAACGATTCCCAGCTAATGGTGTGGCAGATGGCAGGAGACTTTGGCAAAATATCACGAATTCGTATCAAAGCTCATCCAGGAGTTTGACGCGGTACATATTGAAAATGTACCTCACCAAGACAATACCAAAGCGGACAGCTTGGCCAAATCAAAAAGATTCACCGAAGTATTGAGCCACCCGAGCATAGCGACACTGAGCATAACAACCTCGGAAAAAGGGTGGAAAATTCCTATAAAGAGGTATCTTACAACCGCAGAGCTTCCCGATGATCCTCACGAAGCGGCAAAAGTGCGAAGACGTTCCAGACGATATTCCTTAATTGGGGAAGAATTATACTGGCAGGGGTATGCGAGTCTGCTACAAAGGTGTGTCAGTGAAGAGGATGCTACGATAGTTCTCGAAGAAGTCCACGAGGGGGCTTGTGGTTCCCACATCGAAACTGACGCCTTGGCGGGATTAATACTTCGCCAAGGGTACTTCTGGCCCACCCTAAAAAAGGATGCAAGGCAGTTTGTCAAAAAATGTGACAATTGCCAAAGACACTCCAGCATCCAAACGCTGCCCTCGGAATTAATAACCTCAGTAGACTACCAGTTTCCTTTTGCAGTTTGGGGCAGAGACCTCATCGGGCCACTCCCGACAGCACCTGGAGGAGTGAAGTTTTGCGTAGTGGGAGTGGATTACTTCACTAAATGGGTCGAGGCAGAACCCTTAGCAACCATTTCGGCAAAGGATATACAAAAATTCATGTGGAAGAACATTATATGCAGATTTGGCATACCGACGGTGATAGTGGCCAATAATTGTTCCCAATTTATGGACAAAGGATTCCAAGAATTCGTCACCAACCTAGGAATAAAAATGCACTTCGCTCCGGTAGCTCATCCCCAGAGCAACGGACAAGTAGAGGTATCCAACAGAACCATAAAAGAGGGTCTGAAAAAGAGGTTGGGGGAAGCAAAGGAAAAGTGGCCAGGAGAACTTCTTAGTGTGCTATGGAGTTATCGGACAATACCCCGAAGGGCCACGAGTGAGACACCTTTTTCACTCGTCTTCGGCATAGAGGCCATTATCCCTATCGAGGTAGTACAGCCATCAATTAGAATACAAGTGTTTGACGAAGGAGGGAACGACCTCGGATTGAGAACCAAGCTCGACCTGATTGACGAACACAGAGAGGTAGCTGAACTCAGAAGGAAGGCCTTTTAGCAAAGAATGGCCACAGCCACAAATTTGCGTGTTAGGCCAAAAGGAATAAGGAAAGGAGTCCTTGTTCTCCGAAAGGCCGAATTTGAACCCCGAAGGCCGTCCCACGGGGGACTTCGGGCGAACTGGGAAGGGCCTTACTTGGTCCATGACGAAGTCCGAAATGGAGTCTACAAGCTTGGCGATGCCGAAGGTGCAGAATTGAAAAATACATGGCACTTGGACGCCTTGAAGAAATTCTATACTTAGAATTTTGGTAACAAATTGTACAAGTTAGAAAAAGTTTCTAAGTACAGAAATTTTCTTCCACCAAAGAATTTTCGCCGAACAAAGCTTAAGCAAGAAGCTTGCAAAAGTCACGTATTCCCTCTGAAGTTGATTGGGTCATTCTCTCAAAAAGTAAGTCCATCACAAGTAGGCCAAAATTTTGCTTAAGAGAATTCGCCGAAAGTGAATGTTTTTTCAAAGATGGCTAACAAAGCAAGTAAAACGTATTTTCCAAAGTCCCTTGACCGAAAGTGGTTGGGATAGCTGGGAAATAAAAATTACTACTCGAAGACTTAACCAAATTCTGAAGGAAGGAAAAATTTCATTGAAGAAGGCCTTATTATAAGGAGAAGGTTACAAGGAGAAAAACTAGAAAAGAAAAAAAAAAGAAGGCAAAGGCCCTAGAACATCTAAGGGATCCCGGTGTCATGGGAGGCTTCATCTCCTGTGTCTTCAGCCGCCACCTTCGGTGCTGGAGGAAGGGCAAATGGCAGGTTGAGGAGCTCAATTTTTGACCAAGTCCACCGAGGCCCTTCGGGAATGTCCAAGGCAGCCAGAAAGGAAAGGTCGAGATCTGGGTATTTCTTCAGAACTTGATGACAAGCCAAACAGAAGCCGTCCTAGAAGGCAACGTTGGTCGCCTGGATAGCCTTGTCTTTCTTGAGGGACAAGTCTTCTACTTCATTCTAAAGATCAGCAACCTCTTTCTCCAGTGCCTTTACCTTCTTCTTCTTCTTTGGCTCCTTCTTCAGAGCCTCGACCTTGGCTTGTAGCTCAGCATTATCAATGAGCGTCTTCGCTACAAGAGCATAGTCTTCATCTTTTCCCTTTTGATAGGCCTCGTTGGCCAAAGTTAGACTCACTACCTTCGCGCCGAGGTCAGACATCTTCTGGGAAAAATCCTTCAAGAGCTCTTCTTGGCCCTTCAAGAATTCCTCCCGAAGTTTGGCAACCTCCTCCTTGGCTATCCGGCTCAACTCTGCATTTTTGACAACAAAGTTGGCGCAGAAGACGTTGGCCTTCTCCAAACGATCTTCGGCCCAAGCTCGGACCAAAGATTGCTTTGCTGCCTAAGCCCGAAGGTATCCACTATACCCCAGGAGCTGCAAAAAAGGAGAAGATACTTAGTCAAATCTGCATAAGGAAAGCCAAATACTTAGAAAAATGGGGAGAAAAAAATGAAAAGGGCCTCAAGAAGTACCTGGGCAGCATGCTAGGAAATTTTTGAGGTAAGGGTCTCCTCGTTGGCGCACTCTTCGTCAACCGCTTTGAAGGAAGCCTGGGTGAGTACTCCCTTCGCCATTTGGGGAGCCATTTGCTGGCAGTCCTCGAAGAACAAGTTTATGTCCTCTATGAAAGACCAGAAAGGCTCCTTCAGAACCTTGTCCTTCGGGATGTGGGAGTCCCGAAGAGCCAGCCTTCGAGCGTGGTCCACCATCTAGGATGAGGGCACCAGTTCTGCGGCAAAGTTAAAGTACAAGTCTCGTTAAGACAAAGTCTCTTAGTCATATATCTACAAGATTAAGAGTAAAAGTCTCTAAGGGACAAACCTGTCGCAACCTCAGCGACGTCATAGTCGGAGTCCCTAACCTCCTCCACCTCTGCAGGAACATGTTTGTCCTTGCTTCTTCGGCGCTCTTCGAGCTCTTCAGCAGAAGTGTCTACTGCCGAAGTACCTAAAAGATCAGCTGATGTGGCGGGACTTCGAGAAACCACACTGGTGGCCACCTCGATCGGCAGGACAGTTGGGACCTCAGGCTCGCCACCAACCTCCTTGACATCCTCCGACCGTGGAGGAAGGGCGTCCTTCTTTGCGTTCTTGCCCGAAGACAGCCCACTCCCATATGTCTTACACCTCTTGGAGGCACCCTTCTTTGTCTGTTCCCCCTTTTTGGCTTGGCCCAAAAAGAGGGACTTATAATAGGCAGCTGACTCGTTGCCCATCTCTGAAAAGGAAGGAAAACATCAGTGTAAGTCTAGACGGATACTTATACTAAAAACTTTGGAAGGAAACTTACTTTCAAAAAAGGCTTCAAAAGTGAGCTCCTCCCGAAGGAGCATCACCAGCCAGGACTCCTTCCCATCGATGGCAGGAGCTGGCATGTCGAGGTCCATCTTATGCTCCTTAACTACCCCTAGCTCCCGAAGGACCTCCTCGGTCATAAGTCTCCACATGATGGGGAAGGGGTAGAGGGAGCATGGAGGGACCTCGGCATCCCAGTTGGCGACAGCACGGATACGTCTGTTGAAGTCCACAAACCTCACCGCCAACTCGGGAGTTAGCAGCTTTTTAGGGTCCACGACATCTGTCTCCAGCTTTCCTTGAGCCCACATAGTCGGAACATGCGACCAAGCCCCCGCCACTTTCAGGAAGAAGAACTTCCTTTGCCACCCTCGCCAACTATCTTTAGTGGTGAAGGTGAACATGTATTTCCTGCTCCTAGATCCCCGGGCTAGCATGAAATAGAAGCCACCCTTTAGGACTGGATAGAGCTTGTAATACTGCATGAACAGGATGAAGTGGGGTTCTATTCCGAAGACCCCATACATACGGAGGAAGGCGTTAAAATAGTAGTATGAGTTGGGAGGAAGCTGATTCACGGCTAATCCATGAAATTGGCAAAATTCACAAATCTCCTCGGTGGAGGAAACCGAAGTCCGGCCTTCAGTTGGGCTCGGAAAATGGTAACCTCGTCATCGTGGTTCGTAAAACTAAAATGGCCGAGACGAGGTAACCTTGTGATGGCATAGGAAGGAAGAAAGAATTTGGTTGTCCACTTCGCTAGTTTTGCCGAAGTGGAGCAACAAGGGTGAGACATAAGAGGTTGCCAGCTCTCGGGGATGGGTTCGACAGACATAAGGGGGATAGGTGAAGACATGCTTGGAAAATAAGCGACTTCGGAAAAAAGAATCGAGGGACTACGTGATGGGTTTCGGGAGCCAAACAGCACAGCGAAATTTAACCGAAACCCTCCAGGATCCAGGTGAAACGGGGTAAACCGGGTGTTCGAAAATTTTCATACCTAATTTTTAGTTGAGATCTCTCACTCAACTATAGAGTCGAATCACAAAACTTGAATAGTTGACATATTCAAGCTCTCTTTGGTATCCACACGAGACTCTCAGAATCACCATGCTTTCACCGGGTCCTGGCAGATGCGTTTCTCTTACGCTCGCAGTGCTAGCTTGCGTCCTCCAAGGAATTGCAAGAGAAGAGTGCGGCTGTCCTTTTTGGAAGGCTAGGGTAAGGAGACCTGCGAATTTCTCACTAAAAGTTGTATTTATAGTGAGACTCAACTTCGAGGCCTAATGGGTTTCAAAGCCCTAATCCAATTAGGCTTTAATTTTGGGCTTAATAATGGCTCAAGTATTCGGCCCATTATTAATACGAAATTATTGTGAACCCAAAACCCAAATTATTAGCCCATGCACTCTAATGATCCAAATAGCTCTATGTGTGCGACTCAATAGGCTCTTGCCACGTTGGCAATGATCATAAATCACATTTATGATCATAAGCAATGATCGGTGTCTAGCAACACATCATTGCTACCCAAGTGACAAGATTGTCGATGATTCGACTAAACCTTTATGATCATCACCGATATGTGCCATTGTCCCTTTGTCCAAGATATCATGACTAAGCACGAGACATGGAATGTGTCACTCTCGTATAGCCCAATCTTTGGTTTCTTGATTACTGAGTAGACCAACTTAAATTGATGACATTGATATCGTATATCAACTCATCCGAGCATGGCCGTGCATTTTTCTAATCTTACCCTATCAAGGGGCCCGAAGATATCACTCCCGTTATATAGGAGGGACAAATCCCATCTTGATCATACAAATCCCTCCACATGATATGTGACATACCCAATGACCTCGTTCAAGTTCACTCAGTTACGAGCAACAAAGGAAAGTATCAAAGTATGTGTCTCACATATAGGGAACCTTGATGATCTTAGGTTGAAGGACTACATATACCATGATCACTATGAGAATCACTTATGACACTCATATAATGATCCATGTAGTGTTCTCATGGTGGGTCGGTCCAGTACACAAGTTCTCTAACTTGTACCCATATGCAGACTACATATCTCATATTAGTCTCCACATATGCTAGTCGTTATGTTTTATTGCAACCCACTCCACAATAATACTAGACTAAGGATGTTTGAGAATATCGTTATTCTAGGGTTACAATTATGTTTGTTAAGTTATGTAGAAATAAAAAACAAACATAATTGCTGGATTAATGCCTTAATAAAATATCATGACTCAATGTGCAAAAATACAATCATCTCATGATTGGCTTTTCGGCACAACACTAACACTTCAGGAAGAAGAAAAATGACTTAGGGAAGCTAGAGAAAGAAAAAAATGAAGAAACCGAATGACCTCTAGAATAAAAACCCACCAAAAGTTTAGCCGAAATCAGGATTTGAAGATGCCGTCATGAATGGTGGATGGAAAACTCTCCGCCGCTAGCACCGCTGTGAAAAGAGAGGGGAAAGCACGAAAACAAACGAGAGCAAAGCAAAGGCAAAAAGAGAGAAAATTAGGATTATGACGGAGGAAGGTTTATATAGACCGAGGAAGGGTAGCCGAATCGACGTCATAATTGTTCTGTGAAGGCGAATCGCTGCCATAAATTGCCTGTCAAAGACGAGAAGACGTGGCTGGTATAATCGATGCAGCCTCTCCCATTCACTGCGTGCCACATGTCAATCAATGCGTGAAATGAGGGACACACTTTCTGACATCCCGAAAACCTGGGCACGTCGCTCCAGACTGACACGCCTGGTTACTAGACGCGACGGTCCACTGGCCTACAGCAGAAAAATTAAAGAGATTGGGCACCTCGAGAACACCAAAGGGCAGACAGTGACACCTGGCCGGACAGGGCATGCCTTCGGGCGACGAAGTGTCTTTTTCGCAAACGTCACACTCTGAGTCCTGAAAGGTGCCCCTAAAAGGTCTACAAGCCGAAGTCTCCACTTCGGCTTTCCGAGGGGGAGGCATGTGATAGCCGAAGTGCTATCGCTCGTTAAACCTGTGAACTTCGGCCAGGTACCACATTTGTGAAATCGAGCGCCACCCGTAAGGAGTACCAGTTCCAACCTGGGAAAGAGGGAGTCTAACGCCTTGGGCATACGACCTCGGTGGCCCACCAGCACCTCTGGGAATGACAGTACTAACCTCGGGAAAATAACGCGTCGCCTCCCTCGGAAAAATGGTCGAGCCAACTTCGGGGGAGAAGGACCAGCCACCTTCGGCAGAAGAAAATCCCCCCGAACGAGGAGCTTCAGTGCTAAGGAAACCCCCGAACTATTGAGATGACTTTGGGAGAAGGGTCCTTATTCCGAAGGGTGACCTCAACCGAAGGGACCTCGGGAGTACGGCAGAAGCAATTAAGGAGTCTCTAACATGTTGCCCTCACATGCTACTCGCCGCCCTCATATGCGCTTTGACACACCGACGCTGCCTACGTCTTGTCATGTAGGGCTATTCCTGCCCTAGCCCATGGCCTGAGGAGCCTGCAGGCAGCTAGAGGGCCCCACGCCCAATAGTACAGATTACATCCGACCGAACACGTGTCACAATCTGGACAGACCACACCCTCCTTTATATACTAAGGAAATGGCCTCAGCAAGGGGGATCTCTCATCTCCCGAAAAAAATGTGAAACAGGCAAGAACCTTTGGCCCCCAATACTTTCTCTCCACCTCCAAAACACTGACTTGGGCGTCGGAGGTTCCTCCCTGGAAAAAGACTCCGGGGACCTCCTAACCCCTATTTTCTTAGTGTTTCAGGCAGATTCTCCTGGGAAATCTCCACTTCAGACGTTCTCTCTCACTGGAAGTCCCTCCTGGTCTCTCCATGTCACACAACAAAGATGCTGCAGGGCATCAGGAGTAAAAGGCATGATCAACACCTATTTAAAAGTGTTCCAAGTTGATAACTTGGCCCCCCAAGAAAAGCCTTAAGGATTGCTTAATTCCAAGCAAGCTATGGACTTTTTTGTATGATTTCGAAAATTCAGGTTTTTAATTCCAAAATTCTTAATAAAGAGATTTGGAGAGTTATGGGAAGGATATGAATGGTATAAAAGTGCTATTGGAGGACCAAATTGCTCATGGAAGACAAGTTTGGACAAAGGAAACAGTAAGGGCATTAAGGACCTAAATGTCCTAGTGTAAACCTTAAGGTGTTCAAGCTTTTGAATTAAGTCAAAGTGTGAGAGTATGGAATTGTTACCCACTCCGGGGTAGTCTAGTTATGGTACCAAAATTGTGCATTTAAACTCTCAAGTTTGGTGTGTCTTGTAGGTCATCAGAACAACACCCCTAGTGTACATACTCAAGTGACCCTCTTGAGCATTGTGTAAATACATGCATATTGGTCTAACCATAACACACATATTTACATTTATGCACACTATGATAGCTAAGAAGGAAAACACTAGCACAAGTCTTAGTTTTGGCTTCCACACATTAGGCAATCTTGTTAAGTTCCAGTGATCAGCTACTGCACCTGTAACTTCCACTAATAAAATGTGTCATTATAGCCACATACACCCTATTTTATTTGCTCCATTATCAAGGAGAGACTTATATCAAACCAAGGAATTTTTTTTCACATCAATAGGCCACCTATGGACCAAGTTATGGATTTTTTAAGTTGGTCACAAAATTCTGACCAAATGAACAGTAACTTAGCCAACTTTGCAACATGATATCTTTGGGTACAGAGCTCCAAATTCAGAAATTCCAAGTCCCAGTTCATAATCTAGCTGTTATCAGCGTGTGGTCAAAATTGCATATCAATATTATTTCTACATAGTGAGATATAGAACTTTAAGTGCAGAGTTAAAATTCTAGTCACTTTATGACCATTTTGCCCATACAAAATTTCATAAGTGTGCAAACACTTCATTCACAAGGGAAAAATCCTCCAAGGCTATCCCATATATGTCCATTACACATAAGAATTACATACTCTTGCATCTAGCAAATTATGTGGCCAAAACAGAATTTACAAGTAAGGAGCTTATCATTCACACTTAGGCAGCTTTGCACCACATCACTTACATAGCCAAAACATTACACAAATGTTCACATACTTATCTCATCTTATATAAAAAACATGTACATGCATACATGCACTAAAATATGGTCTTAAATCAGCTAAATACGCACCCTAGGTTACAGGAGGTTCTGAGACACAACGGAATCCAAAAACAGGATGGTGGACAGCTGCTGCACAACACAACAAGTACCATCATTAAAAATACCAAATGTGCTCCTAAGATCACCAAACTTTCCAGATCATAACTAACCATAAGGAAGTTCATGTACCTAAAATTTTAGATTAAAAATCAAACCAAAAAGGTTAGTTTGACGGTGATCTTTCAGCTGGACCTAAAATGACAGAATTGAGGGGAGTAAGTTTCATTGAGAAACTTAGTAAGGGTAGCACTTGGATTCAATAGGCAATGTAACCATCATTAAAACCTACATACAAAGACACAAAAACCACAGTGCATATACACAAGATATAGCAACCAAATGCAGCGGCCAAACACAAACAACAAACACATGAAATGTGGCAGCAACATATACCATAGGTTAGTCCATAAAACATGTAATAAACATAAATAAATCACTATGGCAGACCTCCTCAAAATAATGCTTGGTCTTAGGAGGATTTTTACACTAGTGATTACTAACTTTGGGCTCTAGAAACCCTCACTTTATAGCCATCATTGTGCACTTCACACTAGGTCACAAAACCTTTAATAAGTGCACTCCCCTCACTAAGCTTGGTTCATCAAGCACATGGATTTCTTCCAAGCTTAGCCCTAGCTCCATGGATGTTTGAAAATATAGAAAACAACCCATTAGAGCAAGAGAAACCTTACGAAAGTGGGTAGGCAAGAAATCAAGCTTGATCCTTGAACTATCCAAGAAATAGCTCTAGTTTGCTTCCAATTGCTTCCTTTTGCCTTAAATTTCAATCAATTGCAAGTTTGAAGGTGTGGTGGCTATGGAGGAAGTATGGCTATGTTCTTGGGCTGGGGGAGGACGAAAATGAGAGAGGGATAAGTGATTTGGCCACTTAAATGGCCTTAAATGAGCTTAAGGGCACAAAACACACTTAACAAGCTTAACCTTGCTTTATGTCATTTTCTTTCTCACTAATTATGGTTTCTTTGTCTCAAACTCATTGGTACACATGTGCCTAACATTTTTTACTAATAATCAAGCCTTGGCTGCCTCCCCCAACATTTATATTGTGTAATTCTCACCGTAGTGATTAAAGTGTAGGGGGTAAAAGGCATGATCAACAGCTCCATAAAAGTGTTCCAAGTTGGTAACTTGGCCCCCAAGAAAAGCCTAAAGGATTGCTTGTTTGTCAAGCAACTTATGGAGTTTTTTTGTAAGGTTTTGGAAATTCGGGTACTCAATTGCAAAACTCTCAAGAAAGAGACTTGGAGAGTTACGGGAAGGATATAAATGGTATGAAAGTGCTATTGGAGGACCAAATTACTCATGGAAGACAAGTTTGGACAAAGGAAACACTAAAGGCAATAAGGACCTAAATGTCCTAGTGTAAACCTTAAGGTGTCCAAGCTTTTGACTTAAGTCTAAGGGTGGAATTGCGGGGTGATCCCACCATGGGGGAGGCAGCCAAGGCTTGATAAATAGTAAAAAATGTTGGGCACATGTGTACCAGTGAGTTTAAGGCAAAGAAACCATAATTAGTGAGAAGGAAAATGACATAAAGCAAGGTTAAGCTTGTTAAGTGTGTTTTCTCCCCTTAAGCTCATTTAAGGCCATTTAACTGGCCAAATCACTTATCTCTCTCTCATATTCATCCTCTCTAGCCCAAGAACGCAGCCATACTTCCTCCATAGCCACCATTCCTTGAAACTTGCAATTCATTGAAATTGAAGTCAAGGAAGCATAATTGGAAGCTATTTGGTGCTATTCCTTGGGTGCACCTAAGATCAAGCTCCAATTTCAGCAGACTCATCAAGGTAAGGGTTCTCTTGATCTCATGGAGTGTTTTCTACAATTTTCAAGCATCCATGGAGCTAGGGCTAAGATTGAAAGAGAGCCATGAGCTTGATGAACCAAGCTTAGTGAAGGGAGTGCACTTATTGAAGGTTTTGTGACCTAGTGTGAAGTGCACAATGATGGCAGTAAAGTGAGGGTTTCTAGAGCCCAAAGTTAGTACTGAATAGTGTTAAAATCCTCCTAAGACCAAGCATTAGCTTGAGGAAGGCTTCCATAGTGATTTATTTATGTTTATTACATGTTTTATGGACTAACCTATGGTTATTGTTGCTGTTGCATTTCATGTGTTTGTTGGTTGTGAATGGCTATTGCATTTGGTTGCTATATCTTGTATATATGCATTGCAATTTTTTTGTTTTAGTTTCTTTGGATGCAGGTTTTGATAATGGTCACATTGTCTATTGAATCCAAGTGTTACCCCTACTGAGTTTCTCAATGAAACTTACTCCCCTCAATTTTGTCATTTTAGGTCTAGCAGAAATATCTCATTCAAAATGAAATTTTTGGTTTGAGTTTTTATCTGAAATTTCAGGTACATGAACATCCATATGTCTAGTTGTGATCTGGAAAGTTTGGTGATTTTAGGAGCACATTTGGTATTTTTAATGGTGGTACTTATTATGGTATGCTGCAGCTCTCCGGCATCCTGTTTCTGGAGTCCATTGTATATCAGGCACTCCTGTAACCTAGCGTGTGTATTTATCTGAGTTAAGACCATTTTTTAGTGCATGTATGCATGTACATGTAGTGTGTGTAAAATGAAAAAAGTATGTGAACATTTGAGTAATGTTTTGGCTATGTAAGTGATGTGGCGCAAAGCTGCCTAACTGTGAATGTTGGGCTGCTTACTTGTAAATTATGTTTTGGCCACATAAAGTTATTAAAAGCAAAGGGAATGTAATTCCTATATGTAGTGGAAATATATGGGATAACTTTAGAGGGCTTTCCCCTTGTGAATGAAGTGTTTGCTCACTTATGAAATTTTGTATGGGCAAAATGGTCATAAAGTAACCAGAATTTTGACTTTGGATTTAAAGTTCTATATCTCCTTGTGTACAACGAATCTTGGTATGAAATTTTGACCAAACCTAGAGAACATCCAGAGGTTGAACTAAAATTTGGAATTTTGAAATTTGGATCCATGTAACCAAATATATGATGTTCCAAATTTGGCTAAGTTACTATTTATTTGGTCAGAATTTTCTAACCAAATTCAAAAATCCATAACTTGGTCCATAGGTGGGCTATTGATGTAAAAAAAAATTCCTTGGTTTGATCTAAGTCTCTATTGATAATAGAGCAAAGAAAACAAGGGCAGTACATGGCTAGAATGATGCAGTTTATTAGTCAAAGTTATAGGTGCAGTGGCTGGTCACTAGAACTTAACAAGATTGCCTAATGTGTGGAAGCCAAAACTAACACTTGTGCTTGTGTTTTCCTTCTTAGCTGCCATAGTGCACATAAATGTAAATATGTGTGTTATGGTTAGACCAATATGCATGGATTGACATAGTGCTCAAGAGGGCCACTTGAGTATGTACACTAGGGGTGTTGTTCTGATGACATACAGGACACACCAATCCTGAGAGTTTAAATGCATAGTTTTGGCACCATAATTAGTCTACCTCGGAGTGAGTAACACAAACAAGTTAGGCTATTAAGCTCATTTGGCTCTTCTTCTCCATGTTTCAGGATGCCTGTGTATTTTTTGCTTAAGGCATGAACCACTTTATTAGCCCTGCGCTCAGTGTACTCAATGGTACAATCAAAGCCATTGAGATACTCAAGGCATCTCCTTAATCTCATATTCAACTCTTTCTGAGTGAAGAGATAGTTGAGACTTTTATGATTAGTGAAGATTTAAAATTTTTTACCTAGTAGGTAATGTCTCTACTATTTCAAGGCAAAAATTATAGATGCAAGTTCCAGATCGGGTACTGGAAAATTCTTCTCATGTGGTCTTAATTGTCTTGATCCATAAGCTATAGCTTGTTTTTCTTGCATTAGTACTCTTCCCAATCCCACAATAGATACATCTATAAAAACCTTAAAAGGGTTATTGGGATTAGGCACTATTAACATAGGAGTGGAAGTGGGCTTATCTTTAGGCTCCTAGAAGCTTTTTTCACACTCCTCAGACCATTCAAACTTTTTCCTCTTCCTTGTTAATTTGTTTAAAGGAGCTGCCAGTACAGAAAATTTTAGCACAAATATTCTATAATAGCCAGCTAGACCCAAGAAGCTTCTTACTTCTTTAACATTTTATGGTTGCTTTCATTGTAAGATAGCTTCAATTTTTGTTGGGTCCACAACCATTCTCTGCCCATTGATTACATGTCCTAAAAATTCAATTTTATTGGTCCAAAAATGGCATTTGCTCACTTTGCCATATAGTTGATGTTTCTTTAACACATCTTGGACTATTTTTAATTACTTTTCATGCTCTTTCTTATTTCTTGAGTATACCAGAATATTATCTATAAAAATCACCAGAAAGTGGTCTATATATGGTCTAAATATTCTCTGCATTACATCCATAAAGAAAGCTAGAGCATTAGTAAGCCTAAAAGGCATTGCTGTATATTCAAGTTGACCATATCTTGTTCTGAAAGTAGTTTTAGGAATATCTACTTCTTTAACTCTCAATTGAAAGTACCTCCATCTAAGATCAATATTTGAAAACACTATGGCTCCCTTAAGTTGATCAAATATGTCTTCAATCCGGGGGAGAGGGTACTTATTCTTTAAAGTCATAGAATTGAGCTTTCTATAGTTAATGCAAAACTTAAGAGTCCTGTCTTTCTTTCTCACGAATAGCGCTAGTGCCCTCCAACGAGACACACTTGGCCTAATGAACCCCTTTTCAAGGAGCTCATTTAGCTACTTTTTTAGCTCATTCATTTATGGAATTATCATCCCATTGGGTGTAGCAGACACAAAAGTTGCTCCTGGAATCAATTTAATCTCAAACTTTATTCCACAATGGAGGTAAACCTAGTAGCTTAGAATGAAATAATTCTGGTAATTCTTTTAGAATAAGAATTTTGTCCGATTTAGTTTTAGACTCTTTATCATTCAGGCCCATATATTCTTCTTTAGAAAGTATAGGTATATAATCCATTACCTTTACTTGCCCAATATCACATTTTATTGCGTCCTTTAAGGAGTGGTCTATTGACCTTGGCAATATCAACCTTCTACCTTGGTAATCTATGATAACATTATTTTCAGTTAACAAATTCATGCCAAATATTATGTCATAACTAGGGGTTCCCAAAATGATCATATTAGCCTTTAATTCCAGCTCATTTAGCTTAATCACACAATTTTTAACTATGTGATGTGAGAACATCATTTCAATTTGGCTGTTCTGATTGTATACATTTGAGGTAAGGTTGTGACCTTTAAGTTTAATTCTTTTACTAAATTAGCTGAAATAATGGATATAGATGCACTAGTATCATAGAGCACTAAAATAAGCTTATCATAAAGGTAAAGGTTACCTTTCAGTACTTCTTTCCTCAACTTGGCATAGTTTGTAGGTTATTCTCCAAGGCTAGCATCGTCTTTTCTCCATGATCCTTGAATTTGGTACACCCTCCCAGTTGGTGGATGAAGTTGTTGGTGTTGTGCTCAAAAGCCAATCATGAGATGATTGTATTTTTACACATTAAGCCATGATATTTTATTAAGGCATTAATCCAACAACTATGTTTATTGTTTTGTTTCTATGTAACGTAATAAACAAAATTCTAATCCTAGAATGATGATATTCTCAAATGTCCTTGGTCTAGTATTATTGTGGAGTGGGTTACAATAATACATAATGACTAGCATATGTGAAGACTAATATGAGATATGTAGTCTACATGTGGGTACAAGTTAGAGAACTTGTGTTCTAGACCAACCCACCATAAGAACGCTACATGGATCATTATATGAGTGTCATAAGTGATTCTTAGAGTGACCATGATATATGTAGTCCTTTGACCTAAGGCCATCAAGGTTCCCAACATGTAAGTCACATACATTGATACTTCCCATTGTTGCTTGTAACTAAGTAAACTTGAAAGAGGTCATTCGGTATGTTACATATCATGCGGAGGGTTTTGAATTATCAAGATGAGATTTGTTCCTCCTCTATAACGGAAGTGATATATTCGGGCCCCTTGATAAAGTGATGTTGGGTTTCGGGAGCCAAACAGCGCAGCAGAATTTAACCGAAACCCTCCAAGAGCCGAGTGAAATGGGGTAAACCGGGTGTTTGAAAATTTTCATACCTAATTTTCGGTTGAGATCTCTCACTCAACTATAGAGTCGATTCACAAAACTTGAACAGTTGACGTGTTTAAGCCCTCTATGGTATCCACACGAGCCTCTTGGGATCACCACACTTCCACCACGTCCCGGCAGATGCCTTTCTCTTGCGCTCACAGTGCTAGCTTGCGTCCTCCAAGAAATTGTAAGAGAAGAGTGTGGCTGTCCTTTTGGGAGGCTAAGGCACGGAGACCTGCGAATTTTTCACTAAAAGTTGTATTTATAGTGAGACTCAACTTCTAGGCTTAATGGGTTTCAAAGCCTTAATCCAATTAGGCTTTAATTTTGGGCTTAATAATGGCTCAACTCTTGGGCCCATTATTAATATGAAATTAAAGTGAAACCATAACCCAAATAATTAGCCCATGCACTCTAATGATCCAAATAGCCCTATGTGTGCGACCCAATAGGCTCTTACCACGTTGGCAATGATCATAAATCACATTTATGATCATAAGCAATTAGTGGTGTCTGGCAACACATCATTGCTACCCAAGTGACAAGATTGTCGGTGATTCGACCAAATCTTTATGATCATCACCGATATATGCCATTGTCCTTTTGTCCAAGATATCAAAACTAAGCATGAGACATGGAATGTGTCACTCTCGTATAGCCCAATCTTTGGTTTCTTGATTACCAAGTAGACCAACTTAAACAGATGACGTTGATATCGTATATGAACTCATCCGAGTATGGCCATGCATTTTTCTAAGTCTTACTCTATCAAGGGGCCTAAAGATATCACTCTTGTTACATAGGAGGGACAAATCCCATCTTGATCATACAAATCCCTCCGCATGATATGTGACATACCCAATGACCTCCTTCAAGTTCACTCAGTTACGAGCAACAAAGGAAAGTATCAAAGTATGTGACTCACATGTAGGGAACCTTGATGATCTTAGGTCGAAGGACTACATATACCATGATCACTTTGAGAATCACTTATGACATTCATATAATGATACATGTAGTGTTCTCATGGTGGGTCAGTCCAGTACACAAGTTCTCCAACTTGTACCCAAATGTAGACTACATATCTCATATCAGTCTCTACATATGCTAGTCATTATGTATTATTGCAACCCGCTCCACAATAATACTAGAGTAGGGACGTTTGAAAATATCATTATTCTAGGGTTACAATTATGTTTGTTACGTTACGCAGAAACAAAACAACAAACCATAATTGCTGGATTAATGCCTTAATAAAATATCATGACTTAATGTGAAAAAAATACAATCATCTCATGATTGGCTTTTGGGCACAACATTAACAATCTCCCACTTGCACTAAAAGCCAATCATCCATGTATCTAATACCGATGGACCTAGAATGGCTATCATGTTTTTGCTGCGTAAGGGGCTTTGTCAGTGGATCAGCAATGTTGCTGTCTGTCGAAGTCCTGCATATCCTTACATCACCCCTCTCGATGATCTCCCTGATGAGATGATAGCGTCGGAGTATGTGTTTGGATCGCTGGTGAGATCGAGGTTCCTTAGCCTGTGCGATTGCTCCATTGTTGTCACAATAGAGCTCTATCGGGTCAGCAATGCTTGGAACCACTCCAAGTTCAGTGATGAACTTCTTGATCCAAACTGCCTCCTTCGCAGCATCAGAGGCGGCAATGTACTCAGATTCTGTTGTAGAGTCAGCTACTGTCTCTTGCTTTGAACTCTTCCAGCTCACAGCACCACCACCAATACAAAACACATAACCAGATTGCGATCTAAAATCATCCTTATCGGATTGGAAGCTTGCATCGGTGTAACCCCTTACAACGAGCTCATCTTCACCTCCAAAGACCAAGAATGCATCCTTAGTCCTTCGTAAGTACTTAAGGATGTTCTTAACAGCTGTCCAGTGACTCTCACCGGGGTTCGATTGGTACCTACTCGTCATGCTCAAAGCATATGAGACATCGGGACGAGTACATATCATGGCATACATGATAGATCCAATTGCTGAGGCATATGGAATCTTACTCATGCGCTCTCTCTCCTCGGGTGTACTCGGACACTGAGATCTAGAAAGAGTTATACCATGTGACATGGGCAAGAATCCTTTCTTGGAATCTTGCATGCTAAACCTCTTTAGCACCTTGTCAATATATGTACTTTGACTTAGGCCAAGAAGCTTTCTAGATCTATCTCTATAGATCCTGATGCCTAACACATAGGCTGCTTCACCCAAGTCCTTCATAGAGAAACATTTCCCTAGCCAAGTCTTCACAGACTGTAGCTCAGGAATGTCATTCCCGATGAGTAGTATGTCATCTACATACAACACCAAGAAGACAATAGCGCTCCCACTAACCTTCTTGTAGACACAAGGTTCATCTTCATTTTTGATAAAACCAAACTCTTTGATTGCTTCATCAAAACGAAGATTCCAACTTCGAGAAGCTTGCTTCAGTCCATAAATGGACCTTTGCAACTTGCACACTTTATTGGCATTCTCAGGAGTGACAAAACCCTCAGGTTGTGTCATGTACACATCCTCAAGTAGCTTTCCATTTAGGAATGCAGTTTTGACATCCATTTGCCATATCTCATAATCATAGTGTGCAGCAATAGCAAACAAAATTCGGATGGATTTAAGCATAGCAACTGGTGAAAAAGTTTCATCATAGTCAATACCATGAATTTGCTTGAAACCTTTTGCAACCAATCGTCCCTTAAAGGTAATCACATTACCATCCATGTCAGTTTTCTTCTTGAAAACCCATTTGCACCCTATGGGTTTTACCCCTTCAGGTGGGTCAACCAAAGTCCATACTTGGTTTTCATACATGGATTCCATCTCGGATTTCATGGCCACTAGCCACTTCTCAGAGTCAGGCCCTGACATAGCTTGTTGGTAGGTTGTGGGCTCATCCTGATCCATGAGCATCACATCACCAGTGTGAGTCACGAGAAATCCATATCTCTCAGGCTCACGCCGAATCCTACCAGACCTACGTGGGCTCTGTGCTACAGGAACAGACTCTTGAACCACAACATCTTGTGGTGTCTGTTCAGGTTCCATTTCAGGTTCGATGTCTCCTTGTTGTTCTTGAATTTCTTCAAGTTCTACTTTCCTCCCACTAGTTCCTTTAGAGATAAACTCTTTCTCTAAAAAGACACCAGTTCGAGCAACAAACACTTTTTGCTCAGAAGGATTGTAGAAATAGTAACCCTTTGTTTCTTTGGGATACCCAACAAAAAGGCATTTTTGAGATTTGGGCCCTAGTTTGTCAGAGGATTGACGTTTCACATAAGCGTCACAGCCCCAAATCTTCATAAAAGACAAATTGGGACGCCTCCCACTCCATATCTCATATGGTGTCTTTTGAACCGATTTAGATGGAACTCGGTTTAGTGTAAAAGCGGCTGTCTCTAGAGCATGTCCCCAAAAGGAGTTTGGAAGGTCAGCTTGACTCATCATAGAGCGAACCATGTCTAACAGAGTTCGATTTCTCCTTTCAGATACACCATTCCATTGAGGTGTACCTGGTGGAGTGAGTTGTGATACTATACCACACTCCTTCAGATAGTCAAGGAATTCTCGATCCAAGTACTCTCCACCTCGATCTGATCGAAGCACTTTGATACTCTTCCCGAGTTGATTCTCTACTTCATTCTTGAATTCTTTGAACTTTTCAAAGGATTCTGACTTGTGTCTCATAAGATACACATAGCCATATCTGCTGAAGTCATCAGTGAAAGTAATGAAGTATTGGAAACCTCCTCTAGCTTGTGTAGACATAGGGCCACATACATCACTATGTATGAGTCCTAGTAAGTCATTAGCCCTTTCACTTTGCCCTGTGAATGGGGCTTTGGTCATCTTGCCCAACAAACATGACTCACATGTCTCATATGATTCAAAATCAAATGAGTCCAAGAGTCCATCCTTATGGAGCTTGGATATGCGGGTCTCATTTATATGGCCCAAGCGACAGTGCCAGAGATAGGTCGGGTTTGAATCATTTAATCTGACCTTCTTGGTATTCACATTATAGATTGGATCTTCGAGGTCTAGAACATACAACCCATTGCTAAGTTGAGCACTACCATAAAAGATTTCATTCAAATAAATAGAACAACATTTGTCCTTTATTATAAATGAAAAACCTTTCTTGTCCAAACAAGAAACAGAAATCAAATTTCTACTAATAGTAGGCACAAAGTAGCAGTTGTCTAATTCTAAAACTAATCCACTAGGTAAAGTGAGAACATAAGTCCCTACGGCTAAGGCAGCAACCCTTGCTCCATTTCCAACACGTAGGTCCACTTCACCTCGGGCCAATCTTCTACTTCTACTTAGATCCTGCACATTTGCACAAATGTGAGATCCACATCCAGTATCCAATACCCAAGATGAGGAAGTAGAAAAGTTAGCCTCTATAACAAAAATACCTGAAGTGGAAGTCTTACTTCCCTTTTCCTTAGCAAGTTCTTCAAGATAGAGCTTGCAGTTGCGCTTCCAGTGTCCAGGTTGCTTACAATGGAAGCACTCCCCTTCCTTTGCCACACCACCCTTTGGTTTCAGTGCAGCTGAAGAAGAATTAGCATTGGACTTTCCATTAGCTTTATCCTTCTTCTTGTTGGCTTTTCCCTTTCCCTTGCCCTTTTGAACCATCAAAATGGGCTTAGCCTTCTTAAGGTTTTGCTCAGCAGTTCTCAACATGTTGAGCAATTCAGGGAGGGACTTGTCAAGGTCGTTCATGTTATAGTTCATGACGAACTGACTGTAGCTTTCAGGCAACGATTGCAAGACTACATCAATAGCCAACTCTTTCTGAAGAGCAAATCCCAAATTCTCAAGATTCTCAATGTACCCAATCATCTTGAGCACATGAGGACCCACGGGACTTCCCTCAGACATCTTGCACTGAAACAATGCCTTAGAGGTCTCAAACCTCTCATGCCTAGCTTGCTCTTGGAAAAGCATTTTGAGATGTTCGATCATATCGAACGCCCCCATGTTCTCATGTTGCTTCTGAAGCTCAGATTCCATGGTAATAAGCATGAGGCATGCAACATCCAAAGCATCATCAGAATGCCTCTTGTGAGCATCCCTTTCAGCTCTTGGAGCAGTGGCAGCAGGCTCATTCGGAATGGGCTGCTCTAGGACATAAGCCTTTCTCTCTTGCTTGAGGACTATCCTCAAGTTTCGGTACCATTTGAGAAAGTTGGTCCCATTCAGTTTTTCCTTCTCAAGGATCGATCGCAATGAAAGTGTCGATGTGTTTTGTGCCATGGTTATCTACAACAGTAAATATGCAGTGTAAGAGTCATGTATTTTAATTCATTTAATAAGGACTTTTATTAAACGATACTCCCACTATTTTCCTCAAAATAATAACCCTCGATATTATTTCGGAACACCTCGGCGCTAAGGTATTCTAGTGGGCCAAGATCCATATTTGACCACAACCTGAGTCAGCTTTGGCTTTTCTCTCAAGTTACAGCTATTTAGGTAGGCAACTCCTTGCCAATTGCATCTTATGCAACTCTTGGATAGTTGGGTGAACAACACTTGTCCAAGCTCATCTCATGAACTTAAGCCCAACTCTATGCCTCTAAGTCCCTAATCCTATTAGGATGACTTAGTTAAGTCGGACCCAAAGTTAGCAATTTGGATATCACTATTATCCCATCGCGCCTTACCAAGATGAACATAGGTGCTTTGCTTTGGCAAACCCACCTAATGTTGATCAAAGTCTTGACGAGTGCCAACATTTGGAAGGCATCACATTTAATGACTTAATATTTGTTTGAGGGATTTTTCTTTTGATCTCACCAATTTGTTATCTCCGGTTGTCTTATACATGCATCACATACAAATATAAAACATGCATCTCATGCGTACAAGAAAGTAAACGTGACATGGTTATAGCCCAAACTATGCGATATTCTCAAGCCAATGAGAATATCATAAAAGCCTAAGAAAAGAAAAGAGTCTTCACAAGCTCCTTCTCTTCCTTTCTTGGTTGCCCTTTTGTTGTCACCTCCTTGGACATGCCACCTTGGATGATCCTTGGACATACCACCTTGGATGATCCCATAATGCACCATTACATCAATAATAGAAACCTCGAGTTACATTCGAGGGGAGTAAGGTGAGAAGAGAATGTACAATGAGAGTGATAAGAAAAGGCACGACTCGCAGGCCGTATTTACAAGTACAACCAATCAAGGGCTATAACCATGCACCATGCTTCAAACACCAATCAGCATATCATGTCAAATCTCATTCAACAAAGATGCATGCCAATTTTCGCGCGTTGATTAACCAGTTTTTATTTATGTGGCGCTTCGCATACGGCGGTCCCGCTGGCCGGTCAGCGGGCGGTGGTTCCGCTGACCGGTCAGCGGACGGGGTCAAGGGGAGCCGCCCTTGCGGGGGGCGTGGGGGGCAGCGCCCCCCGGCGCAAAAAATTTTCTTACAATTGCTTAGCCCGAAATCTTCTATTTCGAGCAAGTAGGCACCCGAGACTCCTCCATTCGAGCCACCAAAAATACCTTACTTTCAGTGCCCGAACAGGCCGAATCCGAACCAAGCTAGGGTTTTTGCAACTATTGCAAGAATCCTAATCCATATAGGTATCTCATACCTATCAATTTCGGGTTAATCTCATTAACCAATTAGTGTCGTTTCTTCATATACGTCATATGTTCATTACGAGTTCCGGTTTCATGCATCATGAATCAATCTAATTAATCATGGCCGAAAAGCAACCGAACACATAACATCATGCGATTCAACACTCAATCCCGATTTAAGGTTTCACCAGTAGCTCTGATACCACTGTTGGGTTTTTTGAGCCAAATAGCGCAGTGGAATTTAATTAAAACCCTTCAGGATCCAAGTGAAAAGGGGGTAAACCGGGTGTTTGAAATTTTTCATACCTAATTTTCGGTTGAGATCTCTCACTCAATTGTAGAGTCGAATCACAAAACCTAAACAGTTGACATGTTCAAGCTCTTTATGGTATCCACATGAGCTTCTCGGGATCACCACGCTTCCATCACGTCCCGGTAGATGCCTTTCTCTTGCGCTCACAGTGCTAGCTTGGGTCCTCCAAGGAATAGCAAGAGAAGAGTGTGGCTGTTCTTTTGGAAGGCTAGGGCAAGGAGACCTACGAATTTCTCACTAAAAGTTGTATTTATAGTGAGACTCAACTTCCAGGCCTAATGGTTTCAAAGCCCTAATCCAATTAAGCTTTAATTTCGGGCTTAATAATGGCTCAACTCTTGGGCCCATTATTAATACGAAATTAAAGTGAAACCATAACCCAAATAATTAGCCCATGCACTCTAATGATCCAAATAGCTCCATGTGTGCGACCCAATAGGCTCTTACCACGTTGGCAATGATCATAAATCACATTTATGATCATAAGCAATGAGCGGTGTCTAGCAACACATCATTGCTACCCAAGTGACAAGATTGTCGGTGATTCGACTAAACCTTTATGATCATCACCGATATATGCCATTGTCCCTTTGTCCAAGATATCAAGACTAAGCACGAGACATGGAATGTGTCACTCTCGTATAGCCCAATCTTTGGTTTCTTGATTACCGAGTAGACCAACTTAAACTGATGACATTGATATCGTATATCAACTCATCCGAGCATGGCCATGCATTTTTCTAAGTCTTACTCTATCAAGGGGCCGAAAGATATCACTCTCGTTACATAGGAGGGACAAATCCCATCTTGATCATACAAATCCCTCCGCATGATATGTGACATACCCAATGACCTCCTTCAAGTTCACTCAGTTACGAGCAACAAAGGAAAGTATCAAAGTATGTGACTCACATGTAGGGAACCTTGATGATCTTAGGTCGAAGGACTACATATACCATGATCACTATGAGAATCACTTATGACACTCATATAATGATCCATGTAGTGTTCTCATGGTGGGTCGGTCCAATACACAAGTTCTCCAACTTGTACCCATATGTAGACTACATATCTCATATTAGTCTCCACATATGCTAGTCGTTATGTATTATTGCAACCTGCTCCACAATAATACTAGACTAGGGACATTTGAGAATATCATTATTCTAGGGTTACAATTATGTTTGTTACGTTACGCAGAAACAAAACAACAAACCATAATTGCTGGATTAATGCCTTAACAAAATATCATGACTCAATGTGAAAAAAATACAATCATCTCATGATTGGCTTTTGGGCACAACACTAACAAGTGAGACTTAGAAAATGCATGGCCATGCTTGGATGAGTTGATATACGATATGAATGTCATCAATTTAAGTTAGTCTACTCAGTAATCAAGAAACCAAAGATTGGGCTATACAAGAGTGACGCATTTCATGTCTCGTGCATTGTCTTGATATCTTAGACAAAGGGACAATAGGATATATCGGTAATGATCACAATGGTTTAATCGAATCACTGACAATCTTGGCACTTGGGTAGCAATGATATGTTGCTAAACATCGCTCATTGCTTATAATCATAAATATGATTTATGATCATTGCCAATGTGGTAAGAGCCTGTTAGGTCTCACACATAGAGCTATTTGGATTATTAGAGTGCATGGGCTAATTATTTGGGTTATGGTTTCATGATAATTTCATGTTAATAATTGGCCCAAAAGTTGAGCCATTATTAAGCCCAAAATTAAAGCCTAATTAGATTAGGGCTTTGAAACCCATTAGGCCTGAAAGTTGAGTCTCACTATAAATACAACTTTTAGTGAGAAATTCGCAGCCTTGCCCTCACCTTCCAAAAAGAGACAGTCGTTTTCTTCTCTTGCTATTCCTTGGAGGATGCAAGCTAGCACTATGAGCGCAAGAAATACACATCTGCTAGGACATGATGGATGCATGGTGATCCCAAGAGGCTCATGTGGATATCATAGAGAGCTTGAACACGTCAACTGTTCAGGTTTTATGATCCGACTCTACAGTTGGGTGAGAAATCTCAATTGAAATTAGGTATGAAAAGTTTGAAACACCTGGTTTACCCCGTTTTAATTATATCCTGGAGGGTTTCGGTTAAATTTTGCTGCACTTGTTTGGCTCCCAAAACCCTATAGAACTGTAGTTGGTGTGCGTTGTCTTGGCCCCTTTTGTGTTTGGTTAGGAGTTTGAGGTATTACCTTCCCCTTTCCTTTGCCTGGTTGGTTTCTTGACCAAGGAGCTTCACACTTGCCCAATACTTTTGTTTCTTCTCACTAAACTGGGCAATCTTTGGCCTAGTGGTCCTGAGAACTATCCTTTAAACATCCTTCATTGTAGCACAGTTTATAACCATGGTACTTTCCAAAAGTCTGGCATTGAGGTCCAAACCTTTGGGCTTCTTTGGGCTTCTTTTGTTCTCTGCCCACTTCAGCCTTCCCTAATCTATCCCTACCTCTTTTTCTTCCACTCTAATGTCCCATAGTAGCTCCTTTTATGTTTCTTGCCGTAGGATGCTGAAATTCTTGCTCCAATGTCAAAGCCTTTTGGACAGCTTCATAATAAGTTTTGATACTAATGGCCTTCAATATCTGTCTCAATTTAGGTCACAGTCCCCTGATGAATCTCTTAGTGCTGAACTCCTCTTGTCCATTATACTATGGAGCATAGCTAAGGAGACTACTAAATCTGTGTTCACATTCCTTGACTAACATGTTCCTTTGTTCCAGAAAGTCAAACATTACTTCCTTTTGATCTTTGAGAGCTTCACTAACATACTGTTGTTGGAACACTTGGAGGAACCCAGCCCATCTCATAGGTTCCTTTTTCTTTTTAGGTTTCCTCTTATTCTTAGTCATATAGGCCCTTTGTACTATTCTCCACCAAAGTTCTGCACTGGCTTCCAATTTAAAGGTGGCTAGTAACACCTTTTGGGTGGATGTGACTTCCATTCTTTCAAATACTTTCTCTATTTGGTGAATCTAGAATTCAGCCTTTTCTGGAACATCATTGCCCTTAAACATAGTGGGTTTAAGTGCTAGAAAGCCTTCTAGTTGGCCTTCCTTTAAGCCTTCCCTTGTTGGCCTTTCTCTTCTCCTTACAGGAGTCCTGACCTTTCTTTGAAAAGCCAGCTCTTTTGTGTTTTCTGATATTGGCTTCATTCTTCTAGCATTAGTGCCTAATTGCTCCCCTTCTCTATTCTCACTACTTGTTTAGATTTTTAACCTCAGTTTTCTACCCCTTTGATGTCTTCTTTCATATCTTGTTCTTGCTCTTCATTTACAAGCCGACTTGCGTGCTATTTTCTTATTGGCTCTTTTCCTAGCCTTCTTTTTATTCTTTCTTGTTCCTCTTGTTCTTCATTAGCAGTAATGCATCTAGGTGCCTGGGCCTAGCCCCTAGTAAGAGCTTGTATGCCTACTACAAGCTGAGCAATAGTGGCTTGCATCATTTCCATCATGTGTTCCATTCTGTGCTGACCTTGCACACTAGGTTCAGGCTCTATGGCCCTATTAGGAAGTCCTGTCCTGCTTTTAGCTAGGACCTCCTTTTAGCTTCCCTTTGATTTTCAGGCCATTGATCATGCAATTAATCAGCCTTAGAATTAATCTGGTTTTCATATCTCTATTTCTACCTCTAGCCATTTACTCCTGGAAAACACAAAAATGGTTGTGTATTATAGTGGGAACTTGCCTAATAGACCTTTAAGGTCCTATGCAACTTTAAGTTCTGATACCAACTTTGTTAGGACCTAATTCACCCCCACCCTAAAACTTTTTAAGAGGTTTGAGCTCAACTAGTTGTTTTTAGCCACTCAATTGACTTTTTTTATAGTGAAGTAAACTCCCAATCCCAAGATTCATAACCCTAACTTTACCTTACTTAAGTGGGAATTTCAAGCTTTTGAAGTTCTAACAAGTTTTACCTAGTTCACCCAATTGATGAAATTTCAACCTATTGAAATTACTAAGTGCATTTATAGGCCCAATGGGGTTTAATGAAGCTAGGTATCTTAAGTATGTGTTCTATGTTCTTCTTGACCAAAACAAACATACATACTAGGTTACAAACCATGCATACCTAGCTTGTTACAAAAATTACCTTACGGCTTACCCAAGCCCAAAATACATACAAGGCACAAACCATGTTTTACCTTAGTTCCATTGCCATTTGTTATATGAATATGTACAAGCCAAAATTTGACAAACAAGGACTACATGGCCCAAAGTTAAGTACAACAAAGTTTGGTCCACCAGGTCCCAAGCATAGGACATAGTTAAGCTTAAACTATCTCTAAGCCCATAATCACTTTGACCTCTACCTTGACCTGATACTTAGGCCGTAACTGCCTTATTACTTTTCTATTTCTCACCCATACCAGTATGGATCCAAACACAACCAGTCCCATTGCAGCCATCAAGGCCTAGAAACACAAGAACATAACACAACCATTAGTCCATTTCTATGAAATTTTGCATACTTCCTTTTTCATAAGCCATAATTCTATAGTATACCTATCTATACACAGACCTCTTTTAGAGGTTCTCTAGCCCTTCAATCTTGCTTGCACTTCTTTACCTAAAATGGGCAAAAAAGGGCATGAGTACATAGGTACTCAGTAAAAACCCAAATATAGAACCTAGTGCCTTCACATTGTTTATAACATTGCTATACATATAAACCTCAAATTTGGCTTAAAAACCTACATCCAAAGACAAGAAATCAGCAAAATTAGTATATACAAATACATATATATAAAATAGGGGTTAGCACATACATCCAAACAGAGAAGCACACAAACACACACACCACATGCGCATGGTTTCCTTAACATAGCAAGCATGATTTTCTTTCAATTTCTTCATGTGATCACTTTGATTAGGTGCAATTAACATAGAGCTCTAGGATATTGATCAAGCTTGGCCCAACTTGAACAAAACCTTATGCTTGCTGAAAATAAACTAGCTAGCTTGCTATAGTGCTTAATGCACACATAGCCCATTACATAGCCTGTAGGCCCCTTTGTGCTTTAGCCATCCCCTAAGGCAGCTTTTACCCTTAAAAATATAGGAGAAGAAGCATCATTTGCGTCCTTCACAATAGCTAAAATGGAAAAAGCAAGATTGATCACATATCATGTAATATCGACACCAACATAGCCACCACCACGAGCTAGTTTTGTACCATCATGCTTCGTATTTGCCTTGCTTTTGTTCTTCCTTACCTCCTTTATTTTTGGTAGGTTTAAGAGGTTTTGCTAGGTACTTGGCTAGGTTGTAAAGGAGGAGAACATAGCAAGAGAGAAATGAGGCATCAACTCACAAAGAGCACCATTGTTGGCATGGCATACTTAGTTTCGGTTTCAATTAGTTTGTTTTCTCCTTTGGTTTTTCTTTCTTTCCTGTTTGATTGTTTTTACCAGGATTTTATCTATGTTTATAGGCTATAAATGAGATAGGAAATATCTAATAAATAGCTAAGAAGCTTCCTTGAAGACTAAAGGCCAAACAATGGCCAAACGAATTTGGCTGACAAGGACTTTAGCTAGTCCTTAGTCAAAACTCCTTCCAAGCAGCTCAATTCTTTTAATACTTCATTTCATCATGCTTAAGTCTTTAACTAGCACATGTTAAGCACCCACTTCATCAATTAATTTTGTCCAATTAGGCCCTCTAACTTTGCATTGAACATAGATACACTTAGAGTGCATCCGAGAGCACCTTAGTGTTCTTTAAGGTGTTTCTCTAGGTTCCTTGTGTTTTCCACCTTTCCTTAGCCCACATAGTAGCCCTCATTTTCATTTCAATGATAAGCATCAATCTCATGTAATTCCTTGCAAGACATTAGGCTTTAGAGCTTTCATAATGATTGCACATAAATGTGCACTTAAGGGTCCTCTAGTCCACTCTAGGGTGCCCTTGTCATTTCTTATGTGTTCTTCACATTTCTTGGGTTTATATGACTACCCTCATTTTTCTTTTAGCCTTAGGCATTGAGCCCACACAATCCTCCTTAATAGTTTAGGCTTTAAAACCTCAAGTTCACATAAATGCACACAAAGGTGTGCCTGACATCCCATTTTCTGCCCTATCTTGGAGCACCTTGTTCACTTGAATTCTTGGCCAATTTTTTCTTCAAATTTATGTCCCCTTCCCAAAATGGCCTTAGCACTTAAGCTTATCCTTTTTTGGCTCACAATCATTACACTTTCCTTAGGTTCCTCTGAAGTACACTTAAAGTACCTTTATGGCATTCTCATAGAATACTGGTTCTATTTAGCCTTCATTTCATACTTGTGACTTGTGCTGCTCACATATCCACCTAATATACATTATGCGTATATTTCATCATAGCCCATGGCCTATACAAGTCAAAGGCATGACAATTGTTCCTGTGATGCATAGGGGCAATATGTAAGAATGCTGACCCCCCCTTTGGGTGGTGTGTAAGCTGCAAGAAAGCATAGGTTAAGGAGTCGACCTTAGCTAGCCTACAGTAGATGAAAAATGCGCTAATGTGTGTGAAGGAGTTTAGAGCCAAGTACGAGGTTAGGATATTGTAGAACTAATAGATTTGGGTGATGAAGGGTTCTATAGGAAATCAAAGTCCTGCCAAGAGTTTGCTATGAGGATGGTAAGGAGCTCTTTACTTTTGTTAGGAGACTTGCTCCTCCTTACGGCCATCCAAACATTTGAGGGCTGCACTGGTGTTTAGGGGTGACATTCATTGCCGCCTCCAATAGAGCATTACTCGCCTTTCTTTATTTCAGCCAAGTTAAGGATGAAGGGCTCCTTGTTAGCCCCACCGTGCTTCATAGGGACATTAACGGCAACAAACCGCATTTCATGGTGATAGTGCTTCTTGAAGAAGGCTTATGAGGCACCATTTGAGGTTAAACCATAAAAACATAAAGAAAACCATTGGGAAAGGTGGCTAACTGTCAAAAAGAAAAATGAAAAAGAGACCATAGAAGTGAAAAGCATAGAAAACAAAAGCACAAAATCTGGCTAGGAAAGGGTTATTTAGCTGATGATTGCTGATGGAAAGGATGAAGGAAATGGGCATTAATCACCACGGACATTCATTAGAGATATACAAGAAATGAAGAAAAGAACAAGTAAGTTTAAGAGTAGGAGAATTCAAAGACAAGATGAGCGGTAAAAGGAGTAAAGAATAAACCTTAGCATTTTATAGACCTCGAGAAGCGTCTATGCCTCCTGTCTAAAAAATGGCTGCCATCTTGACTCTCTAGGCTTGCCAATTGGGGAATGCCACATGTGCATCGAATTCGCAAATGTCACAATCTCAATTTACATCTTTAACACACATTAATTAAGCATCATTTTGCCTCTAAGATGACCATATAGAGAAAATAGGTATCCACTACCACAGATGGTTAAACTTAGCTGAACTATGAAGAGGCATTTTCTGGCCTCCTAGGGGGCATCATTTCGCCTTCTGCCAGTAACACCATTTTGCCAATGGAGGCGTCGTTCCCTAGAGTCACGCAAATGGTACCTCTTTGTATAGGAGGCATCCTTATGTCTTTCATATGTGGCATCATTTCATAAATGATACATCATTTAATATTGGGTACTATTTCACAAATCACCCCACAAAATGTGGGTCCTTATGTCCCACAATTTTAAATGGCGACACGTTGATACCATATGAGTCAAATACCCTATACCTTACCCAAACTGTAAATTGGACTAGTGAGGGACCGGAGCCTTGGTTATACAACCCACTAGGCCGGTATCTCCATGGCCCAATAAGCTGATGCTAAGTTCTAATAATGAATGAGACTCCATGATGGCAACAAAATCCTAAATTTATGAGAATTTTTCTCCTATATGATATCTTCCTAACACTGTAAAAAGGGGGCCCCATGGTAATCCTAAGGTACACAATACTCTGTACAATCCTAATACACTATCTTTCTCTTCTTCTTAAAAAAAGCTAACTTGACTGTCAGAGGGGTCACTCCTGGGTACAAAACCCAAGATTCTGATAGTATATTTGAGCACAGGATCACAAGTTGTCACTACCCAAACTTGAAGGCTGATTCACTTGGTTTGATTGATAGTCCTACACTCTCGCTATCACAACTAATTGGAAATTCTCTAGATTTAAAGTAATATCTATACGATCATTGGATCCCACGTATAAATTTACCGCATCCTCCATTGTCACACAAAAAAAAAAGTTAAAGCAAGTCCTTAAGATCAGACATTTATCTGCGCTGTTTCAAATCAACGCACATTCTCTACTGTGTACTTATAATGCTGCCTGCAGTAATAAGAAGAGGAAGTCGGGTCAAGTTCAAGGACACATGATAAAAATAAAGGTGGTGGTTTGAAACAAGATCACCATTTCGAGGACCATTGCTATTATTCGAGGCATGTGCGGGAGGGAGATGGCTTCATTAGTGGCGCTGTTGTTTTCACGTGGGACACCCACCACGATCACAAAACTCTGCTCAACAATTAAATACAAAAGCGAGAGGCTTGCAGAACAGAAGACAAATTTACGTGTGATCGATATACCGGGTAAACTGCATTTTTCCCTTAATTTTTCCGTTACAAATCTATCCCTAATCTCACCTTTGTTGCATAGTGACTCTGAACTTTTATAAAGTGTTATATATTAGTCCTTATGTCTATTGAAAAGCTAATGGTGTAGAAATCTGATATATAGTAGAAATTCTTATAATTTAAATAGAAAAAAAAAACAAAAACATCCTTGATGTCTGTTCAGCTTAAATTGACCACTAATAATTTTTTTTTACCAAATAAACCACTAATATTTCTGATTTGGCTACATTCGCCCACAACTGTTAAGATTAGCTGACGCGGGTGAAATCTGCATTAGATATGGCACAAAGCAGAAACCCTATCTCGTGCTCCGAATCCAATAATCTAAAAATCCACTTTATTCCCTTCCAATCCTGACAAAAATAGAGCAAGACTAGTCTGAATTCGGGCCATTTCTTTTGTTTGTATAGCAACATATTTAGGAGTTGTCATTCATCTATTTGCACCTAAGTCGACTAGTTATCTTATAATAGTCTATGAGAGTTTGAGAGATTTGGAGTATGTTTATACTAAAATAAGTTTATTTTTGTACTAAAAAATTAGCACATTAGTTTGATTTTAATTTTTTTTACTTGCTTTCAAATATTTTAATTAATTTTTCAAACCAAAGATTATGTCAAAGCACTTGAATATGGATCCTAAAAATTATTGTTTGAACTTTTACTTGTTTTGTGTATTTTAATTATTTTTCCAAACAATGGGTCCTATAGAGCACCAAATATAAATCTCAAATTTTAATTTATTATTTTATTTATTTTTAATTTGATAAATTTAAATAATTATCCAAATCATGGATACTATCAAATCACCCATATATCGATCCCATAATTTAACCTAAATTTTATTTATTCTACTTTTCAAAATTTTTAAATAATTATCCAAACCATGGATTCCATCAAATTAGTTAGATATGAATTTTTAAAATTTATTATTAATTATTATCCTTTTTCATCATAGGGTTTTATTAAACCTACGTGGAATCGAATTGAATTTTCCATGATGATTTGTTTAGATGCATTATGAGAATTAAATTAAAATTAAACTATCTTAAGAAAACAAGTAAGAAAATAAACATCATAACTTGTATTTCTATGTTATGTCAACAATTTAACTTGCAGTTTCTCAAACACGCAAATAAATAAAGAATCAACAAAAAAATAAAAAAAAAGTGATGTAAATACCTAATCTACGAATTGGAGAAGGTTTAGGAACCGCATTAAACAAAAGTAGAAGATTAGGGACTAAAGCGTGAATTTTACTAGAAGGATGGAATCTGGGTGTACAAGGTTCATTCCTGATTCTTTCGGTTGAGGCAGCAATTAGGATAATTGAGGGTTGGGCTTTGCTAAAGTAACGTTGGTGACCTTGGGGGACAAGTGAACGACCACCTGTGATGTCAACGGTGGCGGATCACAACGGATGGGGCAGTGGGTGATGATGCCTAGAGGTGATTATGAGGGGTGAGATGATGGAGTGCCAGTGAGTAGGGATAGTCGATGGTTGGACATAGTGGGTTGCGTTTGAAAGAAGGTAGCAGCAGAAGGGAGGAATTAGGGTTTTAGGAGAAGGGAGCAAAAAATTAAGGGATTAAAGCTATAGTTTTGTGATTTTTGAAAGAATGCTTAGGGTCCGTTTAGTTACAAAAAAATTTCTAAAATATGAAAATAAAATGCATTTAGTTGGCTGAATTTTCTAAATGTTAAGAAAATTTTCCATTGCCCTTTTTTTATACCTACACTCTCCACAAACTGTGCAATGTATCAACTATGAGTTCTCATTAGTGAATAACATGCAATTCTTTGGACATGCATATATTTTCACATACAAAAGATCTAAGCCTTTCATTTTTTGGTTAGACTCATATAACTTCTTCGACAAATGATTACCATGTGGAACAAATTCCTTCACTAGTGATAACATGTTATTAAAAGAATTATTGGTCATATTATGCTTACTTTTCTCACTTAACAATTAAGATACTGTGGACAACTTGTGTATTTGGTGCATCCATCCCACAACAATATTGATGCATTGTCGAGTAATTTATAAAGTTTATGAGTTTTCGGATTTGGCAATTCATTATTTATTTTTTTGAAATTAAAAACATTGCCCCCATTATGATCATTTTTATATCATTATCTCCTTCGAAATTCACATCATGATTATCATCATCATTTTCTCAGGCAAAGGCAAAACTTTCATATGAACACAAAGGCCTCCGTACAAATACACCCGGGCATTATTGGGGGAAGCTAGAACTGACTTAAAAATCTAAAACCTACCTACACCAGCTAGATGAAAGCAACTGGGCCAAAGGGATGCTAGACAATGTCATACACAAATCAACTCGAACATTTCGCACAACATCATCAATGCTTTTTTGGAACCTTACCGTCAAGGTGGGCATTTCATTCCCCCAAATTGTGATAGATAGTAGCCTAAAGCCCCACCTTTTTGACACTCCTAGCAATGTGATGACATCCAAAAACTACTAAAAACCTGTGCCAATGCATTTGACTAGCAGTTAGAAGAAATGTGCAGCTATGCCCTAACATCATCCCACACTCACCTAGAGAAACGACACGAAAAGAACAAATGATCCAAGTCTTCTTCATTAGAATAACACAAGTAACACTTGTTAACCAAAGAGACCCCCAAATTTTTAGCTTAACCTGTGTTGGCAGCCCATTGCCAGAAAATGAAATGAAATTTCAGGGCAGCATAGGACTCCCAATAGCATGAGCGCCATCTTTTGTTAGGGAGCCTTTACATATTTGTATCTCTTAACATTACAGTCTATATTGATACTTTTGATTACAAAAAAAAAACTTAAGTTGGTTAGAAACATTGGGTAAATGTAAGGTATTGTTAGTGTAGAAATTATACAGTCTTGAAAAAAATAATATGTGTTAGAACACTCACATTATAGCATATACAAGGTTATTTTTGACCCATACCTTGTAACGGGTTTTTTTTTATAAATTTATCTTTAAAATAAATGTCAATAATAATAACTTAAAAATTCTAAGTCATAAATTTATGTTCATTAATTGTAAATTTATTTTATCTTAGTTTTGAGTTAGGTTTTTTTAATGTTATGTTGTTATCATTAAAATGATCAGTTATGATCAAAACATTAAAACTATGAAACATAATATTGTACATTCTTTGAAATGATGGATGCTTTTTTTTTATTAAAGAATAATTCACTAAAAATTTTCATCTCTTATCAATTCAAATTCCAATTTTTAATATAGATGAAAATTTTATTTAGAAAAATTGACTTTCAATTTTAGGAATTGTTGTCCAAATCACTTTATTAAATGATAGAGCTTTTAAGTTGCATCACTCATGTTACAAACCCCAATTATCAATAATGAAAAAATATGACTGAAATAAAAAAATGAAATTTAATTTTTGTAATCAATTAGTGATATAAATCATTATCTTAAAAAATTAGCCAAAACTTTTTGCGACTAAGAGCGGAAATAATGACTAATTTTTTATTTTAGAGTGTAGTAGTTAAAAAATAACAAAAAAAAATTTTAGGGTCCATTAGAACAAATAAAAAGAATCTAGTTAAGTAGCTTTTAAGTTTGGGGGACTGAAATGTAATGCAGGTTAAACTTAATGACTAAAATGGGAAAGGATGAAATTTCAGGCCCTCAAGACACAATCACCTTGTGAAAAAGGGATCAAACTTAAAAAAGAGTCAATCACGTTCACAAAAAAAGAAAAAAAAGTGGCAATGTTCATGACGAATACATCTACTTTATACACTGTTCATGAATAGTGAATGAGTATTGATGTTTAGAAATATAATGTAATATGTCATGTAAAACAATATAGGGCATGAAAGAGAAGAAATGAAATCTTAAGGGAGTTGAAAGGGGTTTTGACCATTACTTCAAAAATGAAAAAAAAAAAAAAAGTAGGACGCTAAGTGACAAAAAAAGTTATTATTCATTGATCAGTAAAATTTGTTCCATATTTAGTAATTTAAGGTACAAAATGGTCTACCCGTTGTGGCAATTACATAACACAGTGAGGGGTAATTAAAGAGCACATTCATTTTGATTTAGTGCCTATATTGACATTTAGAGCCAATATTGGTGGTATCACATATAATATAAGTGAGATGCAAAATAAAGGGAATCATAGTAGTTGCATGGGCAATTGATTTGAATAACATTCAATATGCATAGCTTATGTAGATATATGATATGAATAGTTTGACTGGAATGATTATAACATCAACTTGTGAAAAGAATAAATTAATTTGTGATAATAATCAAATATATGAAGGAATCAATTATTAAGAATGAAAAGATATGGTTGAAGTACAAAATTGTGGATAATTTATGTTAATTAATTAATGGTTTAACCATTAATGTAGTAAAGTTAAAAAGAAAAGAAAATAAATAAATTGACTAAAGTGGAAACAACCAAAATCATACAAAAAATTGTCAAATCATAGTTCTAAAGTGTTCTTTGGAAACATGATAATGAAAAAAACAATAAAAATAGTTTGGGTGCCAAGAGATAAAATGTAATAGCTTTAGCTATTACAAGTTTAACAATTGGGGTAAAATCCACGAGGGTACCTTAGCTTATTTTTTTGTCCTAATTGGATACATTACCTTTAAGTTGTCCTAGGAAGGCACCTTACCATTTATCGTGTGTCTTATCTAAGTACCTTTCCTTAATTTCAAAGTTATTTCTAACAGAAAATGCTGATATGACAGAACCAAATATTAAAATAAATTGTAAAATAACACTTGTAGTCATTTTATTTTTTTCTATCAACAATTCTAAACTCTAACATTCTAAATCTAACCATTTGTCTCTACTTCCTTTATTTAACTGTTGCCACGCCTCATTCTTCGCCACTGCTACCGTTGTTTGCTTTGCGCTCATCGTTACCGCTGGTACTGTTCGCTCTTCACTAACTCTCTTTGGTCAGGCAACCAACAATCGCCGACCTCATCCTTTCTCCTTCTTCCCAAATAATCACATTGGGTTCCTCAACAATTGCTATTTCTCCTTGATCAGATGGCCACAACAGCTGTACCTGGATCAACCTTTCTATTTTGCTTCTCCTCGATTCAAATTTTTCTTTGATTTCCTCTGGCTAACATTTTCCACTGTTCGGTTTGAAAATCAAACTTGGCTTCTGGATTCCGAGAACCCAGGAAAAAACCTAAACTAGCTTTGATCGAACTTAGGTGTTCTTCACTTCAAACCTTGACACTTGATCCCCGTCAAACTTAGGTAAACGAGGCTAGGCGTTCATGATTCCAAGTCTTCTTCGAGCATCCATCCTTGCTCAGCCTCTATCATCAGTTGCAGATGCATCTTTGCTCGGCCTCTATCATTAATCGCCCTTCTGTCATCAATCGGCCTCCATCATTGACTGATGTACTCAGTCACGCTTCTGTCATTGATCAGTTTTCATTGTTGGCCGACGTACTTGATCGTGCTTCCATCAATGCCTTCATAATTGGCTAATGTACTCAATCGTTCCTGTATCATTGATCGGCCTCCATTGTTGGCTGATGTACTTGGTCACCAGAGGGAGGGGGAGAGAGAGAGAAAGTTAGAGAGACAGTTAAAATGGGCGAAATCGAGTAAGAAAGAGTGTGCATGTGTGGGGATATGCTGAGAGGGGAGATCGATGGTTAGATTTAGAATGTTAGGGTTTATAAATTAGAATTGTTTATAAAAAAAATTAAAGGACCACAAGTGTTAGGTAACAATTTATTTTACTTTTTTGTTTGCCACATCAGCATTTTCTGTCAGACATAACTTTGAAATAACAAAAAGTACTTAGATAGAACACACAATAAAAAAGTAAGGTACCTCTCTAGAGCAACTTGAAGGAAGGACATCCAATTAGGACAAGAAAAATAAGTTAGGGTACCCCTGGTGGATTTTACCCTTAACAATTGACTTAATGAAAGTTAAGAAAAAAACTCTATTTTATTGAAAAAAAACAAACAAACCATGGTAACAAATGTTTTACTTTAGAAAATAATACATCATAAAAAAATACAAAATCTTGTTTGATTTACGTGAGCCAATGAATGGTTTAACCATTAATGTAGTGAAGGTAAAATAAAAAGAAAACAAATAAATTGACTAAAGTGGAATCAATCAAAATTATACCAAAAAAATGGACAAATAATAGTGACTAGAGTTTTGTTTGAGAAAACAATAATGAAGAAAAATAACAAAAATAGTTTGGGGATCAAGAAAGAAAATGTAAAAATTTTATGTATTAAGAATTTAACAATTGACTTTATAAAAGTTAAAAAAAAGACTCTATTTTACTAAATTAAGAAACAAACCATGGTGACCAATGTTTGACTTTAGAAAACAATACATCATAAAAAAGAAAAGAACCAAGAGATCAAACAAAAAGACTATAATTAAGTAGTTACCAAGTTCATGGACCAAACTGCAAAACTGATCAAACTCAGGGTCTAAGATAGGAAATGGAAACAAAGTAAGGACTGGAAATTTGCTTCACCAAAAATTAACATGAAAAAATGACAGTGGAACAATAACGGGACATGCCCTCAAGAAAGCTGTTGCCTTTAAAAAATCTAATCAAGCTTTTAAAAGAAGCAATCATGTAAAAAAATAAAAAAATATATAAAAGCATAATAGGCATGTGAACGACATAACTCAAAGGGACAACATGGAAAGGATACTATAGTTTACTGTTCCGCAAATGGTAGTAGCCTCACAGCTTTTAGAATATAATAGTAGTAAGTCAATAAAAGAATGAAATTTGTTCTCTTTTTTTTTTTTACGGTACCTCGCAAACATAGATAGTTGTCATTCTTTTTATTTAAAGGCTAAGCTAATTCATTTTAACTTAAATCAACTTAAATTGTAATAATTTATTTATTTTTTATATATTTTCATCGAACACAAATTTTATTTAAAAGCTAATATTATGTGGGTGTAATAATCTATTAATTGCAAAATTTCTACAATAATATTAATTTTTTTATGAATTTTCCTTTTATGGGCATTAAAAAGGAAAAAATAATAAAAATTTAATTACATCATAAAAAATATATTTTGAATTGATTATTATACCTACATAATATTGGCGTTCAAATGAAATTGATTTTGTGTGAAAAAATGAAAAAAAAAATTGAATTTAGTTGACTTAAGTTAAAATGAGTTGGTTCTAATACGAAATGTTATTTTCTCTTTTCATTTATTTAATCTAAGAATTAAATTAATTTACTATATTATTTGAATTAAAAAATAGAAGATAAAGAATTATTTTGTAAGAATTAGTTTTCTATATTATTTTAATCTAAGAATTAAATTAAATTAATTTACTATATTATTTTCTCAGGACAAAAAATCTTGCTACGCAAGCTGCAAAATTAAAAAAAAAAAAAAGGAAAAGGATTGGTGTTTTTAGTGCTTAAAATCTATATGCTTAATGAAAAGTTTAGAGCCAATTTTAAGTAAGAAATACAAAGTTAAGTAATGAACGGAGGTAAATAACATACATATATCATATGATTTAAGCACTCTTACATTCTAGAACAACATTAGTGGAAAATATATCACTCTATGATTTAACAAGCTAAGATTTCTTCATTGGGGGGGGGGGGGACATGAAGCCATTTCGCCCCTTAACTAGGAACTTTTTGAGTGAAAAGATAATTAAGAGATAAGAAAAAAACTATGCTCAAAGATATTAATATTAAAACGGAAGGTGTATGCTAGAACAGATACCCTCAACTTAAATTATATATAGGGATATAGGAAGCAAAATCCCCATCATTTCCTACCTTAATTATTGGCTAAGAACATCTAATTAATGCTTAAGTAATTTTAATATGTTAATATTTGAGTTAGACTTTAATTAAAGAGTTATTCAATTCAAGACAAAAGAAGAAAAATTAAAAAAAAATTGGAATGTTAGGCCAACTTACATCAAGGAGAAAAGAAATCATTATAATTAACACATTTTAATGTCTAATTTCCCCCAATATATTACATTGCTGGGTTATTTGCTTGTTTCAAAAACATCAATGACATATTTCCCTAAAAAATATTATAGTTCATAATTTGTCTCCTTAATATAAAAAATGTGTCATATTTACCCTTTTTCCTTTTACTTTTTATTGTTTCTGATATTTGATTAGATTGATTACCTTCTATCTTTAGGATTTTAAATGGAAATAGTATCAAAGTTGAGGGTTTATATCATAATTTAGCTAAAATATGCATCAAATGCTAAAAGTATTAGAGAGATTTGGGCGGCCGTGGCTCCTCCAGCCAATATGCTGGCCAACATTGACCAAACACATTGAATGATAAATATAAAACATAATATAAATAGATATAAATTAGAGAATGTAACAATAAAAAATCAAGGTTGCTTAAATCTTAATGCTTGAATAATCATTACTATATGTGGTGCAAGTGGAGACTAATATGCCTAGTTGATATTAGGGAAAAGGACCAAATTAGAAACACAAGAGGTTGTTAAGCAGTGGACTAGATGCAAACTTGCTTGTAATTCCATGTAAACTACTTGATATTTTCTTCATTACTCAAATCAGTAGGAGTAGTTTAAAAATTGAGGACCCGCATTTAGTCAAAGTGTACCAACAGGGTTGTTGTTCTAAGGCTTCAAATGTGGATCCAAAAGCATGTACCCATAATTTCAAGATTTAGACATAAAGACTAAAAAGTTTTCAATGTTTCAACAACTACCCGAAATATAGAGTCGCCCCTGTTCACCTCTAGTGAATTTGAATATGTAAATTTTTTATGAAACTTAAGTGCTTTCCTTTTAGTTTTTTTCTATTGGAGATTGCAACAAGATGGGGAATGAGTAATGTTATTATTGATTTTAGTTGAGCCAAAACCTTTATCTAAATATGTCTTGCGTTTATTGGCTAAATGGTAATAGAACAAAGGGATGCGGCCCTTCCCATCCAATCCTAGATTCGAGCCTCCCCTTATCCCTTGTATTTAACCTTTAACATCTTTGGTTTGTAATACTTGATTCTGTATACATAATAATAATAATAATAATAATAATAATAATAATAATAATAATAATAATAATAATAATAATAATAATAATAATAATAATACATGATCAACAAATTTTAAGCCATGCTGGCTGAAGAATAGAAAATGTTTGCTTTTTTCTTTTTCTCATTATTTGAAAAAATTATTGTTGATTCTTTGTCAAACAAGTGTTTACATTGTGTTTTCTATCACCTCTTGATAGTTAGAAGGATCGCTGGGGCTTGGAATAGCCCCGTGGTGAATTACAGACCAGGAATTAGCACATGAATACAATTGTCAAAGCCCTAGGAGGTGTTCCCGGGAAAACCTGTCAATGATCAAGTTAGATTTCTGGCAAGTTGAGAGTGGCAAGGAAAGAGCAAAAAGCTATAAAGTTGTACATCAGGATTGATGTTTGGAGGGATTTATATAGTTAAGATGAGCGTTGAGTCATACGTCTCTAGGATAAGAATCCCGTAGTTTATCCCGTATTGACAGGATATAATTTCCTTCCATAAAGGAGTTCCCTTGGGGTCTATTTTTGGCCCCAGGGGTGGCATTTTTTTCCTAATCCTGAGATTTTCGAGTTTGGGCCATTTGGGCATTTTGCCCATTAATAGGTCCCCCATTATGAGGAAATATGGGCTAAGGGTCCCGCATTCCAAGATACATTAGTGCTCTTTTTCCAAGAATGGAGATATGAGCCCCTTATCCCCTATTGTTTTGTTGGCGCACTCATGCGACTTTATTTAAGGAGATGGTGCATCCCCCATTCACTTCATGTGGAAGCTAGGTAAACGACGCCATTTTCAGTCTCTTTCCCACCATTCATAGATGGTTACAACACGTGGTAGGCTTGTCAGTTGAGAAGAAGGAGAGGCGACGTTCATAAATGCTCTTCAGGGAAGTGACCAAACGTGGCTATCTTGATGGCTATTAGTGCCCACACGTGCCTCAATGACTGCCCCATTACATGTTGTTGCAGTTTCCAGACGAAAACCTAACAACCGTAGGTTTGCTCCAATATATATTGTTGTCATTTTGTTTCTTCACTTTGTTGGCTTGTTTTGCTGCTTTCTTTTATGATTTCTTACTTCTCGCTTGTTGTTAGTGCTAGAGTGTTTGGGGATTTTTCCTCTGAAGTTTCTCTTCCTCCATCGTGTTCATCCTTCTTTGTCACATTCAGGTAGCAGCTTCTCATCTCTTTCTCCTACCCATGTTTTTGCCTTTGATTTTTTTTTTGGATTTTAGGTTTTGGGTTTTTTGGGGTTTCCTTCTTTCCTACACTCCATTGGGTTAGCGATAGCCCTGACATGTTCCCCACTGATTTTTCCGAATGGCTTTTTTGAATTCATTATCTAGGTCTACTGCCAACAAGGGTGATTCTTCCAAGGCGCATTTCTTCCCGAACACTGATATGGTGAAGAGGGCTATAACCCAGCACAGTGAAAGCTCGTTAGTGACAAATCTTGCCAGATATTTTTTGCCTAATAGCATTGCTGCTGCTCTTTCTCATATGAATGGGCTTAAGGAAAGAGGTTTAGAAAAGGGAAGCGAAAAAAATGTTCCCATTGTGTTTATATAATAGCTCTAGGAAGGGCTCCACTTCCTCCTACAACTTGTAACCGTTGGTAGAGCAAATTTGCGAGTACTACCAGATTTTTCCCTCTCAACTAATGCCAAACTTGTTTGTTCACATCTACGGGTTCATTATCTACTATAAGCTGGCGGGTGTGTCTTCCTTACTAAAGGTCTTTCTCCAATTTTACATGTTGGACTAGACAAAGGAGGCCAGCTTTTGCAACATTGCCCCATCAATCAATGCAAAAAATAAATCCTTTCAGTTCATGTCGTGCAAGGACTCGTGGTTAGGGTAGAAGGGGCACTTATACTTCACGTTGAGAGAGCAACCATAGGGGTTCCCTTGCGAGTTTGTGAGCACCCCCTATCATGCATTAGTTAAGACGATGCCTATATACGAAGGCTCGGAGGGCCATAGCTGACATGTCAGGCTGGTCAACTAGTTAGAGGTGGTGGTGAGGAATAACAATTTTTTGGAGTTGCTCCCTATTCATTCCACAGAGGTGGATGAGACTACCTTTAGGTGGGCAGGAATTTATAGGGCCCACCAATCAAATTCACAAGTAAAGTATCCCTGTAATTGGGAGGAGGATCAGGAGAGAAGACCAGCTGAAGCCTATAGGATTGTTACCAGGGCCCTCCATTGAAGAGTTGTGAGCCAATCATAGGTTTTCTTTTCTCTTTTGTACATAGCCATGGTATCTAACTGTGTTTTTCTTCTTCCAAAAATAAGCAACAATACCAAGGAGTTTCTAAAGAGGCGCACCAACATTGCCAATGCCTTGATGGGTGCCCGCAAGGCCAACATACTCCCTGCCAGTGCGGGACATACTACGGGGGCCCCATCATCGAAGCCTTTATCTAAAGGGCTGGAACGTCCTGAGTCCCCTCCGAACGCCCAACCCATAAGAGGTTGAGGCCCTCGGGCCCTCCTGTGAATGATGCATCTTGTGATAGAAGTAGTGATTGGGCATTGTCTGTACACATTCTCCATGCTGACTTTATAGACTTAGGGTCATTTTGCACCGATTATGGGTGTTTTCAAGTAGCAGCTTCAGAGAAGCGTAAGAGGTCATCTGAGAACCTCCCTACTGAAGGTCCAGTGGTGTCTTAGAAATGAAAGATGATGCCATCAAAGGACACACTTCCCACCTTGTGTCCTTTCCCCGCTTTGGTTTCGATGGGGGTTGTCCCTCACATGGTCCCATCTGCTCATGGTGTACCACCTGAGGTAAGGCTAGATGAGTGCTCCTAGCTGTGCAACCTGGTCACTATGTATAGTTAGGTGCAGAAGAATGACTTGGCCCTGAAAGGGATTATGCCTGACCAGGTCTTTGACCCTGATAGCCGAAGGGCTATCGCCTCTATCTGACCCGAACTCGGAGCGTCAGGAAACTCGAGGATACTATTAGCCCCCCCGAGGTACTAAACAGATCACCTTCGGAGATAAAGAATCAGCTATCGCAAGCCGAAGAGGATCCCCCCGAAGGCAGTACCCTGAATCAGGGAACTCCCCGAACTACGGGCATATTTCCCAAAGGGGCATCATCCGCGCCAGAGGACGACCTCGTCCAGGGACTTCGGGAGTACGGCATGAGCATTTAAGGAGCCTCTGACATGTCGCCAACAGACGTTACAGGCCGCCCCAAACGGCGGTCTGACACACCGACGCCATCCAGGTCCCGTCACGACCTGTCACGGTTCAAGGCTCAAGAAACCTGCCACCGGCTACTTGTCCCCTACGCCCAGAAATTCAGGAAAGATCTGACCGAACACGTGTCATGATCTGAACGGGCTGGAAATTCCTATAAATACCAGGAAATAAACCTGGGCAAAGGATGGATCCTTGAGCAGACTCCTCTCCTTAAGAAAACAAAAACGGGCAAGGCCTTTCTACTTTTCAGTATTCCTCCCTTATTTTCTTTCAGGACACTGACTTGGGCGTCGGAGGCTCCTTCCCGGAACCACACCCCGGGGACCTTCTGACCCCCTCTTCTGAGCTTTTCAGGCACTCTCCCGTGGGAAACCTCAGCTCCAGACGCTCTTCTTCGCAGGAAGTCCTCCCAGAAGTCATTATGTCTTCTAGCGAAGATGTCTCTGGGCATCATTTGGCGCCGTCTGTGGGAACCCATCCTCGGGTCCCCGTCGTTGAGACTCGGCGTTCTAAGGACAAGGGACTCCCGAGGTCCCCGTTCGCGCCTGAAGTCCAACCGGCCACCGAGCAAGCCCTCCCAGGGACTTCCACGCCTGAGGAAGAGCGTCCTCTGGTCATAACCATGATCTTTCTGCACGACTTTCAACGTTCTGTTGTGGCTGAAATGACACAACAAATAGACCGAAGGTGGCCACAACAAGCTCAAGCCCAAAGGCCTCCTTCGCCAGCACACCCTCGGGAGAAAAGTCTCAAACTAACCCATCGTAGTTCAGGGAGCGGAGACCCGCGAGAGGAGTCTTCAACGGAAAACATGCCCCTCGGGGCACGGCCTGCGGGACAAACATGGTCCAGGCGACCTAAAGTCTCACAGCGAAGGAGTTCGTCGCCTGAGGCGAGGTCCCTGTCCCCTCGACGCCGAGCTCGCTCCCCAAATAGGAGCCGGCAATCCCCCTTCCTAGAGGAAGAGCCTAACGCCACGATCCTTATGGAGAGGATACTAGCGAGACTAGACAGGGTGGAGAAACAGGTAGCCCGCAAACCCGTCTGGGCTAGGCTGTCGGGAACCTTCTGCGAGGATGAGTCCCCGTTCACCCAAACTGTAGTTGAGGCAACCATGCCAGGCGACTTCAGGGTACCTCGGCTGGAGATCTATGATGGCCGCACTGACCCACAGACCCATCTGACAAAGTACAGACACAACATGATAATGCACGAAGCCGATGATGCTACCTTGTGCAAATGTTTTGAGGTCACCCTCACAGGACCAACAACTACGTGGTATAACTCATTGGCTCCAGGAACCAGCTCGGGGTTCCAGGAGTTATCCACGGCCTTCACACAGCAATTTATTGGAAGTCGGCCAACGGCGAAAATGCCTGTATAGATGTTCGACATAGAGCAAAGAAATGGAGAAACCATCCGTGACTATGTCGAAAGGTTTAACAGGGAAGCTTTGAGCGTCCCGGATTTTCCGCCCGAAATACGCATTCTCGCCATGACACGAGGCCTTCGGAGGGACTCGCAGTTGTTTTACGAGTTCTCTAAGGACCCCTTGGACACCCTCGGTGAATTTTACCGAAGGGCAGAACAGGACATGACCGCCGAGGAGCTGAGAATGGGTGGGCCGAAGTCCGATCACGTCCGCGCCGAAGGGTCCAACCAGCAAACTCGGCATCCAACCGAACAGGCAGGCCGACCTTGGAGAATACGGGGAAGGAAACTCCCACCTTTCACACCCCTGAACACTACACGGACAAACATCCTCATGACGATGGAAAGGCAGGGGACGCAGATTCGGCGGCCAAGGGCCATGCCCGCTGATAACAAGAAAAACATAAAGAAGTTCTGCCAGTTTCACCGCGACCACGGCCATGACACTGAAGATTGCTTCCAACTGAAGAAGTACATAGAGTCGCTAATAAAACTAGGCCAACTTCGACGATATCTGCGGATGCCTTCCCCGAAGGGAAGAAAAGATGAGGAAGAAAAGGCCGAAGATGAGGACTATGACTCTGACAGGCGGAGAAACCGAAGTCCGAAGAGGCGCCCTCCACCTCCTGCAGGAGTAATACAAACAATCACAACGGGACTCCCATCCTCGGAAAGAAAGAGGAAGGCCAGAGAAATAGCAATCATGGAATATCAGAATCCGACAAAGAAACTAGCCCGCAGGGATGGATCCACTGTCATCTTTCCCCATGACGATCCGCTGCTGATCATGGCGAGGATAGGGAACTGGGATGTCAAGAGAGTGCTGCTCGACGATGGATCGAACGCTGACGTCCTGTTCTCGCACTTACTGCTGAACTTGGGCATATCTAGCAGCAACCTCAAGCCCGTCACCTTGCCTACTTTCGGGCTAGGACCGTCCGAACTGCCTGTCCTCAGATGGATCGATCTCCCTTTGATGATGAAAGGAACTTCGGTAGAAGGGACTGCTGAACTTTACGCCTCCACAATGGCGAAGTTTATTGTCATGGATGTCCCTTCATCGTACAACGCCATCCTTGGGAGACAGACACAGGGAAATCTACACATTCGCCCTGATGTGAAGTACTTGACTGTCACTTTTGCCACCAAGGATGGAGATGTAGAGATCTTCATAGATCAAGGCAAAGTAAGAAAGATGTTCGTAAAGGCATGAAAAGCTCTGGCAAACAACTTCGCGCAAATGATGGAGGCAAAGGCACTAGAGAAGGGCAAGGAAGGAGATCCCGCGAAAGCGAAAATGGAAACAGTAGAACTTGTCCCAGGTCAATCTACCCGAATAAGGAAGAACTTGGCCGAAGGTGACAAGAAAAAACTTGTATCTTTTCTTCTGGAAAATAAAGATCTATTTGCCTACTCACCGAAAGACATGCCAGGGATAAACCCTAGCGTAATACAACATAGCCTTAAAGTTAACCCCGAGGCAAAACCTGTCCGGCAAAAGAAACGGAGCATTTCGGTCCATAAGAGTAACTTTGTCAAAACCAAAGTGCAGCGCTTGTTAGACGCTGGTGTCATCAGGGAGGTCAAATACCCCGAATGGTTGAGCAACGTGGTTTTTGCCACAAAAGAAGAAAGCAGTAAGCTCCAGATGTGCATCGACTTCATAAACTTGAACGATGCTTGCCCAAAAGACTCATACCCCTCCCACCGATAGACCAATTGGTAGACTCAACTGCCGAATACGGGCTCCTAAGTTTCTTAGATGCCTTCAGTGGGTATCATCAAATAAGGATGGACCCCGAAGATGAGGAAAAAACCGCCTTCATCACCGAGGGAGGAACATACTGCTACGTCAGAATGCCCTTCGGGCTTAAAAACGCAGGATCCACCTACCAGAGGTTGATGAGCAAGGTCTTTAATGACCAAATAGGGAGAAACATGGAAGTGTATGTCGACGATATGATAGTAAAAACCAAGCTGCCTGACGACCACGTCACAGATCTAAAGGAAACTTTCCACCAGCTCAGAGCCTTCGGGATCCGTCTCAATCCCGAAAAGTGCATCTTCGGAGTGACCTCGGGAAAATTCCTTGGGTACATGGTATCAGAAAGAGGCATTGATGCTAACCCAGAAAAAATCAAGGCTCTGATCGAGTTCCGAACTCCTGCCACAATAAAGGATGTGTAGAGACTCACCGGAAGGGTAACCTCTCTTAGCAGGTTTATTTCCAGGTATGGAGACAGGTGTCGACCGTTCTTCAAGGTCCTCACTAAGGCAACAAAAGAGGAAAACAACCTTGAAAACAATGATCATCCTTGGAATGAAGACTGCCAAAAGGCCTGGGAAGAACTCAAAATCTACTTAGCCAGCCTGCCCACTCTGCGACAACTTCGCGTGGGAGAGCCCCTTGTACTATACCTCGCCGTGACAGAAAAGGCTATGAGCTCGGTCCTTGTGAAAGAAGAGGGGCCGAAGCAATGGCCGGTTTATTGTGTAAGCAAATCCCTACATGGCGCCGAAGTCAGGTATCCTTTGTTGCAAAAAGCTATATATGCCTTGGTGCTGGCAGGGAGAAGGCTACGACCATACTTTTAGGCTCACCCTATCATCGTCCGAAGTAGTCTACCACTTCGGGATGTCATGAGAGAGGTTGATCATTCCGGAAGGCTCTCCAAGTGGTGTATAGAGCTAGGCGAACACGACATCGCTTATGAACCTCAGAAAACCATAAAAGCTCAAGCACTGGCAGACTTCATCGCCGAAGTACCCACCACTGAAGACAGCCATCCGGGTCAGGGCGAAGGTGAGCCCGAATGGACATTGCATGTCGACGGAGCCTCGGCGTCCGAACACCAGGGAGCTGGCATAATCATTAGGGGTCCTGAAGGCCTAGAAGTGATGAAGGCTATCAAGTTCGGCTTTAATGTCACTAACAATGTGGCGAAGTATGAAGCCGTCACAGCAGGATTGCGCCTGGCCAGAAAAATTGGCATAAGAAACCTGAAAGCCCACAGCGATTCTCAGCCGGTAGTGCAACAAACGGCAGGAGACTACGGGGCAAAGGACCCAACCTTGGCAAAATACCATGAATTGGTGGCAAAACTCATCCGGGAGTTCGACACCGTACAAATAAAAAATGTGCCTCGGTGAGATAATGCCGAGGCAGATTGCTTGGCAAAGTCACTAGCATGCACCGAGGTGCTAAGCCACCTGAGCATCACAGTGCTGGGCATATCAACTTTGGGAAAAGGCTGGAAAGACCCAATAAAAAGATATCTCGCCGACAATATGCTCCCCGAAGACCCCGGTGAAGCTGCCAAAATCTGAAGACGCTCCAGCCGATTCTTCCTAATTGGCGAAGAATTATATCGGCAGGGATATGCAAACCCACTGCAGAGGTGTGTTGGCGAAGAGGATACTGAAATGATCCTCGAAGAAGTACACGAAGGTGCTTGTGGTTCGCACATCGGAACCGACTCCCTTGCAGCAGTAATACTTTGCCAAGGATACTTTTGGCCTACCCTGAGAAAGGACGCTAGGCAGTTCGTCCGGAAATGCGGTAATTGCCAAAGACACGCAAATATCTAGAGGACACCCTCGGAATTGGTGACTTCGGCTGATTATCCTTGGCCCTTCGCAGTCTGGGGCATAGACCTCATTGGGCCACTCCCAATAGCCCCTGGAGGCGTAAAATTCTGCATGTTAGTAGTAGACTATTTCTCCAAGTGGGTCGAGGCAGAACCCCTGGCGACTATCTCGGCAAAAGAAGTGCAGAAGTTCGTACGGAAAAACATTGTATGCAGATTCGGCATACCAAGGGTACTTGTAGCTGATAATGGGTCCCAGTTCATAGATAAAGGATTCCAGGAATTCATCAGTGACCTCGGAACAAAAATGCACAGCGTGTTATGGCGTTACCGAACAACACCCCGAAGAGCCACAGGGGAGACCCCCTTTTCACTCGTCTTCGGTACAGAGGCCATCATCCCAATCGAAGTCGTGCGACCGTCGGTACAGGTACAAGTATTCGGTGAAAGTGGAAATGACCTCGGCTTAAGAACCAAGCTTGACCTTGTCAGCGAACACAGAGAAATAGCTGAGCTGAGAAGAAAAGCTTTTCAGCAAAGAGTGGCCGCAGCTATAAACTTACGAGCCAGGCCAAAGAAAATCCAGAAAGGAGACCTCGTTCTCCGAAAGGCTGACTTTGAACCCCGAAGGCCCTCCCACGGAGTACTTCGCGCAAATTGGGAAGGACCTTACCTGGTTCTTGCCAAAGTATGAAAAGGCGTCTACAGACTCGGCGACGCCGAAGGCGTAGAATTAAAAAATACCTGGCATTCCGATGCCTTGAAAAAATTCTATGCTTAAGGTTTCGCGGAAGAATTGTGTTGTACAAATTTGGAAAATGTGCCAAGTACAGAAGTTTCTTAGAAAAATTCTCAAGTATAAAAAGTGTACAAGCCAGAATTCCGTGAAGGCGTTCGCCGTAATAAGTGCATATACGATTTCCCCAAGTCCCTTGAGCGATCACGTTTGGGAAAAATTGGAAACGAAAAATCTCGCGAAGGTGCTCACCGAAATAAGCGCAGATATGATTTTCCAAAGTCCCTTGAGCGATCATGTTCAGGAAAACGAAACATCTCGCAAAAAGACTTAGCCAAAAAAAAAATCTTCATTAAGATGAATCGGCTTACAGAGAAGAAGAAGTACAAAAAGAAGAAGAAAAAGGCAAGGAGTCCTAGAACAAACTAAGGAATCTCGGCGTCCCGAGAGCCACCAGCCCCTACGTCCTTGTCCACCACCTTTGGCGCCGGGATAGAAAGAGGCAAGTTCAGGTGCTCAATCTTCGACCAGGACCACCGAGGCCCCTCGGGAATGTTTAGAGCCTCCAAGAAATAGAGGTCCAGATCTGGGAACCTCTGAAGAACTTGGTGCCCAGCAAGGCAAAACCCGTCCTGGAAAGCGACCTTGGCCATCTGGTCAGACTTGTCCTTCTCGACCTCAAGTTCCTCAAGATCATTCTGCAGATCCGCGACCTCCTTCTTCAATGCCTTCATCTTCTTCTTCCTCGGCTCCTTCTTCAAAGAGTGGACCTCAGCTTGGAGCTCTGTCTTCTCAGCAAGCGCCTTCGCCAGAAGAGCCTCAGCCTCTGATTTCTCCTTTTGATGCGCCTCGTTCGCCGAGAGCAGCTCCGCCACCTGGGAGCCGGGGTCGGAAATCTTCTGGGAGGAATCCTTCAAAAGTTCTTCTTTTTCTTTCAGGAATTCCTCCCGAAGGGCAGCCACCTCCTTCTCTGCAGCATCAGCCAGCTACAGGTTCTTGGTAGCCAATTCCAAGCACATGGCCTTAGTTTTTTCAATAACCTCTAAGGCCGAGGCTCGGAATGCCGTCTGCCTGGCTACCCGAACTCTGAGGTAGCCAACGTACCCCAGCAGCTGCAAAGGGATAGAGGCGAGGTCAGTAAGACAAAGAGAAAGCCAAACACTTAAAAAAAATTGAAGGGAAAAAGATAGGCATGAAGCATACCTGGGCAGCGTGCTCGGAAACCTTCGTGGCGAGGGACTCATCGCCCGGATGAGCTTCCGTAATGGCCCTAAAGGAGGCCCCAGTAAGCATCCCTTTCGAGATCTCTTTGGCCATTTGCTGGCAGTCTCCGGAGTACAAATTCATGTCATTCGTAAATGACCAGAAAGGCTCCTTCGGGATCTTCCCTTGCGGGACTTTAGCATCGCGGAGGGCTCACTTCTGGGCATGTTCAGCCGCCCAAGTCAGAGTAAGTGACTCCCCTGCACAGCAAAAACAAGAAGTTGGTCAAGACAAGTACATCCCAAAATTCAAAAAGTAAAGACATCACACTTTGCCTGAGAAAGCGATCCTGGCGGCACCTCGACGATGTCATCGCCAGAGTTCGGGGCCTCTTCGGTGGAGATCCCCTTGCCTTTGCGTTTACGCCGCTCCTCGGCAGAAGGAACCTCTACCACGGCATCCAGAAGGGCCTACGACGAAGTAGGGCTCTGAGGAGGGACGTCGGTCGGGGGGACGTCGGCATCGACCTCGGGCGGCAGAATGGCAGCAACCTCGGGCTCCTCGCTTACCTCCTCAAGAATTTCCGAATGAGGAGGGGGAATAGTCTTCTTCGCCCGTTTGGCCGAAGGCCCAGCCCCAGTCGCTTTCCGCCTTCGGGAAGCAGCCTTCTTTGTCTGCTCACCCTTCTCAACTTGGCCAGTGAAAAGGGATTTGTAGAAGGCAGCAGTGCCGTTGCCCATCTCTGGAAAAGAAAGAAGATATCAGCGTGAGTCCAAGATGAAAACCATAACAAAGGGAGTCGGAGATAACTTACTCTCGAAGAAAGTTTCGTAAGTAATTTCCTCCCGAAGGAGTTGCACCAGCCAGGAATCCTTCCCAGCGATGGCAGGAGCCGGCATGTCGAAGTCCGTTTCGTGCTCCTTTACTACCCCTAACTCCCGAAGAACTTCTTCGGTCATTAGCTTCCAATTGATGGGGAAGGGGTAGAGAGAGCGCGAAGAGACCTCGGGACCCCAGTCGGAGACAGCCCGGATATGTCCGTCGAAGTCCGCAAAGACAGAAGCCAACTCCGGAGTTAGCATTATCTTCGGATCTACGACGTCCATCTCCAGCTTTCCCTGAGCCCACTTGGTCGGAACATGCGACCAGGCCTCCTCCATCTTCAAAAAGAAAAATTTTTGCTGCCACCCTCGCCAGCTGTCCTTGGTGGCAAAGGTGAACATATATTTTTTGCTCCCGGATCCCCGAGGTAGCATGAAATAAAAGCCACCCTTCGGGACCACGAAAAGCTTGTAGTACTGCATAAAAATAACAAAATGGGGTTCTATCCCGAAGATGCCACACATGCAGATGAAGGCGTTAAAATAGCAGTACGAGTTCAATGGAAGTTGATTTACGGCAATGCCATGGAATTGGCAGAAGTCGCAAATCATCTTCGGAGAAGCGTACCGAAGTCCAGCCTTCAGTTGGGCTCGGAAAACGGTAACCTCATTACTACGGTTCGAAAAGCAAAATTGGTCAGAACGTGGCAACCTCGTAATGGCATACGAAGGAAGAAAGAACTTTTTCTTCCATTTTTCTAGTTTTTTGGGGGTGGTGCAGCAAGGGTGAGACAAAAGGGGTTGCCAGCTCTCGGGAACAGGCATGTTGGCTGAGAAACGAGTTCGGAAAAAGGAAAGAAAACAACTTCTGGAAAAACTCTAAAAATCAGAGGATTCTGGAAATCAAAAACCCACCAAATGACTTGCCAAAATCTGGGTTTGAAGTCGCTGTCGTGAAAGATTGCCGGAAAAAACTCTGTCAAACAGCACCGCCGCGGAAAGCAGGAGAAAAAACAGTTGCAAGTAGGGAAAAGAGCAGAAGCAAAACCAAAAAAGGAACTTATGATGGAATGGGCTATATATAGGCCGAAGGTGCGTAGACGAACCGGCGTCATAAGTACCCATTGAAGGTGAACAGTTGCCATAACTGTTCTCTGTGCCTGAAAATACGCGCCCTCTGTAACCGACGTGACTCTCCTCCAACGGCAGTGTGCCACGTGTCAGCCGCCGCGCCAAAATAGGGGACACGTCTTCTGACACCCCTAAAAAACTGGGACGCGCCGCTCCAGACTGACACGCCTGGTCATGAGACGTGACGTTCCACAGACTTGCGAAAAGAGAAAAGAAAGAAGTAGGTTGCCTCGAAGACACCAAAAGACAAGCTATGGCCGAACAGCCCATATCTTCGGACAAAAGGTCTATCTTTGGCATAGGTTTTACTCCCTAAAACTCCCAAAGAGCACCCTCGGAAAGACTACAAACCGAAGTCTCCACTTCGGCTTTCCAAAGGGGGCATGTGATAGCCGAAGGGCTATCGCCTCTATCTGACCCGAACTCGGAGCGTCAGGAAACTCGAGGATACTATTAGCCCCCCCGAGGTACTAAATAGATTACCTCCAGAGATGAAGAATCAGCTATCGCAAGCCGAAGAGGATCTCCCCGAAGGCGGAACCCTGAATCAGGGAACTCCCCGAACTACGGGCATATTTCCTGAAGGGGCATCATCCGCGCCAGAGGACGACTTCGTCCAGGGACTTCGAGAGTACGGCATGAGCATTTAAGGAGCCTCTGACATGTCGCCCACAAACGTTACAGGCCGCCCCAAACGGCGGTTTGACACACCGACGCCATCCAGGTCCCGTCACGACCTGTCACGGTTCAAGGCTCAAGAAACCTGCCACCGGCTACTTGTCCCCTACGCCCATAAATTCAGGAAAGATCTGACCGAACACATGTCATGATCTGAACGGGCTGGAAATTCCTATAAATACCAGGAAATAAACCTGGGCAAAGGATGGATCCTTGAGCAGACTCCTCTCCTTGAGAAAACAAAAATGGGCAAGGCCTTTCTACATTTCAGTATTCCTCCCTTATTTTCTTTCAGGACATTGACTTGGGCGTCGGAGGCTCCTCCCTGGAAACACACCCCGGGGACCTTCTGACCCCCTCTTCTGAGCTTTTCAGGCACGCTCCCTTGGGAAACCTCAGCTCCAGACGCTCTTCTTCGTAGGAAGTCCTCCCAGAAGTTATTATGTCTTCCAGCGAAGATGTCTCTGGGCATCAGACCCCTTGTGGATGGTGGGGGTTGGTGAGCCAATCCTTGAGGATTGATCCAACATCTGCTATCGCATCCTATAAGGGTTAAAGACCCTTAGGGATTGATAGTTTTTGCTCATTCCCTTCGAGTGGAAGGGCATTTGCTGATGAGCTTGGGCTGTAGCTTTTTCTAGGCATACTTCTTCATTTATTTCAGTGCTTGAGATGTTTTTTCATGTTAACAAATCTGAGTTTGGTAGAGGGCCATTTTCGCCTATGGTTTAGGGAAATGATGGGTAGCTTAGGAGAAGGCCCTTCAATCTAAAATTGAGGCCTTGCACAAGAATGCTAGCTTCTTTCAACTAGAGCTAAGCAAAAAATGAAGTGCCAAAAAGGTACTTGTGAAAGACGTCAAGTTAGAGAAGTAGGCAAGGAGGTGAAGGAAACTGTCACCAACGAGTTGAAGGGGATAATCGGGGAGTAACAAGAGGCTCTGAAGCAATCCTAGGAGAGGGAAGCTGAGGTCTAAAAGGTGGCTGATCACCTGGTGGCCTTGTTGAAGGTAGTGGAGTTGAAGATAATTGCTATTGAGGATACCCTGCCAATGGACAAGTACGTTCCACTAGCCCTAGGATTGTTACGGGTGAGGCTAGCTCTAGGTTGGTTGCTTTTATGATTCCTCTTGTATAGTGCATCGAGCGGGTTGGTTTTGTTGGGTTTAAGGGCCATTTTGAGTTCCAACACCTTCAAACCAAAGCCAATGCTTGTGTGATTGAGATCTATTCGGTGATCCAGAAGGCAAATAAGGGGCTTGGAAGGGCTGCGCTCCTAGAATTCAATGAAGGTTTTTTTTCCTAGAGCTTTTAGGTCTAGAAGGGGAATCTGAACCTTGATCTCTCATTTTTCTTAGCCAATGAGGATCTGGGTTCGAATTACAAGTCTTGGTTAAAAGAGAGGAAAAATGAGATTTTTACTTTTGACAAGGATACATCGATGACAGAGCTTGATAAGGACCCTATCCAAATGAATTTTAGGAGCCTTCGTTGTTAGCCCCCATCCCCATTTTGTTTCTTTCTCCTTGGAATCCTCCCTTGGTTTTTATTCATTCTAAAGTAGTTTTTTAATTTTTAATCATTGTAAAGAAGTTTTCTTTAATGAGAAACCAATTTTAAGTAATGTTTCTCTTCTGTTCTTATGTTTTTGTGAATGACTTCAATGTTTAGTGGTTAAGTACAGTATTTGGTGCAAGCAGGGGACTTTCATAGTGAGATGCCTATGCAGGTTTTGTTGAGTGATCTTAGGCTCACGAGAATTTGGAAAGCTTGTTTTTTACAATCTTGTGTGATGAGAACACAAAGTTTGAGAGGAGTGCCTCTTTATTCAAATGTAATTAAGGTACATAATGTAAAGTAAGAGATTACTTTATCTAAGAAAAGTAAGGAGATAAGTTGTGTGTGTGAAGCTTCTCTGGAGCCTTTTTCCTTCTAAACTTGTTAATTCATAGACTCATTCTCTGAGTTTTTTTCTGACTAGGTAGGTTACATCCCAATTTGGTCTTAGTATTCTATTCTTGGGTTTTTTCCAGTCAGTTCAGCCTTAACAAAGGCCAAGCCCACAACCTAAATATTTTTCTATTTTGTCCTTTGATCATGAATGAGGACGGTTCATTGTCTAAAGGCTCTCATTCGAACCTACGCATCTTCCCTAGGTTCTTTTAGCAAGTCCAGGTTTCACTCAAAAGCTTCACTGCTCTGAGTGAGATCGTAAGCTTTAGTTCACAAGTTAGGGCAAAAGATTTCCATAGGTGTAAGGGCATTCATTCCACATATTAGTGTAAAAGGTGATTCTTTCGTAGGCCTTCGGAGAGTTATGCGATAGTCCTATAGGACGCTTGGTAATTCTTCCACCCATTTGCATGGCCTCACCTATTCTACTTTTAGGCCCTTTTTTCATCATATTAGTGACCTCTACTTGCTCATTGGACTGGGGATGGGAAATAAGGGTGAAGTATAGACAGATGCACTTTTCTTCTGTGAATCGTCAGACTTGTTGGTTGTCAAACGGCTTTCCATTATCAGTAACGATGGCTTGTAGACACCTAAAATTGCAAATGATATTTCTCCATAAGAACTTAATGAATTGGGGGGGTGTGGTGGAAGATAAAGGCTCCACTTCTAGCCATTTACTGAAATAATCCTCTGCCACTATGCAATACTTAACTTGCCTTGGGCCCATGGGCATTGCACTAATTAGATCTATCCCCCACATGGCAAATGAGTAATGTTCAACAGCTAATGAGGCACTAGAGGAGGGCAACCTCTATATTCTCGAATTGAGCTAGCAATTATGGCATGTGTGGATGAAATCCCTGACGTCTCTTTTGATTGTGGGGCAAAAGTAGCCATGTCGCAAGGCTTTGTGGGCAACGGAGGTGGCACCGATATGTGCCCCACAGTCTCATAGTTGAATCTCTTGTAGAACGTGATGTCCCTCAAGCAAACTTAGGCATCACTACAAAGGGGAAGCAAACCCTCTTCTATATAACTCCTATCCAATAATGAGGAACCATCCTATTTGGATCCTGGTTTTCCTTTCTTCCTCAAGGGTTTCACTTATAGTACCCTTCTCAAGGTAAGTCTTAATCAGCTTCCTCCAATTAGGGCTAGGCTGTGTCTTAATGAAAGGAAAACAAGAAATAGCCTATGGATCAAGGCAACCTAGGCCTCATGAAAAGAACTATCTAGTTCATGATCTAGAGTTAGCAACAGTGATCTTTGCACTTGAGTAGTGGAGCCACTATCTGCTAGGAAGCAAGTTTGAAGTCTTCACAGACTATAAGAGTATGAAGTATATATTTATGTAGAAAGACTTGAACATAAGGCCTAGGAGATGGCTTGAGTACTTGAAGGATTTTGAGTGCAACATTGAGTATACAAATTGCGAAGCCAATGTGGTAGCTGAGGCTCTCATTAGAAAGTACATTGGAGTACTCAAGGCCACTAGAAAGCCTACTAAGGAAAAATACTTCATCTAGCTAAGTTAACCCGAGAGTGGGGGCAATGGTAAATAGATCAAGTAAAAGTCCTAACTATTAGGTCAGAGTGGAAAGCCATAATTCAGGGAACATAGTTGCAAAATGAGAAGCTTCCTAAGATTTGTGCGTAGAAACAAAGGAAGTTGTATCAAGGATTCTCCTTTAGGCAAGGATACTGCACTTCCAAAATAAGATTTATGTGCCTAATAAGGATGGACTTAGGCAACAAATCTTAGAGGAAGCCCACTCTAGCTTGATGAGTGATAGTCAAAGGGCTATCGCCCACAGACCTTTGGTAAAGAGGGCTTGACTCCATCCTCAAAAGTTAACATAGGCAACCTTGGAAATGATGAAGCACCACCTTCGACTATAAACATAACTCCCAAAATGGTTCATAAGCCCCCAAGGGGTTCAAAGGGAAGATGACAAAGACATAGTTTTGAGGGATCACTAATAGGAACCTTGCACACACCCCTACCTTCTTAGCATAACCACCTACAGACAGCTAGAGACACTTCTCCTCCAAGGTACAAACCAAATATGGCTGACCACGTATCCTAATTTGCTGGACTTGGGTATAACAGCCTTCTCCTCTAAGCCCTCTATAAATACTTATGAGGCTCCCAGGTAATATACACAAGACACCCTCTTTTTTTGCTGTCTAATCTTAGTAACCTCTCCTTGACATACTGACTTGGGTGTTGAAGATCCCTGCCCTTGAAAAACACTCCGGGGAACTCATAATGCACATTCTTCGAGTGCTGTAGACATCATTCAGGTGAAGTTCTCCTAGAGATCCAACATGTCCTACATTGAAGATGTCCTTGAGTATTAATTGGTGCTGTCTATGGGAAATCACTCCCAGGTTGCCATCATGGAACTCGGTGTTCCAAGGACAAGGGGATTCCAAAGTTTTGGTCTATGCCTAAGCCTCCGGCAGCAAATGACCAAGCACTCTTAGAGCCTTCCCTACCAAAGGACGAACGTCTTCTAATGGTCACTATGGCACCTTATGTGACTTCCAGTGCTCCATGATGGGTGAAATGACATAGTAACTTTACCAAAAATGGTCACATCCATGTTCTCATGCAAGGACTCCCTCCCTAGAGGTTCACTCAGATAGGGGCGCCGGTCATCCCGCCAGAGTTCGCCTAATAGGAGCCCCCAGGAGGAGTCTTCAACAAAGAACCGACCATCTCATGGGTGCACATGGCAAGGTCCAAATCAAAAGAATCAAGTTACTCCTGGCATTGGAGCCCTTCTCTCTAGGAAAAGACCCACTCTCCTCACTGGCGACATTACTCGCTGATGTGGCAACGTCGGGTTTTCTAGAGTCGCCACCAATCGGTTTACCTAGGTCGATTGGACACCTAAAATATGGTCTGTGAGAGTTCGGGGGTTCGGGAGTACGGTTACGCTAAAACAACTTTGTTATAGCGCCCAAAATTGGCACCTTAGTTGATTTTAATTTTGTTTTACTTTGCTTTTTAACAACTTCAGTTAATTTTCAAAATTAAAAATTTTAACTGAATTATTTAGTCGGATGTGGATTTTTGGTAATTAATTTGTATAAAATTTGATACTTCTGAACCATGGACTCTGCCGAGTCACCCGGACACGGAATTTGATGAAATAATTTAATCCATATCGTAAATATGGATTTTTATCTTTTTATTTAATTTGTTTATTTTAAAAGGTTGATATTTTCCAAACCGTAGATCCTGCCGGATCATCCGATTATGGAAATTATTTTAATTTATTGTTAATTATTTAATGAAATTAATTATTAGTATTATGAAAATTTTGAATTTTTAATAATTTTAAAAATTATAAAGTATTTTATTATTCTTTTATTCTTTTTTTTGTTTATTCTTTTTATTTGATAAAAGTTAAGCCAAAAAGAAATTATTTAATCAAGGTTTTATTTATTTAATGAAGAAAACTAAATATGTATATTTTAAAAATAAAAGTAAAGTCTTAATATTTTATTTATTTTATTTGTTTAAGAAAAGATTAATCAAAAGTGATCATTTAATAAAAAAACTAAAAATTTATATGTATATTTCAAAAATAAAAGAAAAATCTTAATATTTCTTTTATTCATTTTATTTGGTAAAAGGTTAGCCAAAAAGTAGTTATTTAATTATTTAATGAAATTTTATTTACTAAAGAAAACAAAGAGTTATATATTTAAAAAAAATCTAAGTGAAAGAAAAGTCTTGATATTCATAAATTTTGTTTTTTTATTCTTGATAAAAGATCTTAAAGTAATTATGTAATTTATAAGTCTAAAATATTTAAGAGAAAATTTAATTTTTTTTATTACCTTTATTTGAAATTATTTGGGTAAAATTTTTATTTTTGTTTAATAAAGGAAACAAAAAGTTATATCTTTTTATTATTTTAAGAGAAATAAGTAAAATATTACTGGATAAAAAAATAAGTAAAATATTATCCCAAAGTTTTTCAATCAAAAAGTAAAATATTACTGAATAAAAATAAATAAGTAAAATATTATCCCAAAGTTTTTTTTTATTTTTTAATAATAAAAGGAAAATTTATTTATATACTTTATTTAAAAAAATGATTTATATACTTTATTTAAAATATTTTCCAAGCCATGGATCCTGGCGGATCATTTGGTCATGGAATTTAATTTTTATTAAATTTTATTTAATTAATTATTAATAAAATCATAATTTTATTATTATTTTTCTTGAATTTTTTAAATTTTAAATATCATTACTTTAAAGATGTGTTTAAAAAAAAAATTGATTTGTATTTTTGGAATTATTTAATTATGTTTTTAATAAAAGGAAATAAAGGTTAACTTTTGATTACTTTAAAAGAAATAAAAATATGTTCCAAATAATAAAGGATGGGGGCTTTGTAAAAATTGGATTCTTGATTAGTCCTAATAAGTAAGCGGAATAAATGGTTAGTCCATAATAATAAAAGTTAGCGGTCAGTACAGTTAATTGTTAGTATAGCAAAAATTAAATGGTTAGTGATAACAATAATAATGAAAGTTAGTGGTTAGCACAGTTAATTGTTAGTATAGCAAAAATTAAATGGTTAGTGATAACAATAATAATGAAAGTTAGTGGTTAGCACAATTAATTGTTAGTATAACAAAAATAAAAGTTAGTGATAACAATAATAATGAAAGTTAGTGGTTAGCACAATTAATTGTTAGTATAACAAAAATAAAAGTTAGTGATAACAATAATAATAAAAGTTAGTGGTTAGCACAATTAATTGTTAGTATAACAAAAATAAAAGTTAGTGAAGTTAGTTAGTTAGTAACAACAATAATAATAAAAGTTAGTGATGTTAGTTGAGTTAATTGTTAGTAACAATAAAAATAAAAGTTAGTAATGTTAGATCAATTAGTTGTTAATAACAATAAATACAAAAGTTAGTAAAGTTAGATTAATCAATTGTTAAGAACAATAAAACAAAAGGTTAGTAATAATAACAATTAATAATGAATAAACAAGTAAAACAAGTTAGGATTTTAGTTTTCTGCAAGGATAAAAGAAACGTTAGTAACTCAAATGAACAATAATGAAAAGATAGAGGATGAAAATAGAATTTTACCTATAGAAAGAAAATTTTGAATTTTCAGAAACGGGAAAACGCGACGGACGACCACGGCAGGGCTGGGGAGGAAGCGACGGGCGGCGTGCAGGGGTGAGGCGGAGGAGAGGGGTTCAGGCGGTGGCCGGCGGCGACGCGACGGCGGGGAGGGGGGCACGGCGAGGGACGCGGCGGCTGGAAGGAAGAAGAGAAGAAGAAGAAAAAAAAAAAAGAAACGGCGAGGACGGTGAGCAGGGACGGCGGAGGAGCGACGGCGGCGTGGGGCGACGACGGCGGCGTGAAGGTGGGGGTGACGACGGCGTGAAGGTAGACGGCGGTGGCGGAGTAAAAGAGGAAGGGGCAGCGAGAGAAACGGAAGAAAGAGAAAGGAAGAAGATGGTCTGATCGTAAGAAAACAAAGTTTGGGACTTTCTGGGCAGAGGAAGGATAAGCTAGGGAATAAGGCTGTAAGTTTATCTTTTTTTTAAAACGGAGGTCTAAGCTTTCTCTCTATTTTTTCTGTGTTCAGAACTGAATTTTAAGGCCTATTTATAGATGAAGTTTGGCTGAACTGTGGACGGATAAATTAATAAAAAATTTCAAACTTATCTTTTAAATTGGTAAAATGACAGTTTCAGTCCTTTACGTTACTCCAGCTCTGGATAAGCTTCAGAAGCTTCTGATTTTGACAATTTTAACGTTTTCTGTCAATTTGGGCCAGAAACGTCCGTTTAGGCCCAAAATTGACGGGAAAAATTACCCAATGCTCCTGGAACTTTCAGAATTTATCAATTTTTCTCAAAACTTCTTAATTTTGTCATTTTTACCTAAAACTTTTTAATTTTGTCATTTTTTCCTCAAACTTTTTAATTTTGTCATTTTTATGGAGTTTTCTTTTTTTCATTCAAACATACACATATACACATATATTATTTTAAATCAAATCTTCACAAAACAAAAATGTATTTTAAACTAAAAATTTTTTAGTAATAATAATAAAAATAATAATTAATTAATTTTTTTACTCTTTTTTTTTAAAATTTTTTTTTAAAAAAAAAAATTTCTTTTTAATGGTCGGACGAAATTGGGTGTCAACAGCTGAGAAGAAGATGTTATTCTCTTTTACCGCAGGTTCCCCGACAATGGAGAAAGGACAGTACCACTGTCCTAATAGAAAAATCCTGGAGATGTTGGACAAGGTTGAGAGACAAAACTCCCAATAGCCCATCTGGTCAAGGTTATCTGATGGGAAATTAGTAAAGAAGCCGCGAAGGTGCCTAACCTTGCCAGTCAGCCACTGACCAAATACGACTATCAAAATCCTTAAACTTGGACTCTGTTTTAAGGTCCAGTAACTTCGACGGGTCAATCACGTCGATTGCCAAAGTCCTAGAAGCCCACTTCTCTGGTAAATCCTTCCACCTTTCATTTATCTCCATAAAAAAGTACTTCTTCTGCTACCCTTACCAGATGTCCTTAGTGTTGAAGGTGAAAGTAAATTTCTTGCTTCTAGATCCCTAAAGAAGCACGAAATTGAATCCCTCTTTCAGGACAGGGTTGAGTTTATAGTATTGTATGAAGAAGATGAAGTGGGGAACTATCTTAAAAACTCCACACATGCACAAAAATGTGTTGAAGTATGAGGATGAGTTTGGCTGCATTTGGTTAATGGCTATTCCATAAAACTAGCAGAAGTCACTAACCATCTTCGATGGGGGATACCGAAGACCCGCCTTTAACTAGCACTTAGAAACTGTTACCTCTTTTTCTCGAGGTTAGTAGCTCAGCTCACCACATTTGGGGACTCTGGTCTTGACGTACTATGGGAGGAAAAATTTCTCACACCACTTCTTTACCTTCTTTGAGGTTGCACAACTTAAGTGGCTGTCCAAGGAACTCAAAGCTTCCTTGGCTACAGGCACTTTGGCCCCTGGAGATGCCATAAATCCTAGGGTTCTACTCTTTTAAAAAAAAGAAGAAGAAAATGAAGAAAGGTAACTCTGGGGAGAATACCCACCTATTCAGCTTTAAAGAGAACTTGCAAACTACCATGAAAGGTTGCTGAAAATTGATCCACCACTGGAAATGGCCTCCAAGAAGGAAGGAAAACTAGCAAAAAATAATAGGGGCACAGAGAACAAAGTGAGAAGTGGGGAATTTTTGAGGTAGAGTGAGTTTTATATAGCCTGAAGAGAGTTGATGAAAGGACATTATAATGACCCTTTACAGGTAAAGAGATGTAATTGATGTAATAGACAAAAAAGATGACCATTGATTGGATGACAAGTGCCATCTGGCATATAAAATAAAGGCACACCTCTTGATCTGTCAAGTCTATATAACGCATACCAAGATGGCAAGCCTATTAACTAGCAAAGATGAAATGATCTTGGGAAACCGTGTACCTTATAGTTGGCGGGAGATAAGAACCCTGATAGGGAAAAATGGCTCATCTCCGTTGAACGTATAACTTTGCCAAAAAATATAGCTTCATAAGAGAATTTCTTTAGCTAGAAGTGGCCCTAGCATGCCGTGGGTGTAACTTCATCCAAAAGGGTAAATCCTAGACTAAAAAAAACACTATTATGCCGAGGATGCAACCGTGAAAAATGAAAATTTTTGGCCGAAGGACAAAATGGAAAATCGAAGATACAACTTCACTTCTTCCGGAGGGCCCATGTGATAGCCGAAGGGCTATCACCCACAAGACCTTCAGTAAAGAGGACATGACACCACCCTCAGAAGAAAATAAAACCAACCTTGGGAAAGGGCTTGACACCACCATCGGAAGTTAACACAGGCAACCTTGGAAATGATGAACCACGACCTTTGGGTATAGACATAAGTCTTGAATGGGTTCATAAGCCCCTGAGGGGTTTAAAGGGAAGATGAAAAAGACATAGTTTTGAGGGACCACTAACAAGAACCTTGCACACGCCCTTACGGTCTGAGCATAACCGCATATGGAAAGTTAGAGACACCTCTTCCCGAAGGTATGGACCGAATCTGGCTGACCACATGTGCTAATCTACTCAAGTTGGGTATAACAGCCTTCTCCTCTAAGCCCACTATAAATACTTGTAAGGCTCCCATGTAATATAAACAAGACACCATCTCCTTTTACTCTCTAATCTTAGCAACCATTCGCTCACATACTAAGTTGGGCGTTGGAGATTACTCCTCTAAAAAAACACTCCAGGGAACTCTTAACCCACATTCTTCGAGTGCTGTCGACATCATTCAGGTGAAGTTCTCCCGAAGGTGCAACATGTCCAACATTGAAGATGTCCTTGACCATCAATGAGTATGCATCCTAGAGCTTAGAGGATGTATAAGGATTTGAGATCCTATTTTTGGTGGCCATACATGAAGCAAGCGATAGGTGCTTATGTGGCTAAGTGTATAACTTGCCAATAAGTTAAAGTAGAGCACCAGAGGCCTGGTGGTAAACTACAAAGCTTACCAATAGAAGAAACAAAGTGGGGTTCTATCTCTATGGATTTTGTTGTAGGTATGCAACTAACTAGAAGAAAGTACAACATTATCTGGGTCATAGTGGATAGGTTGACAAAAGTAGCCCACTTCTTGCCTATAAACCTCATAGACTCATTGGAGAAGTTAGCTCAACTTTACACTACGAAGATAGTGAGGTTGCCTGGTGTACCAAATGATATTGTCTCAAATAGAGACGCTAGGTTTATATCTAGGTTCTAAAAGTCCTTGCACCATGCCTTAGGCATTAAGCTAAAGTTTCGCTTAGCATACCATCCTCAAATAGATGGAAACATTGAGAAAACCATTTAAGTCTTAGAAGATATGCCATGATATTGTTTCATAGACTTCCAAGGAAAGTGGGGCAAACACTTTCCCTTAGGGGATTTTTCCTACAACAATAGCCATCACTCAGTGATTTGAATGGCACCTTATGAAGCACTCTATGGTAGGAGGTGCATAACTCCACATTGTTGCATGAGCTTGGAGATAAGTTCAAAATAGGTAAGAGTCATATGCCAATCAAAAGAAGAGAAGGGATCTTGAGTTTCAAGTAGGAGATGGGTGTGGTTGAAAGTATCACCAATGAAAGGGGTGATGAGATTTGGTAAAAGAGGGAAGTTAGCCTGAAGGTTTGTAGGACCATACCAAATAATGGCAAGGGTAGGAAGTGTAGCCTACAAGTTAGAGCTACCTCCTGAATTAGACATGTTGATGACACATTTCAAGTGACCTTGCTGAAGAAATGTGTCTTTGACCCAAAGTAAATAGTGCATGTTACTAGTGTTTCTATTGCTTAAAATCTTACATATGAGAAAGAACCAATTTGGGTATTGGCAAAGGATACTAGAAAGCTTAAAAGTAAATGGATACTTATGATTAATGTCTAATGGACTAATCATTCTGATGAAGAAGCCACATGAAAAGTTGAAGTTAAAATGCTTAAGAGCTACCCAAGTCTGATACCAAGACTTCTGAGAAATTTGGAGGACCAAATTTCTTAAGGAAGGGAGGATGTAATACCTTCAAATTCCTAAGTGACTAAGCCACGGGCTATGTGGATTAAAGGCTTAAGAAAGGTGAATGACTAGGATTTGGGCTCATTGAACTTAGGAAGCAATGTTTTGAAAGAAGCTTAAATGAAGTTTGAGTAATTGAACCTTTTGGTTTCATGAGATAACTTGGTTGAGAAGTAAGAGATGCAAACGATGGTATAGGAAGTTGAAGGACTCAATTGAACATTTATCATAAGGTTTGACTGGAAGAGTCTTATTGTAGTGGCTCAAATGCACCATGCAAACTTGTGTTATGACTAGGCTAGTGTTAGCCCACTTTTACACCATTTGCCTCACTTGGCCACACACATGCTTCCACTCACCTGCGCCTTCTCCAACCAGTTGCTAACTCCATGGATGAAGGCTTGAGGTCGGGATTAAAGCTTACATGGTGATCTTAAGGTTCTAAGAACAACTGAAGCTAGGATTAAGTGAAATTTTGTGGGTCTTAGCGGTTTCATGCACCATTTGAGCTAGGAAGGCAAGTTCTAGCAACAATAAGCTAAGAAGGGCACAATTAAAGCTTGTGAGATTTGGCTAACAAGGATTTCAAAGTAGAGGTAAGGACTAAGAGATTCACTAATCAATTCATAGTTGGACCATGTGTATTAGTGAATTATGTGTGCTTAGGTGATGGTAATTTTGGCCATGGGATCCTAAGTAACTATGAGGGCTATGGTTGCTATGGAACTATGAGATTGATGTTAATTAGCTATGTTGGCAAGCATTAGGGCTAGGAATTGAGTAGGCCAACTAAATTGCCAAGCTATGGAGTTTTTGGACTTAGTTAGAAATCCTTAGAAGTTAATCAAGTCTATGAGAAAACTTGGAATATGCTTGCTAGGCCTTTTCAGTAGGTGTTTAGTGGTATGTGTGTTAATGTGTGCTTCTATGCTTGATTGTGGATGCTAACCCATTCTATTTAGTTATCTTGATATCTACATGCTTGTAGTCTTCTTTGTTTTCATGTTTCCATTGCAGGAGCTTGGATGTGAATTGAATGTCTTTCGGTTAAGCACAACTTAACCTAAGTTTAGGTCTTGGAGACTATGAAAGTCCTTACTGAGTTTCATACTCAGTACCCTACCCTATTATGCATGTAGGAAAGGGGTTACTTGAGAAGCAAGGGAGCCAAAAGTAGTATCCACATTTTTGGGTTTTGGAAGGTATAATGTTGGGTTGTGATTTTGCTCAATGTTCTAAGTGCTAAGTATTGCTTGTGTAACAAGCAAATGAATGTGATTTCAATCCTTGCAGGTTTTGTGTGTTTAGAGTTGTGGGAACAAAGTCTAGTGAGGTGGGATGCGTGGCATGGCATATATGTTGTGGGTTGCTTTGTTGATTATGTGTTTGGTAGTTGGTCTTCTTTTAGAGAGTTTAGTCATGTTTCAATTGGTGTTGATCACTTTTGGGTACACTAAAGTGTAATGGCATGTTGATGTATACTTTCAGGTTGTAGTGTGTTTTGATGTTCTTGGTGGGCTTACCAAGTCCTATGTGGTTGTTTGGAGACCCTATGTAAGTTGGATACTTGGGCACATAAGTGCTTAAGTTATGTTATGGTGAAGATGGCTATGTTATGAAGCAATGGAGATGTTTGTGTTCTAGTGTGTATGTGCTTGTGTGCTAGAGTAGTTGCTCTTCTTAGTAGAGTTGAATGTTTTTGGGTATGGTTTGTTTAGGTGCTCCTAGCAGGCATACTACTGAGCTAACCTACGATCTCCTTAATATACAACTAGGCTAACCTCTCCAATGTATAGGTAATCTTTATGGGTATGAAGTGTGTCGATTTAGTAAACCTATCGACCACTACCCATATTGCATCATGCTGATTCCAGGTATTTGGTAACCCCACTAGGAAATCCATTGTGATGGATCCCCACTTCTTTTCTGGGAGAGGCAAACTTTGGAGAGTACCTGCTGGCTTCTGATGCTCAGCTTTTACCATTTGTCATGTCAAATACTTAGCTACATGTTCAGCTACATCCCTTTTGAGTTGCGACCACCAAAAGGGTTTCTTCATGTCATGGTACATCTTATTAACACTAGGATGAATGCTTAGTCTACTAGTATATGCCTCCTATAAGACTCATTACTTAAGTCCACCTGTATTCGGCACATAGAGTCGATCCCCATGGTGCAGTATGTCATCCTTGTATTAAAACTCTTTCATCATGCTCATTAAGTTTCGAGTAGTTTATTGCACCAAAAGAGGTCATGCTGCAAATTGGTAATTTTGCATCCTCGGTTTGAGGCTTGAGAGTAAAAAATATGTGTTAAACCATAAACCTTGCTTAAAACCCAAAGATTTGCTTAAGTGTTAAAGATTTGACCAGAGGTTGACTAGAACTACTATTTAGGGAAGGGGCTTTTCATAGCTTTTTAAAAAGTTTGAGGGCTAAGGGGGGAAAGCTTGGCTTTTAAGCTTGGTAAAGTTGTTGGCTACCATTGTTGATCTTTTTCCTCCCATTCCCGAGTTCCACCTTCCCTTTACCATTTCTACTTGAATTCTTGCTCAAAATCAAGTGTTCTTGAAGGAATTTGAAGGCCCAAGGTGTGTATATGCTTTGGCCAACTTGTTTCAAGCTTGTTTTTTGGTTTTGGAAGTGTTTGCCACATTTTCCAGTTAGGTTCCTATTTTTGGGGAGAGGTAACATTGATTTCTTGCTTGCTTCTTGTTTATTAGATGTTTTAAGGCATAAGTTTTGCTTAGCTAGTGTTAATTTGGTGCCATTTGCTTGGGTTTGCTTAGAACTTAGGTGGAAACTTGTTCTTGGTGAAGAGTTGCATAATTCTTGCTTGTGACTTGAAATTGAGGTAAGGGATTTAAGGTTTTATGTTCAATTGATGCGATTGGAGTAATGTTGCTTGATAAAATCAAATAGTTTGTGAATAGCATTGATTGAGGGCATGTTTGTTCCGGGTGGACTAGGATTGATTTGGTGGCTTATGTGATGTTTTGATGCATCATAGGATGTTTGCAATTTTGTATTTGTGGCCTATGCAAGTTGCTTTGCATGTTTATCGTGAGTTTAGGCATCCCTTGGTTGCCTTGAACTTATAAGAAGCATCCAAAGAGGCTTAGGAGGGTGTTGTTGAGGTTTAGGACATGGCGTCCTGGCACCTAGGCACCATCTAGTGCTATAGCAACTAGGGTGCATTTTTCTATATGCAGAGCAAGGTGTTCCTAGAACCTAGGCCTTAAAAGCACCTCTCTTGGCGCCTAGGCCTAGAGGGCTTTTTTAGCAAATTTCAACTTTTTAAAAGAGGATCCAGGGGAGGACAGGGATGGTCCTAGGGGTGCCTAAGGTTTGAAATGGTACAATGGGACTCTAGAACATCCAAAATCTCTCTCATGATCTAGGGTTTTTTCATAGTTTTGTAAATGGTAAATATACCTCATGAGAAAACTAATTGATGGGCCACAATAAACACAGCATTAGATGAGGTGGAAGATTTAGCACCAGCGGGACCTTAGTTGTACCTTTGGGTTCAAGGCCTTGATGAGGAAACCTTAGTACACCTGGTGGGTTCTTTGGGACCTAGGAAATATCAATCCAACTATAGTGCCCTTGTACAGCATAAGGGCTATTCAAATAGTGATGAACTTCACTAGTTAGACTAATAAGCAATGCTTGCTAGTAGACAAGGCTTTGCCTGATAGTTTAAGGACTAGGTAGAGAACATGTCCTAAGGGACTGAAATGTATGTGCATAGGTTTAGCCCACACTGTATGAGCTCACAGTAGATTACATATAATAGTATATGTGTTGTCCTTAGCATTTTCCTTGCAGGTGAAGATCCCTTACTGAGAATTAAAAATTCTTACTCCCTTATCTTATGTTGTGCAAACTCGGACCGTGTTGGGCCCGATAACCACTGAGGGTTGTTGCAGTAGCCTTTTGTTCCAGGTATTTTGCTATGAGAATCTTTATGATTCTATTTTTTTAGTTACTTGTTGGTGAAATAACATTACTAACTATAGTAATTTTTCTTGGTTGCACAGGCTAGTAGTACATGGATAGAATTTAGCGACTCACCACTAGGACTCATCTCTAATGCAGGAGTTAGTTGGGAGGATCACAGTAGAGGCTTTTATATGTTTATACCTAGTTGTCTCCTAAGTCTATGTTTGGAGCTTTAGACTCTAGGGTTGCTCTTAGGTGAGGGGCATTAGTCTACTTTTGTTGAATGCCTCACATGGTTATTATGTGTAGTAATGATAATACAAAATTTGATTATATATGCTTTGACTTTTTTAACTTGATTTTTATGAAAAAGTGCCTTGGCCATATGGATATTTTATGGTTTCCATGTACTCAAGTCAAAGCTAAATCAGCATGCATCTTGCATTTTATATGTTAATTAAGTAGTTTATTGAAGTTTTAATTTACGCATATATATAGCTACCTAATTGCAACAACCATGAGATCCATTGTCACAGGTTTTTTAGGTAGGCCCAAGGGCGGCCGTGTCAATCGTGGCATGATTCCAAACTTGTAATTGCTTTACACCTATTCCTCCTTCATTTTTAGGGATAAAGATATTCTTCCAAGCAAAATAATGCCAAAACTTGACCAAAGAGAACCCTTTCCAAAGAAAAGACCTTCACCTACCTTTGATCTTGTCAGTCACCACTTTAGGAAGGACAAGCAGTAACAGATAAAATACTGAAGGCTTTTAAAGAAGCAATTGCACCAAGTGCAATTGAGCAACATATGAAAGATGTATTGATCCCAAAGAATCAATTTTTGAAGTGATTTGGTCCATTAACACACCATAAGTAAGGTTTTGGGAGCCAAACAAGCATAGTGGAATATAACCGAAACCCTTTAGGATCTAAGTGAAATGGGGTAAATCGGGTGTTTAAAAATTTTCATACCTAATGTCGGTTGAGATCTTTTACCCAACTATTGAGTCGAATCACAAAACCTGAATAGCTGACGTGTTCAATCTCTATATGGTATCCACACAAGCCTCTGAAGGTCACCACGGCTCCAACATGTCTCGGTATATGCATTTCTCTTATACTCGCAGTGCTAGCTTGCATCCTCCAAGGAGTAGCAAAAGAAGTGTGCGGTTGTCACTTTTGGGAGGCTAGGGCAAGGCTTGCGTGTTTCTCACTATATGATGTATTTATAGTGATATTCAACTTCCAAGCCTAATGGGTTTCAAAGCCCTAATCCAATTAGGTTTAAGTTTGGGCTTAATAATGGCTTAACTTTTGGGCTAATTGTTAATGTGAAATTATCATGAAACCATAACCGAAATAAATTAGCCCATGCACTCAATTATACCAAATAGGCTTTATGTGTGTGTCCCACTAAGTTCTTACCACGTTGGCAATGATCATAAATCACATTTATGATCATAAATAATGAGCGGTATCTAGCAATACATCATTGCTACCCAAGTAACAAGATTGTTGGTGATTCGACTAAACCTTTATGATCATTATCCATATATGCCATTGTCCTTTTGTCCAAGTTATGAAGACTAAGCATGAGACATGGAATCTGTCACTCTCATGTAGTCCAATCTTTGGTTTCTTGATTACCGAGTAGACTAAAAAGGAGGCAAACATTTTTTCTGAGTATTCAAAAATTTCTTAATCCACTCCACATTAGAAAGAATTGTCCAGTTTGCTCCATGTAGCACTGTTAGCTGCTTGTTGAATGTACAAAGTAAAAAAATAACTTCAAAAGGGCAATTCCTCCAACCTTAGAGAAATAAAATAGTAATTAATATCTAAGATGTCGAAATCAAGGGCAGGGACAAAACTCTTTTTATCTAATTTCCTTCTCACTACATTGAAATCTCCTATAAGGATCCAAGGCCTGCAAATATTTTGCCTAACTAGATCCCTCCATAAAATTTTCTTCTTATTCTTAATATTAAAGGCGTACATAAAGGTACAAATGGCTTCATACTTTGGAAACCCTAACTCTAAATGAAAGCACTGTGTAGAAGGAGCAACCAGAGACACTTGAATATTAGGCCTCCATAGAACCATGATTTTACCATTACTGTGAGCATCATGATTAGAAGTGAAGCCCTACTCCCCCTGTCAACATCTAGCTAGATAATTAATTTTAGAGCCTTTAATCCTATTCTTTAAAATAACTAAAAACTGAATTTTATTTAAAAAGTCAAATCTTAAATTTTCAAAATATTTGAGGGGTTTATTGCAACCTCTAACATTCTAGGTAGCAATATTCATTTTTTATCTACTGAAGCTGACCTTCCTTTATTGACCAATGCCTTCTTGGTCATATAGATTTTAGAACCATATCAGACTGAATAGAAGCATGTCGAACATTGCCACTGACATGGCCCATCATGGCCTTGCACAAGAAACCTATGAGAACAAGTCTCATGCTGGTTGCAATTTCATCCTTGTTAAAACTTCATGCCACTAGTTGTTTAACTTGGAAATGCAACTATGCATGCGAGAGTTGCTTTGACTTGAGCAAGTAGAAAAATCATAAAACATTTATATAGCCTAGGCATTTCCATAAAAATCAAAGTTCAAAGTTCCAAAGCATGCAAAAACCTTTATAGCATCAACATTAATCCTACACATAATTAATTGTGTGTGGGCATTTAAACAATGGTAGACTATGCCCTACACCCAAAGGCAACCCTAGAGTCCATAACTCTATTCATACATATTAGAGGTCTTCAACATACAAGACTAGTATTACTGAGATCCAATAATATAGTTTCCACCTTGGATTAGATATCCCGGTGGCAAGCGTTAATGATCCTCAACGTGTTTACTAGCCTCTGTGGCCAAGAAAATTGTAGTTAGTATAATAACAACTTAACTAACAAGTAGCCAAATAACTAGAATCTAAAGGATTCTCAAAGCAATATACCTGGAACAGAAACTACCATGATAATCCTTACTGATTGTTAGGCCCATCAGCCTTAGTATCTGCACAACTTGAAAGCAAGGGAGTGAGAATATTGTGATTCTCAGTAAGGGATGTTCAACCTGTAAGGGAAACAAAAAGGATGAGACACATACAAAAGTATGTAATATGTTGTGAGCTCACATAGCATGAGGCTAAACCTATGCACAAATGTTTTAGTCCCTTGGCACTTGTCCTTTACCTAGTCCTACTACGGGCATCACTCTATAACTAGCAAGTTTTAGGCACTAACTCAATCCTAGTAAGCCTAGCATACTGATGTAATAAGTTTAACCATCCCTTAATTCTGGTGCAGATGAACATGGTGGATGCACTTTGCTTGAGTTCTAAAAAACCCACTAGGTGTAGTAAGCCTCCACATAGTGCCTAAAGTCCTTAGACTTGTCTAGGTCACTTGGGTACTAAACTTCCACCTAAAACCCTTCCCAAGAGTGCACTAGGTTCTCACTTATGCCTTAAGTAATCTTGGCTAAGCAGCAAGTGCACTAAACCATCACTTAAGGCACATACAGCAAGTGCACTAAACCTTCACTTAAGGCACATACCTATCCACCATTACTTGGTTCACACTAGTGGAGTAACAAGGACCATTGTTGGACTCATAATTCCTAGGTCCCGAAGAACTCACTAGGTGTACTAAGTTTTCTTCATCAAGGCCTTGAACCTGAAGGTACAACTAAGGTCTTGACGATCTAAACCTTTCACCTTATCTAATGGTGTATTTATTATGGCCCATAAACTAGTTTTCTCATAAGGTGCAGTAACCATTCACAAAACTATGAGAAAGCCCCTAGATCATGTCAAAGTTTTTGGATGTTCTAGAGAGCTATTGTACCAATACAACTTTTAGGCAACCCTTGGACCATCCTTACCCTCCCCAGGGTCCTATTTCAAAAAGCTGAAAATTGTTGCTGAATAGGCCTCTAGGGCCTAGGCGCCAGGAGCACCTTACTCTCTGGGTATGAAAATGCACCCTGGGTGTTGCAGGCCTGCTTGGCACCTATGTGCCAGGATCTCCAGCCCTAAACCTTGAAAACACCCTCTTAAGCCTCTTTGGAGGCTTCCTATGGATTCAAAGGAAACAATGGATGCCTCCACTCACCATATACCTACAAAACATCTTGCATAGATGACAAATACACCATCATAAACATCCTATGATGCACCAAAACATCACACAAACGTCAAATTCATACCTAGTCCACCATGATCATCATCATAATACCATTCACAAAATTGGTTGAATTCTACCACAAGGAAGCCATGAATGGCATGAAATACATATGAAACATAAATCCCTTACCTCAATTCCAAGCTACAAGCAATGATTAAGCATTCCATACCCAAGAACAAATCTCCATTAAGGTTTTACCTAGCTTCTAAGCAAAGCAAAGAAATGGCACCAAATTAACACAATTGAACAAAAAATTGAGCCTTAAATCACCAATGAAACAATAAATCACTAAGAAATTCATGTTTCCTCATGGCCGAAATAGGGCACCACCTAGAAAATATGATTTTAAGCTTCCAAGACATAAAAACTCCTTGAAGCAAGCCACCCATTAATTATACACCCTTCGGGCCTTCAAATTCCACCAAGAATCTATAATTTTGGCCAAGAAATCAAAGAGAAATGGAGAGAGCAAAGAGCTACTCAGGTTATTGGAAGACAAGAGTGAATAATGGAAGCACAAGACCACCTTTACCAAGTTTAAAAGAGTTCAAGCCCTTAAGCCTTCAAACTTTCTTAAGTTTGTCAAAAAGCCCCTTTCCAAAATAGAAAGCTTAGGTCAAATCTTGGTCAAATCTTCAACACTTAATGAAATACTTAGGTGCTAAGCAAAGGGTTAGGTCTTAAAATACATTTTTTACTCCTGGGACTTAACCCGACACCTTAATACACAAACTTACCATTTTTCCCTTAAAGCCCATTTGCTGCACAAAACCTTCACTAACTTGCTTGATACATAAAACCTTTGTTGCACAAAATTACCTTGGTACACAAAACCTTAACTAACTTGCTTGAACTTGCTAAATGAACTTAAAATAAGACATTAAAGTAGGAATTTATTAATTTATATACCTTAAATGTGCTTTCCGCCAGGAGGACTATAACAACCACCATTTTCTTCTAACTTCTTGCATAGGCCTAAAACCAATTGGAAAGATTAACTATGACTTTTCCCATTTTTGGTTTGCCCATGTCAAACTGAGTTCCCAATTAAGCATTACAATGAGTATGAGAACCAACATTATCCTCATTGGCTGTACTCTCCATAGGTTCTTCTTGGAGACTATATTCATCCTACTCCAACTGCTTTGGCCACCAAGTTTACATGACTTGTTCTTCCTTCATTTCACTTTGCTTCTTTCTATAATTGTCCAAGCTAAGGCTAACCATCAAGCAATGAGAACAATAGCGAGACAATTTCTCATAAAACAAAGGACACCTCAACCTGAGGAAAATTAGGAAGAAGCACCTTGATTGATGTGAGCTAGGTCTATTTTAACCATAACAGGGGCATACGAGATGTGATCCTTAGTGGCTGTGAGTTTGCTAGTAGCCACTGTATGGCCAATGCTACTCATATCTTGCTCAAATCCTTAGGGTTCTAAAGAATCATTCAGCATTACGTCTGCACCTAAATGGGAACTTCAAATGCATCTTCCTTGTTAAAATTGCAATCAATAGCTCACTACTTTAGGACTTAGGGACGGGTACCCATGTACGAAACACCCTTACTTAACACATTATCTGTAAGGGCCCTTCACCTACCTTGGTGTGGGGCCAACCCAAGATCATTACTTAAATTGGGATTTAGTGGTCCCGCTCTTAGTTGCAATTGGCTAAGTTAATGCTTGTGTGAATTAAAACTTACATGCTACTAGTTCACTTCCATAGAATGTGAAATTTGTGGGCTTAACATTAGCATTTCTTGAGTTGTAAAGAGTAAACTATTGCATATTTTGGTATGGTGTAGTAAAAAGTATGAACATGGAGCCCAATACCAGAGTTATAAAAAAAGTTTGTTTAAACTTCAAGCATCAACATTAAATGCATTCACCATCTTTATGCACATCCAAAATAACCATTTGTGTATGTGCACACCAAAGTATAAAAGAATATTCCATACTAGAGGCCACTATGTACACAAGCACCAAAATATATTCATGAAGATCTAGTTTGGGACTTCAAAATGACGTTTCCCATTTTAGCTTGTAGTTTTCAAAATGAGGGGCCAACCTCCTTGTGCACACGAACACTTAGCTTAGCATATAAATTGCAAACCAAGTAACTTAGAATCAAACATGATTCAAAGAACTTAGTACTTGCAGCTATAACTTTTTTCACAACCCACTCATTGAGTGCTAGGATTCACATTAGTAGAATCTGCATAATGTGACAGTTCAAAGGGAGAGAATTCAATAATTCTCAGTAAGGGATTAATGCCTGTAAAATTAAAACTTTTAGCCGCATAATTATATAATAAATATATAAATGCTTCTTGATGTGAGCTCAAAACAACTTGAGGTCTTAACTAACGGCCAACAGTTGAGTTTTATGGTGGGGACCCATTCTCAACCTAGTCCTAACTTACAAAGCAATAGATTTGTCTTAGCAAGTTTAACTTGCTCCTTATTTCCCTTATCACATTATACAAGACTTTAACTTAGCTTGATTGTTCAACTTACCAAGTTAGGTAACTTAGTTAAGGTACTTTTTGAGGTTTGAAACCTCTTTTAGGTACTCAATACCCTAGTCACTTTTAAGATCCTAATATTTTTCTTAGACCTTAAGCTTGTACTTAACCATCACTTAAATTTTTTTATAAAGACATTTATATGAACTTAGGAGTGGTTTAAAATCCAACTAAAGGTTTAAAACACCTTAGATTGGTTTGGGCTTTGAAATTGATATGTTGTGGTACCCTTAGGGTTGCCCTAACTTAAGGAGGAAGGTACCTTGGTGCTATAGTGCCTTGTATTGTAGTGCCAGTAGCCAAAGTAGTGTATCTCCTTGGTGTCAATCCAGCATTACGGTGCCAAGCCATCCCTTATTTTCATGCTTTCTTGCACATGAAGCTATTTCAAGTCCTTAAACTTGAACCAATCCATTAGAAGCCAACTCCCAACTTTTACACATACTAGAAGGCATGTAAATGCATCATATAAACATTTGGAAACATGAAAATCCCTTACCAATAACAAAATCACAAGCCATAAACCTTCTTTGTGCACAAAAGCTCACTTGCACCAACAACTTGCAAATCAATATAGTTCTTGTTCTAGCCAAACAAAAAAAAATGCCCAAGCATAAAAACTTATAATATTCTTATATTATGAGCGATATGCATGAATTTTCCATTCACATGCCCTTACCCCTTTGGTGGAACACAAACGACAACTGTTGGACCACCCTTGCACAATTACACTTGTAACTTGCTATTCAACATTCACAAGTCAAATTTAAGGTTAGGAATCAATCATACAACACACCCAAGCCATCATTGACTTTGCAAAGCCCTACACCTCATCTCAAATGCAAGAATTGAACTTTATTAAGGAAGAACCTGTGATGCCTTGCTCTCTTAAGCTTAATTGATTTAGTTGCTTTAAGAATTCACTTTCTTGAGCTTAAATTTGGCAAGAATTTATGGAGATGAGATTTTAGGATCGTGGAGATTGGCTGCTGCACTTTTCTTGGGAGAGAAATGAGCAAATCAAATTCTTCTTTGTTCTTATTCTCCCTTTATTTCCTTTAAATCACCTATCTTACTTAATTGTGCTAGTTGGGTCACAAAGCGTCACAAAACCCTTTTTTCCTCCACTTCATAAATGCCCTTTCAACTAGGAACTACAAATATTCCTGAAAACCTTTAATTCCATATTTCAACCACATTTATGACCTAAAATAGGGGTTTTTATGGTAAAATTACTATTTTGGCCTTATAACTCAATGTTGCTCAAATGATCATATCCTTAATGATACACTATATTAACTCATTAATTGAACTACTTAGTGTGAAACCAAAATTCTAAGGCCCAAAAATTAAGCTTACCTCACCAATCTTGACTTTAGTCTAGGTGAGCCTTGAGATTATCACAATCCACGGCATGAGTGAAGTGGAATACAAACCACCTAAATGGATGGGAGAAGATCTTAGGCTTCTATATATCAAGAGAATCCCAATTAGAATCCACAAACATTTTAAATTGAGTAAATCTTGTTAGGCCTCTGATGAGGTGCCCAACAAGACTATTCTCCCATCACTTAATTTCTTCAACAGTGTCATCAACCTCTGTAGCCACTAGTTGCCCACTATTCAAACTAGAGAAATACTAAAGTTTAAGGCCATTATCAAGTCTGCAATTATCAGACAGGATTTGACTATAAGTCTTTTTAGGAGCCACCATTCCAAAACCCTTATGATCACCAAGACATTGTTGCTTTTCTTGCTCAGCCTGATCTGCCCAATTTAAATCTTGATTACTCTTATTCTCTAATGGAATAGAATCCACCTAGTCGACCTCTTTCTGTGATGGATATTTTGACACCTCCACCAAATCACGGGGAACTTCTTTTGGAACCAACATCGATGAAGACTCATTGTGTGGGTGCCTTTGTTTCCTTGCCATCAAACCAGAATCAGCCCAATACTATGAATGGCGATGCCAAACCCTAGCACTCATGAGGACTATTTTAACATTTTTTAAGTATAAAACATATATTTTATTATCATCATCAATTTTATCATTTTAAATTACTTCATTATAGTCTATACTTTAGGCCATCAAATCAATAATCATTTGCTCATACGCACATCTATTGTTATAACAGTCATGTCTATCAGAAATTGCTCATGATGACAATGAAATTGATGTCTCACCTACATGGAAACTATGAAATGGAATATCATGTCGCTCGCCATGGTAGTAACAAACATAATAGTTATCCATAAATCTATATCAACGAAAATGAATTCCAACTTCATTTTGATCTCAACAACATTTTGTTACAACATTACTAATATGGACATTTTATTAGTTTAGTATCACTACTAAAAATAGTTCCTATAAATTTTTCTACACCTAATATAAAATAAGAGTTTATATATCCATTCATCATTGATAGCTGGTACATCCATTCATATCCCTCTGTCATGCCATTATTTCCTATAATTGAAATTTAGATATATTCAATTACAAAGGAGAAACATTACAAATCAACAACATTTAAAAAGTCATTTCAACAATTAGTATGTATTGATGATTGTCCACCTATGCACTAAATGATTTCTGCATGGAATTGCCCTAACTTATTCAAAAATGAAAAAATTAACATCATAATTTCCAATTGACATTTATCTTTGATAGCTGAAAGGATTGCATAGGTTTGGTCCAAAAGCTTAGAGAATTATGAATTGGTGACCTACACATAAGTGCAATGTTAGGGCTAGTATATAAGACTTTTTGACAAGAAGGGAGTGGTAGAGAGAGAGAGAGAGAGAGAATGAAAGAGAGACAGTATGTCATACCTCGAGATTAGCAAATGGAAGGGTTTATATAGCTAAGGGGAGCCTTGAGGATTTTATTCCAAGATTGGAATCGTGTAGGTTATCCTATATTTTCTTGATATTATTTCCATTTTGGGTGGACTTTCCGTATATATCTATTTGGGCCCCAATGGGAGTTTCTAGTAGTTTTTGGGCTTGACTTTGGGCCTATTTTGTACCAATAGGACTTTCCCCTCAAGAAAATATAGGCTAAAAGCCTTCTATTTTCCCCTATTTTACGTCATTGTTTCCTAAAGGGGAGGGGTGCTTGCTTGAGAGTGAGTTGCTAGCACCCCCTTTCTCTGTTGCAAGGTTGATATGCTTCAAGTGGAGTCATTTGGTGGGGATGGTGCGATACCTCCCTCTACTTCTTGAAGAAGATAGGGAAAATATTGTCATCCGGTCATTTACTCCCATTAAGCTTATGTGGTGTTTACATGTTGCGGGTGTATTGGTTTGGGAAGAGGTGAAGTGATCTGCATTAAAGGCACCTTAGGGAGGTAACCGGGCATGACCACTTTAATGGCTATATCTGGCCACATGTCCTTCTGCCCTTGTGAGAGAATTTTTCCATTCTGGTAATCATAGTTATGAGGAGGAAAATCATTAGTCAAGGGTATGTCTATATATATTGTCAGGCTTTTTACCTAATTCTTTCGCTGTTTAGCTAATTTCACTGTTGCTCTGTGATTTCTTATCATTTGCTTGCTGCAAGTTCTCTATTTTTTTGTTTGAGTTCTCCTCTTTTGCTAAGGTCAAACTTTCATAATCAGGTAATGAGTTGGTCCCTATTTTCTATTTTTTTCCCTTATTTTTGTTTACACTCGATAGTATTACTATTTTTTGGGGTTGTTTTTTGCTATTATTGGTCATTTTTCACTCCCTTAATGTGTTGGTTATAACCCTCATATGCTATGCAATTAGTTTTTCTAGATGGATTCTTCGAAGTCATCATCGAAGGTTACCAGCAATGCGCCTGATACTTCTAAGATGCCATTCTACCCTAGTGTAAAGGTGTTAAGGGGGGTTGTTACTCAATACAAGAAGGGCACCTTGGCAATGAATCTCTACTGGTACTTCTGGATGAACAACATTGTGGCAGTCATATATCCTAATATAGCATTAAAGGATGGAGACTTAGTGGGCGGCAATGAGAAGACAAATGTCCTTATTATTTTCATCAACCAGGTCCAGGTAGGGCTTCGCTTGCCGCTCCATCTGCTAATAGAGTAGATATGTGCGCACTACTAGATCCTGGCATCACAATTGATGCTCAACTCATTCACCCATATCAATGGGTTTATCTTTTTGCTACAAGTTTGTGGGAGTGGCACCCCTATTGTACATTGCCCTCTAACTTTATCTGCTGGACTTATGGAAGGACTCCGACTTCTTCCACATTGCCTCTGTCAATCAAGGAGGAAACAAGTCCTTTGCTTCACGTCCCACAAGGACTTGTGGGCTAGGTGGAAGGAGTGCTTGTTTTTTACCCTGAGCAAACAAGCTTGGGGTTTCCCTATGAAATTTATGATACACCTTATCAAGCCTTGGTCAAGTCTCTATCGATATACAATGGCTTAGAGGGTAATCGCTCATACTTCAGCCTAATCAGCAAGCTAGAGAAACTGGCGGGGAACAAAAATTTGATATGATCAAAGAAGGCACAACGAAGGATGGGAATGATCCATTGAAGATAACTAGTGGACCATCGACAAGTAAGAAGGCTAAAGAGCTCACTAGTGCACTTCAAGCTCGGATGTTGACAGATTGGTGATGTTCTGGTAGAAAAATCATATCTAAAGATAAACAGATCATAATTGAGTGATTCTTGATTCATTGGAAAGCTAAATTCTGGAGTTAAAAATCATATGAAGACCATGAAACCCATTTTTCACGTTAAGGAGGTCCAATTTAGCTTCAAAGTCACGATTTGTGAGTTATAGTTGGTTCAGAAGCAGTTGCAGTATTTTGGGCATATATTTGGCGTTAGATGTCCGTTTTGTGTGGTTCAGGTGTCATTTCAAAGATAAGAAAGATATATACAACTTTCATCCTTTGAATTTTGAGAAATCATGGGTGTATCAAGTTCAAATTTCAGCTTGAAGTTGAAGACACAAGCAGGAACCACCTGAGAAGACTATTTTGGGGTTTTTATGGCCAATCTTATTTTGTAACATATTTTATTTTATGTTCCTGTTTATTTACATTATCTAGGATGTTATTTAGGCCATGTAAGTGATTCAGGTCACTTAGGATAAATGGAATTCGCTGCACACCTTAAACATGTGTTAAAAGGGTGTAGGAATCCTAGTTTGACTAGGTTTTCTTAAGTCCTTTGTAACTAGGTTTCCTAGGTGACTTGGGCTGCGAATTTTGCCTAGATTTTTACCCTAGTTTAGGCGTATATAAAGGCACATATTCTGGTTGTAAAAAAACAGCCATGACATGAAATAATATTGCTACTTTGGAGAGAATTTCTCTTTGGGTCTTTGTGGACTACCTTGGTGCACAAGTGTGCTTGTGTTCTTGGTGTTTTTATACTTCTCGTTTCTAGTCACAGGTTGATTAGGGATGGGGGTCTTCAAACTCAGTCTCTTTGATGTCTTGTGGAGCTTGAAAAACATCTTGGGCCCCTTTCATGGTCTTTATACCATCGGGGTTCGCATCAGTTGGTATCAGAGCCACAAGTTCCATTGAAGGACATATCTTGTGTTCTTGTTTATCTTCGGTTTTCTTTCATTTTTTTTCCAATAATTTCGTGTCTTAATCCTCTGTTTTAATCCTTTTTCTTCTTGTTTCAGGTATGTCCTTTTTATTCCATCCTTGTTCAAGTCCAAAAATCACAAAAACAACAAAAAGAAGTCAATCCGTGTTGTCTAGTTTTCTCGATTTCAAATTGTTTGTTCCTAGTTATTTCTTATCTTTCTGTTTTGTGTCCAGCCCTATTAATCTCTCTTGTTTTCATTGTTTCCAGCATCCTAGAGTCAAGAAAACACCAAAAAAAAGAAGGATCAAAGTTCGGCAAGTTTCGGTATCAAAAGTTGTTTCAAAATTGTGCAAGTTTCAATAGTTTCTTGTTTTGGCCGAATAGAAAACTGACTTTTTGTCTTTGGCAGCAAGGAATTTCAAGGAGAACGTTTGTTTAGCATCAAAACAGCAAGCAAAAAAAAAAGGAAGAAAAAAAAAAGAAAAAAAAAAAGAAAAGAAAAAGAAAAGAAAAAGAAAAGAGCTTGCAAAAAGAAGTTTTCTCAAAGTGTTGAAAGTTTTGCGCCCCAAAACCTATCCCATTGTTTTTGAGCCAAAAAGCTTTCTTTGTGGTTCTTGTGATCATCAATTGCAAGAGCTTCCTAGAGTCTTTTAAAGCTTGTTTAGCCCACCTCTTTTGGAGTCAAAATAGTTCTTTAAGAATTCAAGTTTTCTTGTGTGCTTTGAGGACAGTTTTCTTAGAACTTTTGAGAACTCTTTGAATAGCAATATCTCACTAACAAATTGAGTGTTTGAGTGTTCATCTTTTGAGTGAAACACGTGAGGTGAGTGTTTGTGAGGATCTTTGTTATTTTCAGGAGTATGGAGGGCCAGGAGGATAGGAGGATGGAAGTGAGACACAATGAGGAGCCTACCATGAGAGAATTTCAAGAAACTCTCAATAGACTTGTGGGGAGGATTGAGGACATTGATTTGAGGTTGCCAAGGAGACCAAATCCCATCTTGCAACCAAGGAGAGGTCCAAGGAGAGAAGAACCCGAGGAGGAAGAAGGGCATTGGCATGACCATGGGCTTCCAAGGAGGGGGGAGCCAAGGGAGGACAACAATCTAAGCTCCATCAAACTTACCATTCCACCTTTCCAAGGGAGGAGTGATCCAGATGCATATTGGGAATGGGAGCAAAAGATTGAGATGGTGTTTGATTGCCATCATTACTCCGAGGAAAAGAAGGTTAAATTGGCTACCATAAAGTTCACTAATTATGCTCTTGTATGGTGGAATCAGGATGTTATTTCTAGGAGAAGGAATGAGGAGGAGCCCATACACACATGGAGAGCCCTTAAAGCCTTAATGAGGAGGAGATTTGTGCCTAGCTACTACACTAGAGATCAACGCCTCAAGCTTCAAAAGCTAGTGCAAGGCCAAAGGAGTGTGGAGGACTACCATAAAGACTTGGAGATGACCTTGACCCGAGCCAAAATCATGGAGGATGAGGAGACCACCATTGCTAGATTCATTAATGGTCTCAATCCTGAGATTGCCAACAAAGTGGAAATGGTGCCTTATTTCAACATGGAGGATTTGCTTCATTATGCCACCAAGGCTGAAAGGATCATCAAGAGAGCAAAGGCATCCAAGATGTCTCAAGGAGGAATTTCCACATGGAGAGGAGCATGGACCAAGGATGTGAGAGAAGTACCCAAGCCAAAAGTGGAGGCCACAAAAGGAGACTTGTCTCAACTTCAACAAGAAAAGTCAATCATGCTTGTACCACTTTCACCACAACAAGTCTTGGAGGATCAAAGAAAATTTCAAAGTGAGGTTGAGAGAAAAGTAAATAAGGGGAAAGTTGAGGGCAAGAGTGACGAGGGGAAAGCTGAGAGAACAACCGAGAGTTTAAGTGAGAAGAGTGAACATGAGAGGAAGAAGAGTGGAGAGTTCCCGAGAGAAGAAATTGAGTGCGAAGTTGAGAAAAGACAAGAGTGCAATGAACCCAAGCTGAGTGAAGAGAGAAAGACCTATAAAAAAGCCATGCTTTCAACTAACATAACAAAGTCTTTTTCTAGTGTTGTGTTGTCTTCTTTTCAGGAATTAAGTGAATATGAACTTCAAGAATCAAGTGAGTTGCTACCCATCCAAGAAGTTGGTGTTCGCAATATTCCAAGTCATGTACCATGCATCAAACCAACAAAGGAGGTTGAAAAGGAACAATTTGAGGTAAGTTCAAGTGATTTCATATGCAAAAGTTTGCCTAACATTGTTTCTTATCCTATGGTTCAAGGGGATTTTCTTATCCTATGGTTCAAGGGGATGAAATTGTTGCAACTCCACCCAAAGTGATTGAGTGCAAAGGTGAAAATTTTGTGGTTCCAAAGGAAGATACTTGGAGACTAAGTCCAACCACTGCAATGTATTTCTTCCTAACACCTAGATATGATGTAGTTTTGCATGAAAATCTCAAACAATGTGTGTTTGCTTGCAATGTTATTTTGACAAATGGTTTGCATGAAACTAGATTAAGAGAAGGAAGTAAGCATGAAACGTTGACAAAATATGGTTTTAGAGCTTCTAATTCTTCAGTTTTGTCAAATGCTCTTTGGAATTGCTTGAGTTTCTCTAAAGAAAAATATGTTTTGGTGTCTTTTGTTTTTGAATTTGTTTGTTTTGCATCCATTCCACATTATTTTGTTTTGCCTCAAGTTAAATCTACTTCTTTCGAATTTTGATGCATAAATTAGCTCATACGCATACATTACATACTTCTTTGATTGCCATTCATGTTCAGCCCATTTTTGTGTGTCAATTTTTAATTTCCAACAATCATTTCTTTATCTTGACACATGCATTACACAAACTTTTTAGCATTGATATTTTTGCTTTATGTACAAACCTGAAAGTTTTTATTTTGAGTGAAAATTCTGGTTTTAAATTCAGCCTTTTAAGGAGGTATGTTCAGTCCTTTGTTTTGTGTCACATCCCATTCACAAATTTCATGCATTGTTGTGCATTTACATGCAAAAATAAGTTTGCTACTGAATTGGTTTCACTTAATCCTATCTACTCCAATCTTGTTTCATTTACAATGCTTAGGATTTTTGTGAAATTCATGCATCATTGTTTTGTTATTAGTTTAGGCCACATTGTGTTCAATTCTTGCTTGTTTGAATAGCCTATGCAAACTATTGTTTTGACATGCATAACTTGTGTTTCTCATAACCATAACACTTGTGTGAGTTTAGGTACATTTGTTTTGAGTGCATACAGCATCCCTAAGGTAAATTATTCCTACAATTTTACTTGTTGTGGGAGTAATGTTTTTGAGATGGTAAAGGCAATGAAAGTGATGCCTAGAGTTAAGATGAAAATTGTGCAAACTTTCAGATTTTTTGTGGTAATTGCTTCTAATTTTGTTTTTGACCCTGGAGGTATCAAAATTATCATTGCATTTGAATATTGGTTCAGGTTTTTCACAAGATTAAAGCTCCATACACAAGCATTCCATGCTATTGGTGCTTATGTGAAAGGTAACTGCTTATGTGTTGATTATTTCATTGTTATTGATTCAATTCCGTTTTCTAATGCAGGTTTTGATTCGAGGACGAATCCTTCTAAGGAAGGGGGAGCTGATATGATCAAAGAAGGAACAACTAAGGATGACAATGATCCATTGAAGATAACTAGTGGACCATCGACACGGAAGAAGGCTAAAGAGCTCACTAGTGCACTTCAAGCTCAGATGTTGACAGATTGGTGATGTTCTGGTAGAAAAATCATATCTTAAGATAAACAGATCGTAATTGATTGATTATTAATTCATTGGAAATCTAACTTCTGGAGTTAAAAATCATATGAATACCATGAAACCCAGTTTGGACGTTAAGGAGGTCCAATTTAGCTTCAAAGTCAAGATTTGCGAGTTATCGTTGGTTCAGAAGCAGTTGCAGTATTTTGGGCATATCTTTGGATTCAGATGTCTGTTTTGTGTGGTTGAGGTGTCATTTCAAATCTAAGACAGATATCTACAACTTTCATTCTTTTCATTTTGAGAAATCATGGCTGCATCAAGTTCAAATTTCAGCTTGCAGTTGAAGACACAAGCAAGAACCACCTGAGAAGACTATTTTGGGGTTTTTATGGCCAATCTTATTTTGTAACATATTTTATTTTATGTTCCTGTTTATTTACATTATCTAGGATTTTATTTAGGCCATGGAAGTGATTCAGGTCACTTAGGATAAATGGAATTCGCTGCACACCTTAAACATGTGTTAAAAGGGTGTAGGAATCCTAGTTTGACTAGGTTTTCTTAAGTCCTTTGTAACTAGGTTTCCTAGGTGACTTGGGCTGCGAATTTTGCCTAGATTTTTACCCTAGTTTAGGCCTATATAAAGGCACATATTCTGGTTGTAAAAAAAAAGCCATGATATGAAATAATATTGCTACTTTGGGGAGAATTTCTCTTTGGTTCTTTGTGGACTACCTTGGTGCACAAGTGTGCTTGTGTTCTTGGTGTTTTTATACTTCTCGTTTCTAGTCACAGGTTGATTAGGGGTGGGGGTCTTCAGACCCAGTCTCTTTGATGTCTTGTCGAGCTTGAAAAACATCTTGGGCGCGTTTCATGGTCTTTATACCATCAGGGTTCGCATCACAATTATATGGAGTTGTTCACCATCCATTACATAAAAATTGATGAGATGACCTTAAGTTGGGTAGGAATCAGCAGTGCTTGTTAGTCTTACTAAGGGTTGAAGAACCTTTGCAATTGGGAGGAGGGTCAAGAGAGAGCGTTGGTAAAAGCCTATAAAGTTAAGGCCAAGGCCTAGTGGAACTCCCTATCATGCTAAAAAAGTTTGTTTTGGATGATTATGGTCTCTTGGTTTTCTTGTAAGGGGTTGTCACCTAATCTTAATTACCTCATTTATTTCTACATAAATGAACAACAAGGCGAAGCAATCCATGAAGAAGTACAAGGGCATTACTGATGCCTTGGTGGATGCTTAGAAGGTTAACCTTCTTCCCACCAGTGTGGCACATGCTGCAAGGGCCTCTACATCCAAGGCCCTACTGGGGGTTGGAACTTTTAGATTCCCCTTAAAAGGCTTAGCTGATTCATAAGAGGCCACACATGCAAACGTATCGAGGAGCAATGCCCCACGTGAAGGTTGTAGTGGTAGGGCAGTGTTAGATAGCTTTTACCACACTAATTTTATAGACTTATGGTTATTTTATGGTAACTGTAAATCTTTTTGTCCAATAGCTTCATAGAAGCGCGCAAAAGGATCTAGGCCCCTCTTTACTATAGAGCCATTTATTGAAGTGGGATCCCAGAAGCAAAAGGTTGTTAGGTAGGTCTCCTAGAAGTGAAAGGCTGCGTAGAGGTTATCGGAGAGGATTCCTTCCTTTTTACCTCCTCCCCATGATGAGGTTTAGTCAGGGCTTATTCTCGATAAGGTCCCTTTTGTCCAAGGGGGCATCTTGAGTTAGCAGTTGACAAGCATTTTCAACCACACAATTTGATCCCCTTTGCTAGGTTAGGTGTAAAGGCAAAATCTAAAGCTAAAGGGGGTCATGCCTCACCAAGTTTTTTACCCTCAATGGGCGGTAGGTGTTTGTGAGTTAATCCTTGAAGACCAGACGAACATTACTTACCACATCCTTAAGGGGCTGAAAGCTCCCAAGGATTGTTACTTCCTGCTGGTCCCCCTCAGTTAGAAGGTTTCTAGCTGATGAATATGGGTTATGGCTTTCTCCAGGTTTGCTTTTTGCTGGTCTCTCTTATGGCTTGTCAATGGTTGGTTTTGATGAATTTGATTTTTACAGGAGGCCATCGTTGCATACATCTTGGGGAAGCACTAGTCAACCTATGAGAAGGCCTTCTAGTCCCAACTTGGGTCTTTGCACAAAAATTTGGCCTCCTTAAAGAAAAACTTGAGCAGCAAACATAGTGCTAAAGGTGCCCTTGTCTATATTCTCAAGCTGTAGAAAGAGCCCATGGGGGCCATCATCAAAGGGTTATAGAGGAAGGTGAGAAAGCAGCTGGAAGACTTAAAGCTATCCTAAGATAAGGAAGCTCAGGCCTAGAAAAAGGTTGCTTATGTGGTGGCCTTATTGAAGGTGGTAGAGTCAGAAATTAACACCATCAAGTAGAGTTTGCTGAAGGATCAATATGCTCTATTGGCCCCAAGGACCATTCTTGGCAAACCCTGTTCTAGCTTAGTTATTGCTGTGATGCCCTAAGTAGAGCGCATCAAATAAATTGGTTTCGCGGGTCACAAATGCCATTTGTAGCACCAGTGCCTTTGGGCCAAGGCTAATGCCAGAGTGAGGGAGCTTTGCTCACATCTTTAGAAAGTAAGGAGGTTTGTTGGAATGATTTCCTTCTTGGAGTTCAAAGAAGACTTTCTTTGTTACCGCTTTCAAGTGGAGTGGACTAATCCGAACCTAGATCATTCATTCCTTTTAGCTTATAAGGATCTGGATTCAAATTATGAGTTTTGGCTGAATGAGCAGAAAGTTAGGATTCCTACATTTGTGAAGGACACGTCAACGATGGAACATTATGAGGGTTTTCCTGACAAAGTTCAAGAAACCCCACAGTTAACTCCTCCCCTTCTTGTATCTTTTGAGGTCTACCTTTCCTTCTGTAGTTGTAATTTATTTTGAAATTTAATAAAATGTTCATTTTGCTAACTTTTCTCCTTTTTTTCACTTTTGTACTTGTGTTTAATTCAATGATCTATTCACTAGATGTTTGTTAAGTAAGAAAGGTAATTTCATCATCACAATGGTCATGCCTTTTAAATACCTCTTGTAATAGGGAGTATTTACAGTCTTTTTAGAGAGGATCTAAGCTCTCAATCTGAGTGATAATTTTTAGGCAGCTTTTTCCCTTCTGAACTGGTCAACTCATAGGCTCATCCTCACAGTTTGCTTGTAACAAGCTAAAGTCCATCCCAATTCGACCTTAGTGCCCTATGTTAGTTGCTCCTACTTAGTTTGGCCATAACAAGGGCTAGGCTTTTTACTTGTATATTCTTTTGTTTGATTCTTCAATCATTAGTAAGGGCAACTTGCTACCTAAAGGCTTTCATGTGAACCCTTGTGTATTCCCTCAGTTCTTCTAGTAGATCAAGGTTTTCGTCAAGTGATCTATTATTTTCCCTGCGATTATAGGCCAAAGTTCGAATATTGGGGCATGAAATTTGAATAGGGATAAGGGCATCGGTCCCACAGACCATTGCAAGGTTTGGCTCTCCTATAGCCCTACAGGGGTTCATTCTATAGTACCATGGGACACTTAATAGTTTATTTGCCATTTTTTTTTGCTTCACCAAGTCTCTTCTTTAGGCCTTCCTTGATGGTCCTGCTAGTTACCTCACTTTCCCATTAAACTATGGATGAGCAACAAGGAAAAGTAAAGTCCTTTTTCCTCCATAAATTGACTAACTTGTTGGCTGTCAAATTGCTTGCCATTATTAGTAACGATGGCCCTTAAGCATCCAATCCAACAACTAACATTCTTTCATAAGAAGTTGATGACCTAATGGGCCATGATGGAAGCTAGAGGCTCCACGTACACCCATTTGGTGAAGTAATCTATCGCACACCCATTTGGTGAAGTAATCTATCACCAAAATATAATTCTTGACTAGTTCCTAGGCCATTGGAAGTGCCCCAATCAGACCTAACCCTTCTATAATGAATGGCCAGGGGTTCGCTACTAGCGAGGCACTAAATGAGGGTAGCCTCTGTATTCTCGAGTTGAGCAAGTAGTTTTCACATCATTGGATGAACTTCTTGGCATCCTTTCTGATTGTAGGCAGAAGTAGCCTTAGAACAACATTTTGTAGGCCAAGGATATAGTGCGTATGTGTGCTGCATTATCCCCCTAGTGGATTTCTTGGAGAATGTACTGCCCCTCTTGCAGAATTAGGCATCGGTGCATAAGGGAAAAAAACTCTCACCAATACAATTCATCTATAATGATGAGGAATTTTCTAGCCCAGATCTTGATCTTCCTTTTCTCTTTAGGGGGTCCATTAAGTGCTTTAGTCTCAACGTAAAGCCTAATTGTCTTTGTCCAATCATCTTTGAGGACCATAGAGTGTTTTAGGTGGACTGAGGGCTCTATGAGTTCTTCTATGTTTGCTTTATCTCATTTTTTTAGGAAGGTGTCAGCCCTTACACTCTATATCCTTAGGATTTTCTAAACCTACGCAAGGTCAAACATCTTTATCAGATCCCTTGCCATATTAAGGTACTTGTAGAGAGTATGCTCTTTTGGCCCTTCTAGGTTTGCTTTATCTCATTTTTTTAGGAAGGTGTTAGCCCTTATACTCTATATCCTTGGGATTTTCTAAACCTACACGAGGTCAAACATCTTTATCAGATCCCTTGCCATATTAAGGTACTTGTAAAGAGCATGCTCTTTTGCCCCTACTATTTCCATGGGTGGGCTTGTAATTAGCTAAAAGTCACTGTATATCTGTATATGCCATAACCCCACCAGACCAACCATCCACAGCCTGGCAAAGAAGGCTTTATATTCGGCTATGTTGTTTGTTATAGGGAAGAAAAAATTAATTACAATAGTCACTTCTAGGTTGAGTGAGCCCTTAAATATGATGCTCGCTCATCAATATTTGGGTCCCAAGGCCCCATCGACATACATTTCTTAAAGCAATTTCCCTTCTTTCTCATCCTCTATGGTTCTTTCCATCAGTGTCATTTCAGCGACCAACTCTGCTAAGGCTTGTGCTTTTGAAGCCTTTTAGGGCTCGTAGTGGATATTGTGTTCCCCTAACTCGATGCACCATTGAGCTAGTCTACCAGAATTATCTAGCTTTTTTAGGATATCCTGTCAGGGTAGTTCTACCTTGATGATTAGGTGGTGCATTTGAAAGTAGCGTCATAGTTTTTGAGAAGCTATAATGAGGGCTCAGAACACTTTGTAAAGTGTTGGATATCTAGGTTCAGCGCCCTGAAGGGTTTGATTAACATAGTATGCTGGCCATTGTTTTGATCCATGTTCCCTAATGAGTACTATACAGATTGAAGCTTAGGTAATAGCTAAGTAGAGCACCAGGGGCTCATTGGGCTTGGGCCATTTTAGCATAGGGAGGTGTCATGGGTAATTTTTATCCATTGTAAGGCTACATGATATTTGTTCATCCATTCAAATATTGACTATTTCTTTCATACCTAAAAGAAGGGCTTACATTAGTTCCCAAATTGTAAGACAAACTGTCTATGTGGGGGCAGCCTCCCAGCTAACCTCTGAACATCCCTTTTAGTCTGAGGATTAGGCATTATGAGGGTGGCCTTAATCTTATCAAGGTTTGCATCAATCCCACTTTTGGATACCATGTGGCCAAGGAATTTACCCACACGAACACTGAAGCTGCATTTATCAGGACTGAGTTTTATGTTGAACTGTCACATTCTTTGAAAGGTTTCTTAGAGTTCATTGAAGTGCTGCTCTATAGCTTTACTTTTTACAATCATGTCATCTACATAGACCTCTATTTTCTTTCTTATTTGGCATCCAATAATTTGATTCATCGACCTTTGATAGGTGCCCCTAGCATTTTTTAGGCTAAACGGCATTACTAGTAGCAATGGATTGCTTCACTTGTTCTGAATGCCATTTTCTCTTCATTTTTGCGATGCATTCAGATTTGGTGGTAGCCATTGAAAGCATCCATGAAGGGAAATATTTTAAATTTTGATGTGGCATTGACCAATTAGCCTATAGATGGCAGGGGTTACAGATCCTTTGGGCAGTCATTGTCAAGGTTTATGTAGTCAATGCACATGCGTTATTTCCCATTCTTCATTTATACCAACATTACCCTAGTGAGCCATTCGGGGTATCTTACTTGCCAAATAATTCCAGCCTTTAACAGCCTTTCAACTTATTCCTTAATGAAGTCTTGCCTTCGGGCACCATGTTGCGCTTTTTTCTATTGTACTAATTGGGCGATGGTTTCTACTTGTAATTTATGGTAGTTATTTCTTAGTTGATATTAGGCATTTCATTCGAGAAATGGGCAAACGCATCTATATTTGCTCTTAAGAATTGAATGAGGAACTGTCTTACATCGGGTGCAAGGTCCTTGCCAATTTTTTTTGTTTTTTCGGGGGCCACTTCCATGAGTTCAGTGTCCTTAGGTAGAGCTGCAATAACCTCATTTTCTAGGGGTAACTCCTTTCTCTTTTTGGTATAAGACACTTTGTTAGGCATCTGTAGGGTCACCACATAGAGCTAGCACCCTAAGGCCTGGTTGACGAAAAAAGTTTTAGGGATAGAAAGAAAACCATAAGTTATTTGACATCAGACCGAATGTGGAATTACAGCTGGGTTGGTTTGCCGAGCATGGCATTGTAAGGCGATGGGACATCCAGGATGAGAAATTTAAAGGTGTGGTTGTCACAGGCGAGTCTCCTCTTGTGGTCTTTCCCCATCAAAATGCGAGGTATCCTGTCGGTCCCCATTGTGTGGACCTTCTCCCTTCCTATCCTAAAGGTAGGCCAAGTCACAAGAGATAAAGAGTACATTTAGACCTGAATCTTCTCCAATACATTGGCAAAGATAACATTGACGTTTGCCCTAATATGCAGCTATACTCTTTCTATGTCAAGATTGCTAATGCAAGCCTTGAATATGAGCAGAGCCAAGTAAAGGACAACCATCTAGGATCCGTCAGTCTTTATTAGGGTCCTATTACGGTCTGCTGGCTCTAGTTGGGCAATCTCTCATCCTTGTCTCTTTTGAGCCACTGAGCGCTCTCCATTAATAATCATGTAAACAACTCCAACTTCATGTCTTGGCTTCTTGTGGTCCCTTCGGATGGCAGCCTCTCAAGCCTTCGGCCTCACTCATAATCCTCATCATCATCCCTTTTGTGAGCCTATCTTCTTGCTTTTAACAAGGGGATGGTTGTCTAAACAAGTATTGCTTCAGCTTCCCTACATAGATCATTTCTTCAAACAACTTTTTTATCTACCAGCATTGTTCGGTATCATGCCTCATGTCCTTATGATTTATGCTGTATTTTTTTAGGTCCTTTTTTCCACAGGGAGGTATCAATGGGGGCCATCGAGGAACCTGGTTCTTCTTTTCCTAGGCATATAGGATATTTCATCTTGTCTCTCTCAAAGTTGGGAGGATGGGCCCTGGCTGTGAGTGTCCTCTACCCTTTTTCCTGGGCCTACCTTATTTAGTCTTAGGTTGGTTCTTTGGGCCCTTTGGTCAATTGAGCTTTTGGGCATGCATATACAATGTGGCTCGGTGGAGGAATTCTTTTATTTCTTTGGGGGTTGGACACGGGGAGAAGCCTTCTGTGGGTCCTCAGGCGCTAGATGGCTTTTGGCAGCCTCCTCTAGAGCCTTTGGCAAGGCTTTCCAAATTTCCTATCATATTGTAGCCCTTAATTGCTCAAAACTGGTATGTTGTAGTGCTTGAAATTGGTTCCCAATCAATGATGCGGGTACTTTTCCCTTACAAGGGTCTCTCTGGAACCTTGTAGGGTCCTCCGGGTAAGCCCTTTCGGGGTGCTTTCTAACTTGTGGGCCTTATGGACATAGCAAGGTAATGGCTATCTATCTCATTTTCTAGCTAGTCTTGGTTTTCCAGGCGTGACCTCAAAATATTCACCATGTTTCCCACAAGCAGATCGTATGAGCCGAGCCTAGAAGCCTAGTGAATCATGACTTAGCAACCTACACAAAAAGACAACCTTAGGGACCCAGGATGTGTCCTTGGGGGAAACTTTCAAATAGTCAAGTCAAACTTTCCGGCAAGAAGAGAGTGGCAAAAAGAGAACGAACTAGTATATCATACCTCAAGATTGGCAAATTGAGGGGTTTTTATAGTGAGGGGGTGCTCCGAGGAGTTTGTTCCAGGATAGGAATCCCGTAGCTTGTTCTATATTTTTAGGATATTGTTTCCATCTATGGTAGAGTTCCTTTGTAAATCTATTTGGGCCACCAACGGGAGCTTCTATTAGCTTTGGGCCCTGAGTTTGGGCCTACTTCCTACCAATCTTAATGTTGTTAAAAAATTTGGTAGCATCTCACCTTAGTTGCTCAGTATGCAGCATTTTTTTAGACAAATTTCAAATTTGAGATCTTGGGAATGGGATTTAATACAACTGAAATTTATCAATCTTTAAGATACATAAGAAATAGAAAGATACGATCTAAATTCTATTATTTTTGAACTATCCAACTTGGAGAATCAATGATTTCTAAGCAGTGATCTATTAACTATAGATCCATGTAATTATCATACATATATATTATTTCTTAAAAGATAAAAAATTATTGATAGGTAGTCTGTGGTTTACCTATATGCAGATTTACATAAATGCGTCTATCTCAACATAAGATAACTGTTATAACAAGGCAAAATAATAGACTCAAATAAAATTTACCTCTATACTAAATTTCTTTTGTTAAACAATCTATCTTCTTAAGGAGAAAACAACAGCAAAATAGTAGAAACTGGCGCCTTTAGATGGCAAAGATGCAGGAGGTGGTAGGAGGTCTGTAGAGCTCTAGAAGGGGAGATTGAGGAAGAAGGAAATGTGGTGTGGGGTTCTCTGTCGCAGGAGTGATTGTAAAACAATTCAATATCATAGAGTGATGGATATTTAAAATTTTGACTAGATGAGACACTGCCCATGTGGTGACAAAAGTATTTAGTCGCTCTTCTATTATTTAAAAAGTGAGAAACTTTTGAAGTGGTTGCTAGGTGACTACTTATGATGGCAGCTGAGTTTTAGTTGATCCTAATGCTTTAATGGTTTTATCTATATCATTAGTAAATTATCCATAACTCTAATACTAATTATAAAAACTGTTCCCAAGTGGAGCATAGGAGAACTTCTTTTACTTCTCTACAAACAAAAGGAAATAGAAATTGATAATTTAACTTACTAATTAACTAATGAAAAATTATTTTTGACTGATTAACATTAATAAGAAAATTAGTGTAATTTAAATTAAAATCTTATAATAATCAAGTTGTTCTAATTAAATTTATTTGACTTAATTTCATGTTCAAATGCCATGATTGGCATGGAAATCGGGAAGCACTAGATGTGATTTGTTTAGCATCTATGTCGAATCAATTACAACCAGAGAAATAACAGCAACCTAGACGATTAATCAGGTATGTAAATAATTTACTTTAATTGGAAATGATTTGCTTCAAAATTTTAGTTATAGAATTTTTTCCTAGTATTTTGAGTTTTAAAGATCTATATAGTTAGGAATGTCATTCCCTAATAAAACATATTTTTCTAGTCCTAATAAAAGAGTTTAACTTTTTTTTTTCTTGAAATTTATTTAGGAAATCAAACTTTTACTTTGTTGAAAGTCAATAAAATAAAAATTTAGGAATCGATAAATAAAACTTCAAGGTGAATCGAAATTTTAGAACTTCTCCCAACAGCAAAAAAATGCCCTTTTGTTACACACTTCGGGGTAGTCTAGTTATGGTGCCAAAATTGTGCATTTAAAACTCCCAGGATTGGTATGTTCTATAGGCCATCAAAATAATACCCTTAGTGTGCATACCCAAGTGGTCCTCTTGGGCACTATGTAAATCCATGTATATTGGTCCAACCATTACACACTTATTCACATTTTATAGACACCATGGTAGCAAGGAAGGAAAACACTAGCACAAGTCTTAATCTTGGTTACCACATATTAGGTAATCTTGTTAAGTTTAAGTAACCAGCCATTGCACCAGAAACTTCCTCCAAAAAACTATGTTAATCTAGCCTTGTACCCCCTATTTTCTTTGCTTCATTACCAAGTAGAGCCTAAAACCAAACCATAGAGTTTTGTTTTACATCAATAGCCCACCTATAGACAAAGTTATAGATCTTTGAAGTTGGATACAAAATTCTGACCAATGTATAGTAACTCAGGCAACTTTGCAACATCATAACTTTGGCTACTCTAAATCCCAATTAGAGCTCTAGATGTGCTCTAGGTGTGGTCAACATTTTATACAAAGATTCATTCTACACAGGGAGATATAGAACTTTGAGTGCAGAATCAAAATTTTGTTAACTTTTGGACCATTATGTCCATACAAAGTTTCATAAGTGTGCAAACACTTCATTCATAAGGGGTAAGCCCCCCAAAGATATCCCATACATGTGCAATACACATAGGAATTTACAAACATGCTGCCTATCATTCACACTTAGATAGCTTGTGCACCACATTTACATACATAGCAAAACAGTCCTCAAATATTCACATACTTGTTTCAACATTACATGTCTTACATGTACATGCATCCATGCACTTCATAATGGCTTTAAGTCAGCTAAAACATGCACCCAAGTTACAAGAGGGCTTGAGACACAATGCACTCCAGAAAACAAGATTTTGGATAACTGCTGCAAAACACAATAAGCATCATCCCTAAAAATACCAAATGTGCTCCTAAAATCACCAAATTTCTAGATCACAACCAGATACATGGAAGTTTAGATACCTGCAATTTTAGATCAAAACTCAAAACACAAGTGTTAGTTTGAATGTAATCTTTCTGCTGAACCTAAAATGGGTAGATTTGTGGGGAGTAAGTTTCAATGTAAAACGTAGTAAGGAGAACACTTATACTCCTAAGGTAGTGTAACCCTTGGTATCACCTGTATCCAAAGACACTAAAACACAAGAAACACAATGTTATGGCTCTCCTAGTGGGAAGCATGCTCAAGGAAGGTAAAGTGCTCTAAATCAAGTTTGGAACCTTAATTTAAGTTTACATAGCAAGAATAAGAAAGTTTAGCAAAGTTCATCAAGTTCCAAGAAGGTTAAGGCACTAAATGAGGTCTGGGGGAAAAATGGTAATTTTTTAAGCTAACTTGGAACTTTCACCCAAACTTAGTGAAATAAACATAAATTGACCAATAAGGACTAAGGTTACCAAAAGAAAGGGGTTTAAGTGTTCCATGTCTAATACTTTGGTGGGTTAAGTTTTAAACTTGGTTTATAAGATGGTAAAGTGGTGGATGGCTACCGTATCCCGAGGTCATCCTTCACACTATCATTTCTCCATCCAATTGAGCCCAAAATCAAGAGGTTTTGATGAAAAGAGAGGCTACCATAAGTGTATAGGCCATTGGAAGCTCATTTCATACATAAAATCATGGTTTTGAAGCTTGGAACCGAGTTCTCAACCATCCCCTATTTTTTATATGAGGTAATCAATGTGTTTCCGATTGATTTCATGTTTATTAGATGATTAGGAGCTTGGGTTTTGGTTAGAAATTAGCAACTTGATGTTTTGCGCCTATACTTGCTTGGAACTTAGGTTGGAGTTTGTAGAACTTGGTTGGTGCAAAAGAGTTGCATAATTCTTGCTTGTTACTTGCGGTTGAGGTAAGGAAGTTGTGATTTCGAGTTAAATTAATGCTATTGGAATGAGTTTGCTTGATGAAGTAGAGTAGTTCTAGCAATAGCTTTAGTTAGTGGTGAAGGTTGAATCATGGTGGACTATGAGGTTTCTAATGATTGGAATGATGTTATAATACAACATAGATTGGGTTGTGATAGTTGGTTGTGATCTATGGAGCATGTTTTACATGTATGTGAAGTTTGGAGGCTATCTAGGCATATTTCATATGTTTGGGAGCTGTGCAAAGTTCATAGCAGCAAAACTTGGAAAGTTTTCTGGGTTTTGCTGATTGGTAACACGTCGCCAACCCATACCATTTCCCCATGATGCATCACCAATACTTCAAAACAAACAATTTGTTAATAACCATGTCGCCACAAGCATGTTGCCTAAGTTTTTCAAGTTTTGCTAGGAAGGTCAAGTGGAGTCCTAAAGGGGTTGTTAGGGTACCTTGAGGGCTAAGCATTCTGGGGGTACTTTGAGGCTTTAAAAGATCCTTCAAGACCTAGGAGTTTTCTTGAGTTTTGTAATGTTTTAGGGCTACTTATACCACAAGCAAGAAAACTAGTTTACAAAGGGTCACAACTAGGTGTCACTAGCTTGGGTAAAAGGTTTAGAACCCTTGGTGGCCTAGCCATGCCATTAGTCATGAGATTGCGAGGTGAAACCTAAGTGCAACTACTTTACAAGGTCTTTATAGCCTAGTCTACAACAGTCTCACCATAGTGCCCCTATACAATAATAATAGGAGAGGTTTAACTGCTGATTTATCACTAGTTAGGATGGCAAGCTAAGCTTGCTAGATGACAAATCAATGCCTTGTAGTTTAAGGATCCAGATGAGGAGGGGTCCCAAGGAACCTATGTATATGCATATATTAGACCCTTAGACTATATAAGCTCACAACAGGTTACATATGTTCTTATGTGTGGAGTTCTTAGTAATTTTCTTGCTGGTACAGTGAAGCCTCTTACTGAAAATTTCTAAATTGTCACTCCCTCATTATGTTGTGCAAATTCGAAAGTTGTTGGGCTGGGTAACAACTGAGGGTTATCACAATAGTTTGCTTTTGTTGCAGGTATTTTACTTAAGAATCTTTATGATTCTAGTCTACTTGGGCAACTTGTTGATCAAGTAACAGTACTAACTATAGTCTTCCTTTGGCTGTAGAGACTAGTAGCACATGGACAAGGACTTTTGTGACTCACCACTAGGACTTGCATTCGAGGTGGGAGTTAGTTCAAGAAGATCTTAGTTGAGGCTTTTGTATATAGTACTCTTAGTTACCTCCATTGTCTGTGTTTTGAGGATTCCTAGACTCTAGGGTTACTCTTGGGTAAGGGCATTAGTCTACTATATGTATGAATGCTCCCACACAGTTATTATGTGTAGTAAAGTCACATAAATGTTGATTTTTTATGCTTTGGCTATTTGAACTCATTTTCTTTGGAGATGTCTTGGCTAAGTTAATGTTTTATGGATTTTGTTAATCCAAGTCAAAGCATGAAGAGCTTGCATCTTGCATATTCTAGGTTAATCAACTAGTACCATTAAATTTTAATCCGCGCACATATACAGCTAGCCAATTACAACCACCGTGAAACTAGTTTTCACAAGCTTCCTGGGCAAAGGCTAAGGACAGCCTTGCTAGTTTTTGGTATGAGAGCTTAGATCTCACTTCATAGATTTTGGAGGCTAGGACTGAGATATAGTTTTGGAAGTCCATGTGCTACGATAGTTAGTACTGACCAAGATTTGGGGAATGTTGTTTGGCTTTAGTTATAGGTTGTTATGCCTGACACTAAGTTAGGAGCTTCAAAAGGAGCTAGAGAACCTGGTGAAGGTTCTAGTGATCCAATTATGGAAAAGCTAGATGAATTAACCAGGGTGCTTCAGGGGTTAGCTCAAACTATGATCCAAGAGGCACAGGGTATGACTGCCATTATGACTGAATTGTTTTACGATCATGTCGACAGAGAAGTTGTACAAGAGGAGAATGATCCATTACAGGATCAGGAGAGGCATGCTGAGCAGCAACAAATGCCTAGGGCTCATGAACAGAGAAATCATGTTCATGCGGAGGAGGACGAGCTAGGGGTTATGGAGGCTCTAAGGATAGGACACACCCCACATTAGATGAGGTTATTGGAAAAGTTTAAGATTGTTGACCCACGGTGTTTCGATGGGAGAGGTGATCCCGATTGAGTATATCTAGGATGAATCAACTTTTCACTTGTAGAGGTCATGAGTCTGACCAATAGATGGCCTGAGTACTTTTCTTTTTTAGAGGGAGGGCTAGTTTATGGTGAGATGATGTGCTAGAGATACTGAGAGAAAGCAATGGTACTCAATCGGAGCACAAGAAAAAGATGCTCAATTGGTCAAACTTCAAGATGAAATTTTGACAGGAATATATTAGTGAAGTTGCACAAGATCAAATGAGGATCTAGTTTGAGAATCTATTGCAAGGAGAAATGTCTGTGCGAGAGCACGAGCAGTGTTACAATTCACTTATTTGATATGCTCCGTACATGGTTGGTAATGATAAGTTAAAGGCAAACAAACTCTTTCAAGGTCTGAAACCCATGCTTCGGAGATATGTGGTGACAATGGATATCATGAGTTATCGCCAAGGTTCCTTCAAGAGAAAGAAAATGGGTTTATGCCCTAAGTGTAAATGATTCCATGGCACGAGGCCATGTATTAGGGACTAATATTTGTAACATTTGTGGTCAGAAAGGACATTATGCGAGGGAATGCCCACGGGCATGACCTTTGCCAGGTTTGCCCAGTAACCTACCCCCTACACCCCTTGCCATAGGAAAATGACCTACTGTAGTCATAGCAGCAGTTGACCCAAGGGTTTTTACCCTGGCGAGTCAGGTGACTAGAGAGCTAGCCACCGTTTGAGGTTATTTTACTTTTCAGAACGGTAGTGTTAAAGTGCATTTTATATAAGAGCTACTCTTTTAGTGATATCATATAACTTGGTAGATAATTTTAAATTATAGCGACAAATCTCAAGTGAGTTAAGACTCATCAGAACCTAGGGAGTAGTTTTATTGTAACCAATAAGGTGGTTATTAGGTATCCCTTGTAGTTAGGTGACCATGATTTCTGTTGTGAGTTAGGGGTGATAGATTTGAGGTATTATGACCTAGTGTTAGGAATGGACTGGCTTGTTAGTGTTGTGCCCAAAAGCGAATCATGAGATGATTCTATTTTTGCACATTGAGTCATGATATTTTATTAAGGCATTAATCCAGCAATTATGTTTTTTGTTTTGTTTCTGCATAACGTAATAAGCATAATTGTAACCCCAGAATAATGATATTCTCAAACGTCCCTGGTCTAGTATTATTGTGGAGTGGGTTGCAATAATATATAACGACTAACATATACGGAGACTAATATGAGATATGTAGTCTACATATGGGTACAAGTTGGAGAACTTGTGTACTAGACCGACCCACCATGAGAACACTACATGGATCGTTATATGAGTGTCATAAGTCATTGTCATAGTGATCATGGTGTATATAGTCCTTCGACCTCAGATCATCAAGGTTCCCTACATGTGAGTCACATACTTTGATACTTTCCTTTGTTGCTCGTAACTGAGTGAACTTGAAGGAGGTCATTGGGTATGTCACATATCATGCGGAGGGATTTGTATGATCAAGATGGATTTGTTCCTCCTGTGTAATGGGAGTGATATCTTCGGGCCCCTTGATAGAGTGAGACTTAGAAAATGCATGGTCATGCTCGGATGAGTTGATATACGATATCAATGTCATCAGTTTAAGTTGGTCTACTTGGTAATCAAGAAACCAAAGATTGGGCTATACGAAAGGGACACATTTCCATGTCTCGTGCTTAATCTTGATATCTTGGACAAAGGGACAATGGCATATATTGATGATGATCATAAAGGTTTTGTCAAATCACCGATAATCTTGTCACTTGGGTAGCAATGATGTGTTGCTAGACACCGCTCATTGCTTATGATCATAAATGTGATTTATGATCATTGCCAACGTGGTAAGAGCCTATTGGGTCGCACACATAGAGCTATTTGGATCATTAAAGTGCATAGGCTAATTATTTGGGTTATGGTTTCACAATAATTTCATGTTAATAGTGGGCCCAAAAGTTGAGCCATTATTAAGCCCGAAATTGAAGTGTAATTGGATTAGGGCTTTGAAACCCATTAGGCCTAGAAGTTGAGTCTCACTATAAATACAACTTTTAGTGAGAAATTCGTAGCTTGTTGCCCTAGCCTCCCAAAAGGACAGCTGCACTCTTCTCTTACAATTCCTTGGAGGACGGAAGCTAGCATTGCGAGTGCAAAAGAAACGCATCTGTCGGGATGTGGTGGAAGCGTGGTGATCCTGAGAGGCTCGTATGGATACCATAGAGAGCTTGAACACATCAACTGTTTAGGTTTTGTGATTCGACTCTACGGTTGGGTGAGAGATCTCAATCGAAAATTAGGTATGAAAATTTTTGAACACCTGATTTACCCCGTTTCACTTGGATCCTGGAGGGTTTCGGTTAAATTTCACTGCGCTGTTTGGCTCTTGAAACCCAACAGTGGTATCAGAGCTACTGGTGAAACCCTAAATCGGGATTGAATGTTGAATCGCATGATGTTATGTGTTCTGTTGCTTTCGGCCATGATTAGTTAGATTGATTCGTGATTTATGAAACCGGAACTCATAATGAACAAATGAGATATATGAAGATATGACACTAATTGGTTAATGAGATTAACCCGAAATTGATAGCTTTGAGATACGTATAGGTATGAGATGCCAATGTGAAGAACCACCGCCTACTGACCGGCGAGCGGGACCGCCATATGCAAAGTATGACATAAATAAAAACTGGTTAATCAACTCGCAAAAATTGACATGCATTTGTTGAATAAGATTTGAAATGTATGATGATTAATGGGTGAAGCATGGTGCATGGTTATAGCCCTTGATTGGCTGTACTTGTAAATACGGCCTGTGAGTCGTGCCTTCTTTGGTTACTCTCATTGTACATTCTCTTCTCACCTTACTCCCCTCGAATGTAACTCGAGGTTTCTATTATTGATGTAATGGTACATTATGGGATCATCCAAGGTGGTATGTCCAAATAGGTGACAACAAAAGGGCAACCAAGAAAGGAAGAGAAGGAGCTTGTGAAGACCCTTTTCTTTTCGTAGGCTTTTATGATATTCTTATTGGCTTGATAATATCGCATAGTTTGGGCTATAACCATGTCACATTTACTTTCTTGTAAGCATGAGATGCATGTTTTATATTTGTATGTGATGCATGTATAAGACAACTGGAGATAACAAATTGGTGAGATAAAAAAGAAATCCCTCAAAACAAATATTAAGTCATTAAATGTGATGCCTTCCAAATGTTGGCACTCGTCAAGACTTTGATCAACATTAGGTGGGTTTGCCAAAGCAAAGCACCTATGTTCAACTTGGTAAGGCGCGATGGGATAATAATGATATCCAAATTGCTAACTTTGGGTCTGACTTAACTAAGTCATCCTAATAGGATTAGGGACTTAAAGGCATAGAGTTAGGCTTAAGTTCATGAGATGAGTTTGGACAAGCGTTGTTCACCCAACTATCCAAGAGTTGAATGAGATGTAATTGGCAAGGAGTTGCCTACCTAAATAGCTATAACTTGAGAGAAAAGCCAAAGCTGACTCAGGTTGTGGTCAAATATAGATCATGGCCCATTAGAATACCTTAACGCTGAGGTGTTTCGAAATAATATCGAGGGTTATTATTTTGAGTAAAATAGTGGGAGTGTCATTTAATAAAAGTCCTTATTAAATGAATTAAAATACATGACTTTTACGCTGCATATTTACTGTTGTAGATAACCATGGCACAAAACACATCGAGACTTTCGTTGCGATCGTTCCTTGAGAAGGAAAAACTGAATGGGACCAACTTTCTCAAATGGTACCGAAACTTGAGGATAGTCCTCAAGCAAAAGAAAAAGGCTTATGTCGTAGAGAAGCCCATTTCGAATGAGCCTGCTGCCACTGCCCCAAGAGCTAAAAGGGATGCTCATAAGAGGCATTCTGATGATGCTTTGGATGTTGCATGCCTCATGCTTATTTCAATGGAATCTGAGCTTCAGAAGCAACATGAGAACATGGGGGCATTCGATATGATCGAACATCTCAAAATGCTTTCCAAAAGCAAGCTAGGCATGAGAGTTTTGAGACCTCTAAGTCATTGTTTCAGTGCAAGATATCTGAGGGAAGTCCCGTGGGTCCTTATGTGCTCAAGATAATTAGGTACATTGAGAATCTTGAGAATTTGGGATTTGCTCTTTAGAAAGAGTTGGCTATTGATGTAGTCTTGCAATTGTTGCCTAAAAGCTACAGCCAGTTCATCATGAACTATAACATGAGCGACCTTGACAAGTCCCTCCTTGAATTGCTGAACATGTTGAGAATTGCTGAGCAAAACCTTAAGAAGGCTAAGCCCATTTTGATGGTTTAAAAGGGCAAGGGAAAGGGAAAAGCCAACAAGAAGAAAGATAAAGCTAATGGAAAGTCCAATGCCAATTCTTCTTCAGCTACACTGAAACCAAAGGGTGGTGTGGCAAAGGAAGGGGAGTGCTTCCATTGTAAGCAACCTGGACACTGGAAGCGCAACTGCAAGCTCTATCTTCAAGAACTTGCTAAGGAAAAGGGAAGTAAGACTTCCACTTCAGGTATTTTTGTTATAGCGGCTAAATTTTCTACTTCTCCATCTTGGGTATTGGATATTGGATGTGGATCTCACATTTGTGAAAATGTGCAGGATCTAAGTAGAAGTAGAAGATTGGCCCGAGGTGAAGTGGACCTACATGTTGGAAATGGAGCAAAAGTTGCTGCCTTAGCCGTAGGGACTTATGTTCTCACTGATGGGTTTCGGGAGCCAAACAGCGCAGCGGAATCTAACCGAAACCCTCCAGGATCCAAGTGAAATGGGGTAAACCGGGTGTTAAAAAATTTTCATACCTAATTTTTGATTGAGATCTCTCACTCAACTGTAGAATTGAATCACTAAACCTGAACAGTTGACGTGTTCAAGCTCTCTATGGTATCCACACGACCCTCTTGGGATCACCACGCTTCCACCGCATCCCGGCAGATGTGTTTCTCTTGCACTCGCAGTGCTAGCTTGCGTCCTCCAAGGAACTGCAAGAGAAGAGTGTGGCTGTCCTTTTGGGAGGCTAGGGCAAGGAAACCTGTGAATTTCTCACTTAAAAGTTATATTTATAGTGAGACTCAACTTCCAGGCCTAATGGGTTTCAAAGCCCTAATCCAATTAGGATTTAATTTTGGGCTTAATAATGGCTCAACTCTTGGGCCCATTATTAATACGAAATTAAAGTGCACATAACCCAAATAATTAGCCCATGCACTCTAATGATCTAAATAGCTCTATGTGTGCAACCTAATCTACTCTTGCCATGTTGGCAATGATCATAAATCACATTTATGATCATAAGCAATGAGCGGTGTCTAGCAACACATCATTGCTACCCAAGTGACAAGATTGTCGATGATTCGACTAAACCTTTATGATCATCACCAATATATGCTATTGTCCCTTTGTCCAAGATATCAAGACTAAGCATGAGACATGGATTGTGTCACTCTCGTATAGCCCATTCTTTGGTTTCTTGATTACCGAGTAGACTAACTTAAGCTGATGACATTGATATCGTATATCAACTCATCCAAGCATGGCCATGCATTTTCTAAGTCTCACTCTATCAAGGGGCCCGAAGATATCACTCCCGTTACATAGGACGGACAAATCCTATCTTGATCATACAAATCCTTCCGCATGATATGTGACATACCCAATGACCTCCTTCAAGTTCACTCAGTTACGAGCAACAAAGGAAAGTATCAAAGTATGTGACTCACATGTGGGGAACCTTGATGATCTTAGGTCGAAGGACTACATATATACCATGATCACTATGAGAATCACTTATGACACTCATATAAGGATCCATGTAGTGTTCTCATGGTGGCTCGGTCCAGTACATAAGTTCTCCAACTTGTACCCATATGTAGACTACATATCTCATATTAGTCTCCACATATGCTAGTCGTTATGTATTATTGGAACCTGCTCCACAATAATACTAGACTAGGGACGTTTAAGAATATCATTATTCTACGGTTACGATTATGTTTGTTAAGTTACGCAGAAACAAAACAACAAACATAATTGTTGGATTAATGCCTTAATAAAATATCATGACTCAATGTGCAAAAATATAATCATCTCATGATTGGCTTTTGAGCACAACACTAACAATCACTTTACCTAGTGGATTAGTTTTAGAATTAGACAATTGCTACTTTGCGCCTACTATTAGTAGAAATTCGATTTCTGTTTCTTGTTTGGACAAGAAAGGTTTTTCATTTATAATAAAGGACAAATGTTGTTCTATTTATTTGAATGAAATATTTTATGGCAGTGATCAACTTAGCAATGGGTTGTATGTGCTAGACCTCAAAGATCCTACCTATAATGTGAATACCAAGGAGGTCAGATTAAATGATTCAAACCCGACCTATCTCTGGCACTGTCGCTTGGGCCATATAAATGAGACTCGTATATCCAAGCTTCATAAGGATGGACTCTTGGACTCATTTGATTTTGAATCATGTGAGACATGTGAGTCATGTTTGTTGGGCAAGATGACCAAAGCCCAATTCACATGGCAAAGTGAAAGGGCTAATGACTTACTAGGACTCATACATAGTGATGTATGTGGCCCTATGTCTACACATGCTAGAGGAGGTTTTCAATACTTCATTACTTTCACTGATGACTTTAGTAGATATGGCTATGTGTATCTCATGAGACACAAGTCAAAATCCTTTGAAAAGTTCAAAGAATTCAAGAATGAAGTAAAGGATCAACTCGGGAAGAGTATCAAAGTGCTCGGATCAGATCGAGGTGGAGAGTACTTGGATTGATAATTCCTTGACTATCTGAAGGATGTGGTATAGTATCACAACTCACTCCACCGAGTACACCTGAATGGAATGGTGTATCTGAAAGGAGAAATTGAACTTTGTTAGACATGGTTCGCTCCATGATGAGTCAGCCGTTTTGGGGACATGCTCTAGAGACAGCCACTTTTACTCTAAACCGAGTTCCATCTAAATTGGTTCAAAAGACACCATATGAGATATGGAGTGGGAGGTGTCCCAATTTGTCTTTTATGAAGATTTGGGTCTGTGACACTTATGTGAAACATCAATCTTCTGACAAACTAGGACCCAAATCTCAAAAATGCCTTTTTGTTGGGTATCCCAAAGAAACAAAGGGTTACTATTTCTACAATCCTTCTGAGAAAAAAATATTTGTTGCTCAAACTGGTGTCTTCTTAGAGAAAAAGTTTATGTCTAAAGGAACTAGTGGGAGGAAAGTCGAACTTGAAGAAATTCAAGAACAACAAGGAGACATCGAACCTAAAATGGAACCAGAACAGACACCACAAGATGTTGTGGTTCAAGAGTCTGTTCCTGTAGCACAGAGCCCACGTAGGTCTGGTAGGATTCAGTGTGAGCGTGAGAGATATGGATTTTTCGTGACTCACACTGGTGATGTGATGCTCATGGATCAGGATGAGCCCACAACCTACCAACAAGCTATGTCGGGGCTTGACCCTGAGAAGTGGCTAGTGGCCATGAAATCCGAGATGGAATCCATGTATGAAAACCAAGTATGGACTTTGGTTGACCCATCTGAAGGGGTAAAACCCAGAGGGTGCAAATGGGTTTTCAAGAAGAAAACTGACATGGATGGTAATGTGATTACCTTTAAAGGATGATTGGTTGCAAAATGTTTCAAGCAAATTCATGGTATTGCCTATGATGAAACTTTTTCACCAGTTGCTATGCTTAAATCTATCCAAATTTTTTTCTCTATTGCTGCACACTATGATTATGAGATATGGCAAATGGATGTCAAAACTGCATTCCTAAATGGAAAGCTACTTGAGGATGTGTACATGACACAACCTGAGGGTTTTGTCACTCCTGAGAATGCCAATAAAGTGTGCAAGTTGCAAATGTCCATTTATAGATTGAAGCAAGCTTCTCAAAGTTGGAATCTTCGTTTTGATGAAGAAATCAAAGGGTTTGGTTTTATCAGAAATGAAGATGAACCTTGTGTCTACAAGAAGGTTAGTGGGAGTGCTATTATCTTCTTGGTGTTGTATGTAGATGACATACTACTCATCGGGAATGACATTCCTGAGCTACAGTTTGTGAAGAGTTGGGTAGGGAAATGTTTCTCTATGAAGGACTTGGGTGAAGCAGCCTATGTATTAAGCATCAGGATCTATAAAGATCGATCTAGAAAGCTTATTGGCCTAAGTCAAGGTACATGCATTGACAAGGTGCTGAAGAGGTTTAGCATGCAAGACTCCAGGAAAGGATTCTTGCCCAAGTCACATGGTATAACTTTTTCTAGATCTCAGTGTCCAAGTACACCCAAGGAGAGATAGAGCATGAGTAAGATTCCATATGCCTCAGCAATTGGATCTATCATGTCTGCCATGATTTGTACTCGTCCCGATGTCTCATATCCCTTGAGCATGACGAGTAGGTACTAGTCAAACCCTGGTGAAAGTCACTGGACAGCTGTTAAGAACATCCTTAAGTACTTACGAAGGACTAACGATGCACTATTGGTCTTTGGAGGTGGAGATGAGCTCGTTGTAAAGGGTTACACCGATGCAAGCTTCCAATCCGATAAGGATGATTTTGGATCCCAATCTGGTTATGTGTTTTGTATTGGTGGTGGTGCTGTGAGCTGGAAGAGTTCAAAGCAAGAGATAATAGTTGACTTTAGAATAAAATCTGAGTACATTGCCGCCTCTGATGCTGCGAAGGAGGCAGTTTGGATCAAGAAGTTCATCACTGAACTTGGAGTGGTTCCAAGCATTGCCAACCCGATAGATCTCTATTATGACAACAATGGAGCAATTGCACAGGCCAAGGAACCTCGATCTCACCAGCGATCCAAACACATGCTCCGGCGCTATCATCTTATGAAGGAAATCATCGAGAGGGTTGATGTAGGGATATGTGGGACTTTGATAGACAGCAACATTGCTGATCCACTGACAAAGCCCCTTATACAGTAAAAGCATGATTGCCATTCTAAGTCCATCGGTATTAGATACATGGATGATTGGCTTTTAGTGCAGGTGGGAGATTGTTAGTGTTGTGCCCAAAAGCCAATTATTTCTGCGTAATGTAATAAACGTAATTGTAACCCTAGAATAATGATATTCTCAAACGTCCCTCGTTTAGTATTATTGTGAAGCGGGTTGCAATAATACATAACGACTAGCATATGTGGAGACTAATAAGAGATATCTAGTCTACATATGGGTACAAGTTGGAGAACTTATGTACTGGACCGACCCACCATGAGAACACTACATGGATCGTTATATGAGTGTCATAAGTGATTCTTATAGTGATCATGGTATACGTAGTCCTTCGACCTAAGATCATCAAGGTTCTCTACATGTGAGTCACATACTTTGATACTTTCCCTTGTTGCTCGTAACTGAGTGAACTTGAAGGAGGTCATTGGGTATGTCACATATCATGCGGAGGGTTGTATGATCAAGATAGGATTTTTCCCTCCTATGTAATGAGAGTGATATCTTCAAGCCCCTTGATAGAGTGAGACCTAGAAAATGCATGGCCATGCTCGGTTTAAGTTGGTCTACTCGGTAATCAAGAAACCAAAGATTGGGCTATACGAGAGTGACACATTCCATGTCTCATGCTTAGTCTTGATATCTTGGACAAAGGGACACTAGCATATATCGGTGATGATCATAAAGGTTTAGTCTATTCACCGACAATCTTGTCACTTGGGTAGCAATGATGTGTTGCTAGACACCGCTAATTGCTTATGATCATAAATGTGATTTATGATCATTGCCGACGTGGTAAGAGCCTATTGGGTCGTACATATAGAGCTATTTGGATCATTAGAGTGCATGGGCTAATTATTTGGGTTATGGTTTCACAATAATTTCGTATTAATAGTGGCCCCAAAAATTGAGCTATTATTAAGCCCAAAATTGAAGCCTAATTGTATTAGGGCTTTGAAACCCATTAGGCCTAGAAGTTGAGTCTTACTATAAATACAACTTTTAGTGAGAAATTCGTCGCTTCTTGCCCTAGCCTCCCAAAAGGACAGCTACAGCCTTCTCTTGCAATTCCTTGGCAGACGCAAGCTAACACTGTGAGCGCAAGAGAAACGCATCTGTCGGGACGTGGTGGAAGCGTGGTGATCCTGATAGGCTCGTATGGATACCATGGAGAGCTTGAACACATCAACTGTTTAGGTTTTGTGATTCGACTCTATAGTTGGATGAGAGATCTCAACCGAAAATTAGGTGTGAAAATTTTTAAACACTCGGTTTACCCCATTTGACTTAGATCCTGGAGGGTTTCGGTTAAATTTCACTGCACTGTTTGGCTCCTGAAACCCAACATGGCTAAGTAAGCATAAGGCACAAATTGACTGTGTGAATCACTCAGTCAACATTCCCGATGCTCGGAAAGCAAGAATGACTTGCACGGAGGATTAGCGTCTAATGCTAAAAGTTTACATAGATACCATCCTCATAGTTAGTGAAGAAGAGTGTTGATAGCCGAAGGGCTATCGCCTCTATCTGACCCGTACTCGGAGCATCAGGAAACTCGAGGATACTATTAGCCCCCCCGAGGTACTAAACAGATCACCTTCGGGGATGAAGAATCAGCTATCGAAAGCCGAAGAGGATCTCCCCGAAGGTGGAACCCTGAATCAGGGAACTCCCAAAACTATGGGCATATTTCCCGAAGGGGCATCATCCACGCCAGAGGACGACCTCGTCCAAGGACTTCGTGAGTATGGCATGAGCATTTAAGGAGCCTCTGACATGTCTCCCACAGATGTTACAGGCCGCCCCAAACGGCGGTCTGACACACCGACGCCATTTAGGTCCCGTCACGACCTATCACAGTTCAAGGCTCAAGAAACCTGCCACCAGCTACTTGTCCCCTACGCCCAGAAATTCAGGAAAGATTTGACCGAACATGTGTCATGATCTGAACGGGCTGGAAATTCCTATAAATACCAGGAAATAAACCTGGGCAAAGGATCGATCTTTGAGCAGACTCCTCTCCTTGAAAAAACACAAACAGGCAAGGCCTTTCTACTTTTCAGTGCTCCTCCCTTATTTTCTTTCAGGCCACTGACTTGGGCGTCGGAGGCTCCTCCCCAGAAACACACCTCGGGGACCTCCTGACCCCATCTTCTGAGCTTTTCAGGCACACTCCCCTGGGAAACCTCAACTTCAGACGCTCGTCTTCGTAGGAAGTCCTCCCATAAGTCATTATGTCTTCCAGCGAAAATGTCTCTGGGCATCATTTGGCGCTGTCTGTGGGAAACCATACTCGGGTTGCCGTCATTAAGACTCGGCGTTCTAAGGACAAGGGACTCCCGAGGTCCCCGTCCGCGCCTGAAGTCTAACCGGCCACGAAGCAAACCCTCCCAGGGACTTCCACACCTGAGGAAGAGCGTCCTCTGGTCATAACGATGAGCTTTCTGCGTGACTTTCAACGTTCTGTTGTGGTTGAAATGGCACAACAGATAGACCGAAGGTGGCCGGAACAAGCTTAAGCCCAAAGGCCTCCTTCGCCAGCACACCCTCGAGAGAAAAGTCCCAAACTAACCCATCGTAGTTCGGGGAGCGGAGACCCGCGAGAGGAGTCTTCAACGGAAAACATGCCCCTCGGGGTACGGCTTGCGGGACAAATAGGGTCAAGACGACCCAAAATCACACACACAAGGAGCCAGTCACCTGAGGCGAGGTCCGCATCCCCTCGGCGCCGAACTCACTCTCCGAAGAGACACCAACAATCTCCCCTCCCAAAAGAAGAACCTACCTCCACGATCCTTATGGAAAAGATGCTGGCGAGGTTGGACAGAGTGGAGAAACAAGTGGCCCGCAAACCTGTCTGGGCCAGGCTGTCTGGATCCTTTTGTGGGGATAAGTCCCCATTCACCCAGGATGTAGTTGAGGCAGCCATGCCAGGTGAGTTCAGAGTACCTCGGCTGGAAACTTATGATGGCCGTACTGATCCACAGGCCCATCTGACCAAGTACAGACGCAGCATGATGATGCACGGTGCCGACGACGCCACCTTGTGCAAATGTTTCGAAGTCACTCACACTGGGCCAGCGACGGCCTGGTATAATTCATTGCCTCCGAGAACCATCACGGAGTTCCACGAGTTATCCACAGCCTTCACGCAGCAGTTTATCAGAAGTCGGCCAACGGTGAAGTTGTCGGTTCTGATGTTTGACGTAGCGCAAAGAAATGGGAAACTATTCGCGACTATGTCGAGAGATTTCACAGAGAGGCCTTGAGTGTCCCAGACTTTTGGCCCGAAATACGCATCCTCGCGATCACACGGGGCCTTTGGAGGGACTCACAGCTGTTTTACGAGTTCTCCAAGGACCCCCTGGACACGCTGGGCGAATTTTACCTAAGGGCCGAACAGCACATGACGGCCAAAGAACTGAGAATGGGCGGACCGAAGTCCGATCACACCCGGGCCGAAGGGTCTAGCCAGCAAACCCGGTATCCCACCAAACAGGCAAGTCGACCTCTGAGAACGCGAGGAAGGAAACTCCCAGCTTTCACGCCACTGAACACCACACGGGCAAACATCCTCATGAAGATGGAAAGGCAGGGGGCGCAGATTCGGCGGCCAGGGGCCATGACCGCTGATAACAAGAAAAACATAAAGAAGTTCTGCCAGTTTCACCGCGACCACGGCCATGACACCGAAGATTGCTTCCAACTGAAGAAGTACATAGAGTCACTAATAAAACTGGGCCAACTTCGACGATATCTGCGGATGCCTTCCCCGAAGGGAAGAAAAGATGAGGAAGAAAAGGCCGAAGATGAGGACTATGACTCTGACAGGCGGAGAAACCGAAGTCCGAAGAGGCGCCCTCCACCTCCGGCAGGAGTAATACAAACAATCACAACGGGGCTCCCATCCTCGGAAAGAAAGAGGAAGGCCAGAGAAATAGCAGTCATGGAATATCAGAATCCGACAAAGAAACTGGCCCGCAGGGATGGATCCACCGTCATCTTTCCCCATGACGATCCGCTGCTGATCATGGCGAGGATAGGGAACTGGGACGTCAAGAGAGTGCTGCTCGACGACGGATCGAACGCTGACGTCCTGTTCTCGCACTTACTGCCGAACTTGGGCATATCTAGCAGCAACCTCAAACCCGTCACCTCGCCTACTTTCGGGGTAGGACCGTCCGAACTGCCTGTCCTCGGATGGATCGATCTCCCCTTGATGATGAAAGGTACTTCGGTAGAAGGGACTGCTGAACTTTACGCCTCCACAATGGCAAAGTTTATTGTCATGGATGTCCCTTCATCGTACAATGCCATCCTTGGGAGACAGACACAGGGAAATCTGCACATTCACCCTGATGTGAAGTACTTGACTGTCACTTTCGCCACCAAGGATGGAGATGCAGAGATCTTCATAGATCAAGGCGAAGTAAGAAAGGTGTTCGTAAAGGCACGAAAAGCTCCAGCAAACAACTTTGCACAAACGATGGAGGCAAAGGCACCAGAGAAGGGCGAGGAAGGAGATCCCACAGAAGCGGAAATGGAAACAGTAGAACTTGTCCCAGGTCAATCTACCCGAATAGGGAAGAGCTTGGCCGAAGGTGACAAGAAAAAACTTGTATCTTTTCTACTGGAAAATAAAGATCTATTTGCCTACTCGCCGAAAGACATGCCAGGGGTAAACCCTGGCATAATTCAACATAGCCTTAAAGTAAGTCCGGAAGCAAAGCCTGTCCGGCAAAAGAAGCGAGGCATCTCAGTCCATAAAAGTAACTTTGTCAAAACCGAAGTCCAGTGACTGTTAGAAGCCGATGTCATCAGGGAGGTCAAGTACCCCGAATGGTTAAGCAATGTGGTAGTTGCCACAAAAGAAGGAAGCAGCAAACTCCGGATGTGCATCGACTTCAGAAACTTGAACGATGCCTGCCCGAAAGATTCATACCCTCTCCCACCGATAGACCAATTGGTAGACTCAACTGCCGAATACGGGCTCCTAAGTTTCTTAGACGCCTTCAGTGGGTATCATCAAATAAGGATGGACCCCGAAGATGAGGAAAAAACCGCCTTCATCACCGAGGGAGGAACATACTGCTACGTCAGAATGCCCTTCGGGCTTAAAAACGCAGGAGCCACCTACCAGAGGTTGATGAGCAAGGTCTTTAACGACCAAATAGGGAGAAACATGGAAGTGTATGTCGACGATATGATAGTCAAAAGCAAGCTGCCTGACAACCACGTCACAGATCTAAAGGAAACTTTCCACCAGCTCAGAGCCTTCGGGATCCGTCTCAATCCCGAAAAGTGCATCTTCGGAGTGACCTCGGGAAAATTCCTCAGGTACATGGTATCAGAAAGAGGCATTGATGCTAACCCAGAAAAAATCAAGGCTCTGCTCGAATTCCGAACTCCTGCCACAATAAAGGATGTGCAGAGACTCACCGGAAGGATAACCTCTCTTAGCAGGTTTATTTCCAGGTATGGAGACAGGTGTCGACCGTTCTTCAAGGTCCTCACTAAGGCAACAAAGGAGGAAAACAACCTCGAAAATAATGACCATCCTTGGAATGAAGACTGCCAAAAGGCCTGGGAAGAACTCAAAATCTACTTAGCCAGCCTGCCCACTCTGCGACAACCTCGCGTGGGAGAGCCCCTTGTGCTATACCTCGCCGTCACAGAAAAGGCTGTGAGCTCGGTCCTTGTGAAAGAAGAGGGGCCGAAGCAATGGCCGGTCTATTATGTAAGCAAATCCTTGCATGGCGCCAAAGTCAGGTATCCTTTGTTGCAAAAAGCTATATACACCTTGGTGCTGGCAGGGAGAAGGCTACGACCATACTTTCTGGCTCACCCTATCATCGTCCGAAGTAGTCTACCACTACGGGATGTCATGAGAAAGGTTGATCATTCTGGAAGGCTCTCCAAGTGGTGCATAGAGCTTGGCGAACATGACATCACTTATGAACTTCAGAAAGCCATAAAAGCTCAAGCACTGGCAGATTTCATCGCCGAAGTACCCACCACCGAGGATAGCCATCCGAATCCAATCGAAGGTGAGCCCGAATGGACCTTGCATGTTGACGGAGCCTCGGGGACCGAACACCAAGGCGCTGGCATAATCATTAGGGGTCCTGAAGGCCTAGAAGTGATGAAGGCTATCAAGTTCGGCTTTAACGTCACTAACAATATGGCGGAGTATGAAGCCCTCATAGTAGGATTGCGCCTGGCCAGAAAAATTGGCATAAGAAACTTGAAAGCCCACAGCGATTCCCAGCTGGTAGTGCGACAAACGGCAGGATACTACGGGGCAAAGGACCCAACCTTGGCAAAATACCATGAATTGGTGGCAAAACTCATCCGGGAGTTCGACACCGTACGAATCGAAAATGTGCCTCGGCGAGATAATGCCGAGGCAGATTGCCTGGCAAAATCAAAAGCATGCACCGAGGTGCTAAGCCACCCGAGCATCACAGTGCTGGGCATATCAACTTCGGGAAAAGGCTGGAAAGACCCAATAAAAAGATATCTCACCGACAATACGCTCCCCGAAGACCCCAGTGAAGCTGCCAAAATCTGAAGACGCTCCGGCCGATTCTTCCTGATTGGCGAAGAATTATATCGGCAGGGATATGCAAACCCACTGCAGAGGTGTGTTGGCGAAGAGGATACTGAAATGATCCTCGAAGAAGTACACGAAGGCGCTTGTGGTTCGCACATCGGAACCGACGCCCTTGCAGCAGTAATACTTCGCCAAGGATACTTTTGGCCTACCCTGAGAAAGGACGCTAGGCAGTTCGTCCGGAAATGCGGTAATTGCCAAAGACACGCAAATATCCAGAGGACACCCTCGGAATTGGTGACTTCGGCTGATTATCCTTGGCCCTTCGCAGTCTGGGGCATAGACCTCATTGGGCCGCTCCCAACAGCCCCTGGAGGCGTAAAATTCTGCGTGGTAGCAGTAGACTATTTCTCCAAATGGGTCGAGGCAGAACCCCTGGCGACTATCTCGGCAAAAGAAGTGCAGAAGTTCGTATGGAAAAACATTGTATGCAGATTCGGCATACCAAGGGTACTTGTAGCTGATAATGGGTCCCAGTTCACAGATAAAGGATTCCAGGAATTCATCAGTGACCTTAGAACAAAAATGCACTTCGCTCCAGTAGCTCACCCCCAAAGCAATGGGTAGGTAGAAGTATCTAACATGACCATAAAAGATGGTCTGAAAAAGAGGCTAGGGGAAGTGAAAGGGAAATGGCCAGGAGAGCTCCAAAGTGTACTGTGGAGCTACCGAACAACACCCCGAAGAGCAACAGGGGAAATGCCTTTTTCACTCATTTTCGGTACAGAGGCCATCATCCCAATCGAGGTAGTACAACCATCAATCCGAGTGCAAGTTTTTGATGAGAGTGGAAATGACCTCGGCCTGAGAACCAAGCTCGACCTCGTCGGCAAACACAGAGAAATAGCTGAGCTGAGAAGAAAAACTTTTCAGCAAAGAGTGGCTGCGGCTATAAACTTATGAGCCAGGCCAAAAGAAATCAAGAAAGGAGACCTCGTTCTCCGAAAGGCTGACTTTGCACCCCGAAGGCCCTCCCACGGAGTACTTCACGCAAATTGGGAAGGACTTTAGTTGGTTCTTGCCGAAGTACGAAAAGGCGTCTACAGACTCGGCGACGCTGAAGGCGTAGAATTAAAAAATACCTGGCATTCCGATGCCTTGAAAAAATTCTATGCTTAAGGTTTCGCGGAAGAATTGTGTTGTACAAATTTTGAAAATGTGCCAAGTACAGAAGTTTCTTAGAAAAATTCTCAAGTATAAAAAGTGTACAAGCCAGAATTCCACGAAGGCGTTCGCGGTAATAAATGCATATATTATTTTCCGAAGTCCCTTGAGCGATCACGTTCGGGAAAAATGTTAAACAAAAAATCTCGCAAAGGTGCTCGCCGAAATAAGCGCAGATATGATTTTCCGAAGTCCCTTGAGCGATCACGTTCAGGAAAAATGGGAAACGAAAAATCTCGCGAAGGTGCTCGCTGAAATAAGCGCAGATATGATTTTTCGAAAGTCCCTTGAGCGATCATGTTCGGGAAAATGAAACATCTCGCAAAAAGACTTAGCCAAAAAATCTTCATTAAGGTGAATCGGCTTACAGAGAAGAAGAAGTACAAAAAGAAGAAGAAAAAGGCAAGGAGTCCTAGAACAAACTAGGGAATCCCGGTGTCCCGAGAGCCACCAGCCCCTATGTCCTTGTCCACCACCTTTGGCGCCGGGATAGAAGAAGGCAAGTTCAAGTGCTCAATCTTGGACTAGGACCACCGAGGCCCCTCGGGAATGTTTAGAGCGTCCAAGAAAGAGAGGTCCAGATCTGGGAACCTCTGAAGAACTTGGTGCCGAGCAAGGCAAAACCCGTCTTGGAAAGCGACCTTGGTCATCTGGTAAGACTTGTCCTTCTCGACGTCAAGTTCCTCAAGATCATACTGCAGATCCGTGACCTCCTTCTTTAGTGCCTTCATCTTCTTCTTCCTCGACTCCTTCTTCAAAGAGTCGACCTCGGCTTGGAGCTCTGTCTTCTCAGCAAGCGCCTTCGCCAGAAGAGCCTCAGCCTCTGACTTCCCCTTTTGATGCGTCTCGTTCGCCGAGAGCAGCTCCGCCACCAGGGAGCCGAGGTCGGAAATCTTCTGGGAGGAATCCTTCAAAAGTTCTTCTTTTTCTTTCAGGAATTCCTCCCGAAGGGCAGCCACCTCATTCTCTGCAGCATCAGCCAGCTGCAGGTTCTTGGTAGCCAATTCTGAGCACATGGCCTTAGTTTTTTCAATAACCTCTAAGGCCGAGGCTCGGAATGCCGTCTACCTGGCTACCCGAACTCTGAGGTAGCCGGCGTACCCCAACAGCTGCAAAGGGATAGAGGTGAGGTCAGTAAGGCCAAGGGAAAGCCAAACACTTAGAAAAAATTGAAGGGAAAAAGATAGGCGTGAAGCATACCTGGGCAGCGTGCTCGGAAACCTTCGCGGCGAGGGAGTCATCGCCCGGATGAGCTTCTGCAATGGCCCTAAAGGAGGCCTCAGTAAGCATCCCCTTCGAGATCTCTTTGGCCATTTGCTGGCAGTCTCCAGAGTACAAATTCATGTCCTCCGTAAACGACCAGAAAGGCTCCTTCGGGATCTTCCCTTGTGGGACTTTAGCATCGCGGATGGCTCTATTCCGGGCGTGTTCGGCCGCCTAACTCGGAGCAAGTGACTCCCCTGCACGGCAAAAACAAGAAGTTGGTCAAGACAAGTACATCCCAAAATTTAGAAAGTAAAGACATCACACTTTGCCTAAGAAAGCGAACCTGGCGGCACCTCGATGACATCATTGCCAGAGTCTGGGGCCTCCTCAGTGGAGATCCCCTTGCCTTTGCGTTTACGCCGCTCCTAGGCAGAAGGAACCTCTACCACGGCATCCAGAAGGGCCTGCGACGAGGTAGGGCTCCGAGGAGGGACGTCAGTCGGGGGGACGTCGGCATCGACCTCGGGCGGCGGAATGGCAGCAACCTCGGGCTCCTTGCTTACCTCCTCAAGAATTTCCGAATGAGGAGGGGGAGTAGTCTTTTTCGCCCGTTTGGCCGAAGGCCCAGCCCCAGTCGTTTTCCGCCTTCGGAAAGCAGCCTTCTTTGTCTGCTCACCCTTCTCAACTTGGCCAGTGAAAAGGGATTTGTAGAAGGCAGCAGTGCCGTCCCCCATCTCTGGAAAAGAAAGAAGATATCAGCGTGAGTCCAAGATGAAAACCATAACAAAGGGAGTCAGAAATAACTTACTCTCGAAGAAAGTTTCGTAAGTAATTTCCTCCTAAAGGAGTTGCACCAGCCAGGAATCCTTCCCAGCGATGGCAGGAGCTGGCATGTCGAGGTCCGTTTCGTGCTCCTTCACTACCCTTAACTCCCGAAGAACTTCCTCGGTCATTAGCTTCCAATTGATGGGGAAGGGGTAGAGAGAGCGCGAAGAGACCTCGGGACCCCAGTCGGAGAAGCCCAGATACGTCCGTCGAAGTCCGCGAAGACAGAAGCCAACTCTGGAGTTAGCATTATCTTCGGATGTACGACGTCCATCTCCAGCTTTCCCTGAGCCTACTTGGTCGGAACATGCGACCAGGCCTCCTCCATCTTCAGAAAGAAAAATTTTGGTTGCCACCCTCGCCAGCTGTCCTTGGTGGCAAAGGTGAACATATATTTTTTGCTCCCGGATCCCCGAGGTAGCATGAAATAAAAGCCACCCTTCGGGACCATGAAAAGCTTGTAGTACTGCATAAAAATAACAAAGTGGGGTTCCATCTCGAAGACGCCACACATACAGATGAAGGCGTTAAAATAGCAGTGCGAGTTTGGCGGAAGTTGATTTACGGCAATGCCATGGAATTGGCAGAAGTCGCAAATCATCTTCGGAGGAGGGTACCAAAGTTTGGCCTTTAGTTGGGCTCAGAAAACGGTAACCTCATTACTACGGTTCGAAAAGCAAAATTGGTCAGAACGTGGCAACCTCGTAATGGCATACGAAGGAAGAAAGAACTTTTTCTTCCATTTTTCTAGTTTTTTGGGGGTGGTGCAGCAAGCGTGAGACAAAAGGGGTTGCCAGCTCTCGGGAATAGGCATGTTGGCTGACAAACAAGTTCGAAAAAAGGAAAGAAAACAACTTCCGGAAAAACTCTAAAAATCAGAGGATTCTAGAAATAAAAAACCCACCAAATGACTTGCCAAAATCTGGGTTTGAAGAACATTGCCGGAAAAAACTCTGTCAAACAGCACCGCCGTGGAAAGCAGGAGAAAAAACAGTTGCAAGCAGGGAAAAGAGCATAAGCAAAACCAAAAAAAAGGAACTTATGATGGAATGGGCTATATATAGGCCGAAGGTGGGTAGACGAACCGGCGTCATAAGTACCCCTTGAAGGTGAACAGTCGCCATAACTGTTCTCTGCGCTCGAAAAGACCCGCCCTCTGTAACCGACGCGACTTTCCTCCAATGGCAGTGTGCCACGTGTCAGCCGCCGCGCCAAAATAGGGGACACGTCTTCTGACACCCCTAAAAAACTGGGACATGCCGCTCGAGACTAATACACCTGGTCATGAGACGCGACGTTGCACACACCTGCGAAAGGAGAAAAGAAAGAAGTAGGTTGCCTCAAAGACACCAAAAGACAGGCTATGGCCGAACAGCCCATATCTTCGGGCAAAAGGTGTATCTTCGGCCTAGGTTTTACTCCCTAAAAACACCCAAAGAGCATCCTCGAAAAGACTACAAACCGAAGTCTCCACTTCAGCTTTCCAAAAGGCGGCATGTGATAGCCGAAGGGCTATCGCCTCTATCTGACCCGAACTCAGAGCGTCAGGAAACTCAAGGATACTATTAGCCCCCCGAGGTACTAAACAGATCACCTTCAGAGATGAAGAATCAGCTATCGAAAGCCGAAGAGGATCTCCCCGAAGGCGGAACCCAGAATCAAGGAACTCCCCGAACTACGGGCATATTTCCCGAAGGGGCATCATCCACGCCAGAAGATGACCTCGTCCAGGGACTTCGGGAGTACGGCATGAGCATTTAAGGAGCCTCTGACATGTCACCCACAGATGTTACCGGCCGCCCCAAATGGCGGTCTGACACACCGATGCCATCCAGGTCCCGTCACGACCTGTCACGGTTCAAGGCTCAAGAAACCTGCCATCTGCTACTTGTCCCCTACGCCCAGAAATTCAGGAAAGATCTGACCGAACACGTGTCATGATCTGAACGGGCTGGAAATTCCTATAAATACCAGGAAATAAACCTGGGCAAAGGATCGATCTTTGAGCAGACTCTTCTCATAGAGAAAACACAAACAGGCAAGGCCTTTCTACTTTTCAGTGCTCCTCCCTTATTTTCTTTCGGGCCACTGACTTGGGAGTTGGAGGCTCCTCCCCGGAAACACACCCCGGGGACCTCCTGACCCCCTCCTCTGAGCTTTTCAGCCACACTCCCCTGGGACACCTCAACTCCAGACGCTCTTCTTCGCAGGAAGTCCTCCCAGAAGTCATTATGTCTTCCAGCGAAGATGTCTCTAGGAATCAAGTGTTTTTCATTAAATAGGGTAGCCTTAGAGAAGGAACTTGAGAAAATTCTTATAGCCAATCAGTTTCCTGAAGTGTTTCTAGTAGAGTTGCCCGGGTTACCACCCAAGAAGGATATTGAGTTTGCAATCCATCTTCGGCCTAGGGTTGAACCTATTTCAATAGCACCTTACAAGATGCCATCTCTTGAGATGGATGAGTTAAAGAAGTAGTTGGAGGAACAACTAGAGGAAGGCTTTATAAGGCCTAGTGTATCACTGTGGGGAGCCCCGGTGTTGTTTGTGAAGAAGAAAGATGAAACTTTGGGACTTTGCATCGACTATAAAAAGTTGAATGCAGTAACAGTAAAGAATAAGTATCTGCTTCCTAAAATTGATGATCTGTTCAATACGCTCGAAGGAGTAAAGGTGTTTTCTAGGATTGACCTTCAATCTAGATACTTTTAGATTAGAGTTAAGGAGGAAGATATCCCAAAAACTGCTTTTAGGACAAGGTATGGACACTATGAATATACAGCTATGCCGTTTGGTGTGACTAATGCTCCAGTAGTGTTCATGGAAGGTATGAATCAAATCTTTAGACCATTTCTGGATCAGTTTGTTGAAGTTTTCATTGATGACATTTTTTTCTGCTCATACTCTTCTCTAGAGCATGAGGTCCAAAAGGATTTTGTTTTTGGCGCACATCAACAACCCTCAAGGTTTGTCAGTTGATCCTGAAAAGGTTTAGGTGGTAGTTGAGTGGAAAAGACCAACTACAGTTACAGAAATGAGGAGTTTTTTAGGCTTGGCAGGCTGCTACAAGTGATTCATAGAGAATTTCTCTATGATGGCTACACCGTTAACGGCCTTGACCAAGAAAACTCAAAAGTTTGAATGGACAATGAAGTGTGAGGAAGCTTACATGGAGTTGAAGAAAAGATTGACTAGTTCACCGATACTCATTCTAGCAGATCCAAACAAAGCTTTTACAGTATGCACTGATGCATTGGGTTCTGGTCTAGGGTGTGTATTGATGTAGGAGAGTCAAGTGATTGCCTATGGTTCAAGACAATTGAGACCTGAGTTGAACTACCCTATTCACAATCTTGAGCTAGAAGCAATAATTTTTGCACTCAAGTTGTGGAGGCATTACTTGATGGGGAGGACATTCAGGATCTTCACTGATTATCAGAGTTTGAAGTATCTGTTCATACAGAAGAATTTGAACATTAAGCAACGTCGATGGATTGAATACATAAAAGATTATGGTTGTTCAATAAAGTACTGTGCTCGCAAAGGGAATGTGGTAGTAGATGCGTTGAGCCGAAAATACACAGGAGTGATCCAATCTAAGGATCAAGCTATGAATTCCTCAGTAGGAGTTTTAGGGGATTATTTCTCAGCTTTGCATGAATTTTGGCAAAACCAAGAAAAATACCTAGTCTACGTTCTGAAAATACAATCAGCTTGGTTAGTTAGAGTTAAGGATGCTCAAATGAAAGATCCATAGTTGAAGAAAATTTCAGGAGAAGTGAAGCTTGGTACTGTGAAGAAGGAATTCTAGTACAAGAATGGAGTACTACACCACAGAGATCATCTCTATGTACTGATGTGGAAGGACTTAGGCAGCAAGTCCTATGGGAGGCACATAGTAGCATTTTGCAGATTCACCCTAGTATTAGTAAGATGTATCATGACCTGAAGACACATTTATGGTGGCCAGGACTCAAAAGGGATGTGGCAGGACATGTGGCAAAATGTTTGACATGATGAATGGTTAAAGCTGAACATCAGAAACTAACAGGTACACTTCAGAGTTTACCTCTTCTAGTGAGGAAATGGGGGTCCATTACTAGATTTCCTAGTTGGATTACCAAATACCTGAAGTCAGCATGATGCTCTATGGGTAGTGGTTGATCGGCTGATGAAGTCGGCACATTTTATACCTATCAAGGTTACTTATACATTGGAGAAGTTGGCTTAGTTGTACCTTAAGGAGATTGTGAGACTCCATGGTATACCAGATCAGATTATATCTGATAGAGACCCTCGGTTTGTGTCACAATTTTGGATTGCTTTCCAGGAGGGATTGGGGAGCAAGGTTAGTCTTAGTACCGCTTTCCATCCTTAGACTAATGGGCTGTCCAAGAGAGTGTTCCAAACTTTGGAGGATATGTTATGTACTTGTGCTATCAATTTTAGAGGTGATTGGGATCAACATTTACCACTCATTGAATTTGCTTATAATAACAGTTATCAAACTGTTATAGGTATGGCCCCATATGAGGCTTTGTATGGAAGGCGTTGTATGATGCCCCATTGTTGGGCAGACCCTGCAGACAAGGTAACTATCGGTCCTGAGATCATAGTTGATACCACATCTAAGATCAAGTTAGTCCATAAATGGATTAAGGTAGCCAATGATAGATAGACCAAGTATGCTAATTTGAGCACAATAGATTTGAGTTTCAAAGTTGGGGACAAAGTGATTCTTAAAGTGTTGCCAATGAAAGGAGTTACCCATTTTGGGTCAAACGGTAAGTTAGTCCCCAGGCACATTAGACCCTATAAAGTATTGGATCAAATAATGAAAGTTGCTTACTAGTTGGCATTACAACCTAACCTATCCCAAGTGCATAACGTGTTTCACGTTAGTCTACTTAGGAAATGCATAGTGGATCCGAGATACGTAGTTAATCCTTTAGTGGTACCCATCCAGGAAGACTTGACCTATGAAGAGAAACCCGTCCAAATACTTGATAGGCAAGTCAAGAAACTTAGAACCAAGTGGATTCCAATGGTTAAGATCCTTTGGTCTAACCATAGTGAAGAGGAAGCTACTTGGGAAATGGAGCAAGATATATTGAAAAGATATCCTGGTTTTTTTCCAGAGTTGCAGCGAAATTTAGGGGACCAAATTCAAGATGGAGGCGCGAATATTATGGCTCTCCTAGTGGGAAGCATGCCTGACGAAGGTAAAGTACTCTAAATCAAGTTTGGAACCTTAAATCAAGTTTCAATAGCAAGAATAAGAAAGTTTAGCAAAGTTCACCAAGTTCTGAGAAGGTTAAGGTGCTAAATGAGTTTGGGGGCAAAATGGTAATTTTTCATCCCGACAAGTCAGGTTGAGGCCCGAGTGGTTAAAATAAGTTTTTATAGCCTAACTTTTAACTTTGACCCAAACTTAGTGAAATAAACATAAATTGACCAAAAGTTGCTAAGGTTACCAAAAGAAAGGGGTTTAAGTGTTCCATGTCTAATACTTCGGTGGCTTAAGTTTTAAACTTGCTTTATAAGATGGTAAAGTGGGGGATGGCTGCCATATCCCAAGTTCATCCTTCACACCATCATTTCTTCATCCAATTGAGCTAAAAATCAAGAGTTTTTGGTGAAAGGAGAAGCTACCGTAAGTATATAGGCCATTGGAAGCTCATTTCAAGGATAAAATCATGGTTTTGAAGCTGGGAACCTAGTTATCCACCATCCCCTATTTTTGTTATGAGGTAGTCAATGTGTTCTTGATTGATTTTATGTTTTTTAGTTGATTAGGAGCTTGGGTTTTGGTTAGAAGTTAGTAAGTTGATGTGTTGCGCCCATATTTGCTTGGAGCTTAGGTTGGAGTTTGCTGAATTTGGTTGGTGAAAAAGAGTTGGATAATTCTTGCTTGTTACTTGGACTTGATGTTAGGGAGTTGTGATTTTGAGTTCAATTAATGCTGTTGGAATAAGTTTGCTTCATGAATTTGGGTAGTTCTAGTAGCAGCATTAGTTAGTGGGGACGGTTGAATCATCATGCACTATGAGGTTTGTGATGATTGGAATGATGTTATAATACATCATAGATTAGCTTGTGATAGTTGGTTGTGATCTATGGAACATGTTTTACGTGTATGTGAAGTTTGGAGGCTATCCATGCATAGTTGATATGTTTGGGAAATGTCCAAAGTTTATAGCAGCAAAACTGGGAAATTTTTCTAGGTTTTGCATATTGGTGACGTGTCACCAACCCATACCATTTCGCTATGACACGTTGCCAATATTGCAAAATAGACAATTTGTTGATAACTGTGGCAACATGTTGCCACAGGCATGTTGGCTAAATTTTTCAAGTTTTGCTAGGAAGGTCAAGGGGAAGCCTAAGGGGGTTTTTAAGGTACCTTACGGTCTAAGCATTTGGGGGTACTCCAAGACTTTCAAAAGTCCTTTGAGACCTAAGAGTTTTCTTGAGTTTTGTAAAGTTTTATGGTTACTTCTACCATAAGCAAGAAAACTAGTTTACAAAGGATCACAAGTAGGTATCACTAGCTTGGCTGAAAGGTTTAGAAGCCTTGGCGACCTAGCTGTGCCATTACCCATGAGGTTGTAAGGTGAAACCTTAATGCACATTGTTTACAAGGTCTTTATGACCTGGTCTACAATAATCCCACCACAGTGCCCCTGTACAACAAAAATGGGATAGGTTCAACTGTTGATTTATCACTAGTTACGCTGGCAAGCTAAGCTTGCTAGAAGGCAAGGCAATGCCTTGTAGTTTAAGGACCAGGATGATGAGGGGTCCCGGGGGACCAAGGTATATGCATATATTAGACCTTCAGGCTATATGAGCTCACAGCAGGTCACATATGTTCTTATATGTGGAGTGCTTAGTAATTTTCTTGTAGGTACAGTGAAGCCCCTTACTAAGAATTTCTGAATTCTGACTCTCTTGTTATGTTGTGCAGATTCTAAAGTTGTTGGGATGGGTAACCACTGAGGGTTGTCATGGTTGTTTCCTTTTGTTATAGGTAGTTTACCTGAGATTCTTTATGATTCTAGTCTGCTTGGGTAACTTGTTGGTCAAGTAATAGTACTAACTATAGTCTTCCTTTGGCTACAGAACCTAGTAGCACATGGACAAGAACTTTTGTGACTCGTCACTGGGACTTACATCCAAGGTGGGAGTTAGTTCAAGAAGATCTAAGTTGAGGCTTGTATATATAGTACTTTTAGTTGCCTCCATTGTTTATGTTTTGAGGAGTCCTAGACTCTAAGGTTGCTCTTGGGTGAGGGTATTAGTCTACTGTATGTATGAATGCTCCCACACAGTTGTTATGTGTAGTATAGTCACATAAATTTTGATTTTGTATGCTGTGGCTATTTGAGCTCATTTTCTTTGGAGATGTCTTGGCGAAGTTAATGTTTTATGGATTTTATTAATCCAAGTCAAAGCATGAAGAGCATGCATCTTGTATATTCTAGGTTAATCAACTAGTACCGCAGAATTTTAATCTGTGCACATATGCAGTTAGCCAATTGCAATCACTGTGAGACGAGTTCTCATAGGCTTCCTGGGCAGGGGCCAAGGATGGCCTTGTAACACAATGCATATATCCAACATAAAACAACCAAATGCAGTAGCCAAACACAAAAAACAAACATATGAAATGCGGCAGAAACAATTAACATTGGTTAGTCCATAAAACTTGCAATAAACATAAGCAAATCACTATGGCAGCACTCTTCAAGCATAAGCTTGGTCTTAGGAGAGTTTTAACACTAGTTAGCACTAACATTGGGCTCTAGAAACCCCAAATTCACTGCCATCATTGTACATTTCACACTAGGTTACAAAACCTTCACTGAGTGCATTCCGCTCACTAACCTTGGTTCATCCAGCTCATGGCTCTCTTCCAAGCCTAGCCCTAGCTCCATGGATCCTTGAAAATATAGTAAAAATTCCATGAGAGCAAGAGAACTTCTTACCTTAATAGGTACGCAGAAACTTAAGCTTGATTCTTGGTGCACCAAAGCAATAGCACTAGTATGCTTCCAATTGCTCTTTCTTGATGTAAATTGAAACTAATTAAAATATTTGAGATATGGTGGCTATGGGGGAAATGTGGAGGTGGGTGGTGGTTGGTATGTTCGAATATGAGAGAAGAAAAGAAGGAAATGACTACCTAAGTGGGCTTTAGCACACTAAACGCCCTTAATAGCCTCAACCATGCTTTATGTCATTTTCCTTACTACAAAACCATGGTTTCTTAGTCTTAAACTCACACCCCACATCTTTGACATCCTTATCATGCCATAGCTGCCCCTCCTTGTGACTTAAGTCAAAAGCTTGCACGTCCAAAGCCTTACACTAGCACAATTAGGTCCTTAACACCTTTTGGGTTTTCTTTGTCCAAAATTGTCTTCCATAAGCAATTTGTGTTAGTGTTGTGCCCAAAAGCCAATCATGAGATGATTATATTTTTGCACAATGAGTGATGACATTTTATTAAGGCATTAATCCAATAATTATGTTTGTTGTTTTGTTTCTGTGTAATTTAATAACATAATTATAACCCTAGAATAATGATATTCTTAAATGTCCCTGGTCTTTTATTATCATGGAGCAGGTTACAACAATACATAATGACTAGCATATATGGAGACTAATATGAGATATGTAGTCAACATATAGGTACAAGTTGGAGAACTTGTGTACTGGACCGACACACCATGAGAACACAACATGGATTGTTATATGAGTCTCATAAGTGATTCCAATAGTGATCATGGTATATGTAGTCCTTTGACTTAAGATCATTAATGTTCCCTATATCTAAGTCACATACTTTGATACTTCCTTTTGTTGCTCGCAATTGAGTGAACTTGAAAGAGGTCATTGGGTATCTCAAATATCATTCGGACGGTTTTGTATGATCAAGATGGGATTTTTCCCTCATATGTAATGGGAGTGATATCTTCGGGCCCTTTGATAAAGTGAGACTTAAAAAATGCATGGCCATGCTCGGATGAGTTGATATACAATACTATTGTCATTAGTTTAAGTTAGCTACTTGATAATCAAGAAACGAAAGAATAGGCTATATGAGAGTGACACATTCCATGTCTCGTGCTTAGTCTTGATATCTTGGACAAAGGGACAATGGCATATACGGATAATAATCATAAAGGTTTAGTCGAGTCACCGACAATCTTGTCACTTGGGTAGTAATGATGTGTTGCTAGACACCGTTCATTGCTTATGATCATAAATGTGATTTATGATCATTGCCATCGTTGTAAGAGCATATTAGGTCACACACATAAAGCCTATTTTGATTATTTGATTGCATGAGCTAATTTATTTGGGAAGGTTTCATGATAATTTTGCATTAATAATTTGCCCAAAAGTTGAGCCATTATTAAGCCCAGAATTAAACCTAGTTGGATTAGGGCTTTCAAACTCATTCGGCTTGAAAGTTGAGCCTCACTAGAAATACATCATATAGTGAGAAATTCAGAGCTTTTTGCCTTAGGCTCCCAAAAAGTTCCAGCTACACTCTTCTCTTGCCATTCCTTGGAGCACACAAGCTAGCACTGTGAGCACAAGAGAAATGCATCTACTGAGACGTGGTAGAGGTGTGGTGATCTCGGGAGGCTCATGTGGATACCGTAGGTAGCCTGAACACGTCAACTATTCAGGTTCTATGATTCGACTCAACAGTTGGGTGACAAATCTCAACCAAATTAGGTATAAAAGTTTTTGAACACCTAGTTTACCTTGTTTCATTTAGATCCTAGAGAGTTTCGGTTATATTCTGCTACGCTTGATTGGCTCCCGAAACATTGCAATTTGGTCCTCCAATAGCACTTTCATGCCATTCATATCCTTCCCATAACTGTTCAAAGCTCTTTCATGAGAGTTTTGCAATTAAGTACCCAAATTTCTAAAACCTTACAAAAGAGTCCATAGGTTTCTTGACAAACAAACAATCCTTAAGGCTACTATAGGCGATTCAAAGAAAAATTCTCTATGATAGCTAGACCATTGATGGCCTTGACCACGAAAACTCAAAAGTTTGAGTCAACATCGTGGTGTGAGGAAGCTTATATGGAGTTAAAGAAATGGTTGACAACTACACCGATACTCATTCTACCATATCCAAATAAGGCATTCACAGTATACACAGATGCATCAGATTCAAGTCTCAGATGTGTATTATTGCAAGAAAATCTGGTAATCACCTTTGGCTCAAGACAGTTGAGGCCTAATGAGTTGAGCTACCCAGTTCATGACCTTGAGCTAGCAGCAGTAGTCTATGCACTCAAACTATGGAGGCATTAGTTAATGGGGAGATCATTCTAAATTTTTACCAATCATAAAAGTTTACAATATTTGTTTACTTAGAAGGAGCTGAATATGACGCAATGAAAGTGGATCAAATGCATAAAGGATTATGATTGCTCCATTGAGTACTGTGTAGGCAAAGGGAATGTGGTAGCAGATGCATTGTGTCAGAAGTACATATGAGTGATTTTATGTAAGGAACATACTACAAACTCCTCAAAAGGAGCATTGGGTGATTATTTCTCGACTTTGCATGAACTTTGGCAAAACCAAGAAAAATGCCTAGTCTACGTTTTAGAAATATAGTCGACTTGGTTAGCTAAAGTCAAAGAAGCACATAGAAAAGTTAGACATTATCTATTAATATTGTAAACTTCCTTATCTAGAATTTCAGGCAAAGAGTAAAGTGTCATAGATTGCATGTAACTTAGCAGCAACAACTGATGATCAATGAATAAATCTGCAGCAATATAGTTTCCTTGTGCTTCCATTATGTTATTTATATACCCAAGCAAAGTAGTCTTGCTAGGATTAGGCTTGTTTATGAATGGACTTCATCATAACAATAAGGTTATTTCAATAAAATATAATATCTACCAAGTTTGATAGGCGTTGATTGAAAATAGTATGATTTTTAGCGAGGTAAATACTCCCCAAAGTGGCCACAATATTAACAACCTTCACCAAAGGCCAAGGTTTAAAGGGGTTACCGACAATTGTTGAATTATCCACCTGTATGCTTCCAAATGAAATAAGATCTAGCACATTGAAGAAACAAATGCATGGACTTTTCTTCTTCTTGACTACATCGCATGTATATAGAATCAACAATTCCTTCTCTATTTACAAGTTTGGCTTCCATGGAAAGCACATCATGAACACATTTATAAAAGAAAGCCTTAAAACTTTGAGAAATTTCAAAGCCCCATTGTCTTTTAAGGATCTTTTCTCATTACTATCAAATTAACTTATTTGATTGGGTGATATATGCTAGATCCTAGCTATCATGGCCTTGGTGTAGTCTAATTTTCTATTGTATCAAGTTGCTTAATATGGTTCAAAATTGCCCAGTCAAAAGTAAAAGCTTGTTGTTTGCGTGGAGAGCTAAAAATGGAAATGGCTACTTCCTCTGCAAACACCCTCCTAATTATTACCTTGTTTCAATGCTTACTGCCATCGCATGATAAATCTCTAACCCAGTGCTAGTTGTGTTTAGCCATAAAGTCATTGTGTTGACATAGTAGTGACGAAACAAATTAGGAAGCCAATAGTTTTCTTATATAGTGATAACAACCTCATGCGCAACTAACCAAGGGTTGTCTGGAATAAGAAGATCCCTACCATACAACAAGCTTTTGCATATTAGATAGGCTACTTTACAAGGATTTGCCATCCATAGTGATTTCACGCCTCCATATTTAGCAGTAAGAACCCTGGTAGGCAAGTGGATAATTGCCACTTTTAAGAATTTATAAAATGGTACTAGTAAGAAGGACCTGGTTGAACATGCATAAATCCTAAAATCTAAGAGCTTTCAGACCTTTTTGGATTTAAAAAAAAAATCTACTATGAAAATGAAAACTTTATTTTGTGAATCATTCTACCAAAGTCAGATAAAAGATTTAAAGAGTTCACAAGTCCAACCAACCTTTTTAAAGAACAACATAACACTAATGAGAAGGGATGAAAAGTAAGATTAGAGTAGCGTAAGTCTTCCCCACTATTCAGAGGTGTATTTATATATAAATTATGGGGTCCCTTTCTTGAAATATGTTAATAAGTTTTATAGCCCTCCAGGAGGAAAGCTTCTCGAGTAAGGTAAATTCATAAATCCCAAGCTTAGATACCTTAATTAGAGATAAATTACCAAAATCAAACAATTTATTTAAATTTTAGTTGGTTTCAAATGATTTATGGCACTAGGATTACCCGAGAACAAAAAGGTAATTAAGATTTTAAAAGCAAAATGCAAGTCAATTAAGCAAAATCAGGTTTTAAAAAGAAAAATGCAAGTCAATTAAGATTTTATTAAGTGTTTTAATCCTTATTTACTATTTGTAAAAAGGGTATGTTTGGAAAATTTAAAAAAGTTTGAGGGGGATGGGCTTTGTTGTATAAAAGTTGTTGGGAAGATGATTTGGACCATTATTCCTTCATCCTTCTAACTCATTTTCATATCTTCCTCAAGCTTTCTCAATCTCTTGCTCAAATTTGACCAAAATCATGTTTTCTTGAGGGATTTTATAGGCTTTTGGCATACCCAAGCAAGGTAGATCAGTTTGCCTTAATTTTGCACCATTGAAGCCATTGGTGGCATTTTCTGACTTGGACTTGGTTTGTAAAGGAAGTATGGGTTCAATCCTTGATTTACTTATTTCTTGAACTTAATGAATTTGGTTTTCATTGGGTTTGCTTTAATTTAGTGCCATATGCCTTATGTTGCTTTGGAACCTAGGAAAAACCATAATGGAACCTTGAGCTTAAGATGTGTTGCATGTGATTAGTTAATTTGTTAGCTAAATTCGTGTATGATGTTCATTTGTGGTCAGTGTGGTTTCGCTAGTTAGTTTGTGTTTTAGCCTAAAAGGAGCATTCTATAGGCATAGGATGCATAAGGAAGCATAGATTTCATGCCCAATTGGAGATGTGATCACACCATAGCCTTCGTGCATTTGCATGAGTTCTAAAATGGTTTTTGGATGGGCCTAGTGTGATTGCATCTAGTAGATAATGTGCTTGCATCACATCAGGTTCCAAATATTAACATCCTATAGTATTTTTACCATAAAATTTTAGTCAAGTGTACAATTGACACGATTCAGAACCCACGTGAACGTAAGAGGAAGGGATAAAAATTTCATCTGTTCACAAATGGTGAATTTGCCTCTTAGCAATCATGTTTTCATGTTAAAATGATTGCTACAAAACTTGGATCGTGCCTATAGGCATCTTAAGGGGCTTTGGGGCTTTCGGGCTTTGCGGTCCCTAGTTTGACTTGCTAGGTGTTTTCGTGGAAAGTTAGATATTGATTTAGTAAGATGAATCAGGTAATGGTGGAGAGGTGGGTACCATGAGTAACGAGCAATGCACCTCTTGCGTAGGAAAGTTTACTTAAGTTAAAAGGATGAACCTAGTGCACTTTTGGTAGGACTGTGAGGTGGAGGATTAGTACGCTAGGGACTTAGGCAAGCTCATTAGATTGAAGTACTACATGAAAGCCTAGTACACCTAGGTAAAGGCGGGAGCCTAGTGTACTAGTGGCCTATGTAAACTTAAGGGCTTGTGGCTATATGGATGCTTGTGGGAGGACTAGGTAAAGGACAACTCTTAAGGGATTGAAACACTATGCACATAGGTTTATCCTTGCACTATGTTAAGCTCTTAGCAGATTGTAGATTATATACATATGCATGTCCTCAGGGTTTTTCATGGAGGTTTATTTGAATCTTTATGATTCTAGATGTGGTTTACCTGTTGGATAAGTTATGGTACTAACTATAGTTGTTTGTTTGGATGCCAATGGCTAGTTTGGCATAAGGGAGGACTATGAAGCCCACATATTTTGGTGCAACCTTGAAGTAGGGGCTAGTTATCCATCTCAATAGTTTATCATTAGTGTATAGCTTTGTATGCTAGAATGCCTCTAATATACATAGTTGGGTAGTCAGACTCTTGATTCACTTTTTGGTGTAAGCATAGGCTTTTTATGCTTAGATGGTCAAAATATGATTAACTATGAGTAGTTAATTACATAAATGTTTTGTATGCTTTGATAGTTTGATGCTCATTTTCTATAAAATGCCAAGGCAATGTTTTATGTTTATGTATTTGTTTCAACACTTAAGTCAAAGCATTACTCATACATGGTTGTATAGTAGGTTAGTTAACTAGAAGCATGAAGGTTTCAACTAGTGTGCACTTAATCAATTAGCCAAGTGTAACTAATGTGGGACACATTCACATAAGCTTTCTAGGCCAGCCCATGTGGAGCTGTGTCAGTTGGTATTAGAGCTCGGTTATGGTTATTGGAGGATAGGAACTAAGATCTAGTGGATTGTCCATATGATAGGGTAGTTAGTGCTAACCAACTTCTGTGAATTGTCATCTAGCTTTGGCTGCAGGTTACTATATTGAAAACTAGGTCAGATGCAGTTTGGATGCTAGTGGTCCAGAAGTGGATCCTAGCAGTTTAGTGTGCCAAAGTTAGAGCGGTTGATTGGCTTGCCCTAAGGTAGGGTAACACTTTGGTGGAGGTAGTTAGGATATGACCACTAGCCATGAAAACCAACTTTGAACATTAATTGTGAGGTAGGTGACATGATCGATAGTAAAAGGAGAGCAAGCAAACTTCCAAATTGTAGAGTACCATTGTTATAGCCCTCCTAGGGGCATGCTCGGTGAGCGAGAGGTAAGTTCATAAATCCCTCGGTTAAATACCTTAATTAGAGGTGAATTAGCAAAATCAAGTAAGTTATTAAAGGTTTAGTAGGTTTCGAGTGATTTATGGCATTAAGTTTTCCTAGGGCCAAAATGGTCATTTTGCACCTCGGAGGATCAGGACAAGTCCCAGGAGTTAAAAAAATGATGTTTTTAGAACCCAAAGCCCAAGTTAGCTAAGTTTGCTGAAGTTTTTAATTACCCAGTTACTATTTTGGGAAGGGGTATTTTTGTAACTTTTTAAAAAGTTTGGGGGGATGTTGAGGTTTTCTCTTTAAAATACATTTGGGGGAGGATTTCTGCCACTATTCATCCACTTCTAGCCTAAATTTGGAACTCCTCTCCTTCCTCTCAATCTCTTGCTAAATCCTTTCAAAACCAAGAATTCTTCATGTAATTAGAAGGCTTTTGTGTTGCCCAAGTCAAAGGCAACTTGTTTTGCTTATTCTTCATGCTATTGGAGCTCTTGGAAACATTTTTCAACCTAGGCAAGGTTTTGGGCATGAGGTAAGCTTTTGCTCTTGATGATTTCAAGTTCCTTGAGCTTAATCAAGCTTGGGTTTTGTTGGGTTTGTCCTAAATTAGTGCCACATGCCTTGTATTTTGCTTGGAACCTAGGAAACCCTTTGGAAACCTTCAAAGCTTATGGTTTGAGCTTGTGGTGTTTCATTGTTGCTAGTTCAAGGTGAATTTAGGTAAGGTATTTATGATTCAAGCATATTTGATGCCATTTAAAGCTTGTTTGCTTGTTAAATTCAAGTAGTTTGATGAATGACTTTAGTTAGTGGATGGTGATGAACATGTTGGACTTGTAAGCTTTTGATGGTTTATATGGTGTTTCTGGACACCATAGGTTTAGTTTAAATGATGCATTGTGGCCTAGTGCATGTATACTTGAAGGTTTGAGGCAATTCAAGGCATCTGTAGGGCCATTGGAAGGCCTTGGAATGCCCCAAAGTAGCTATGGCATGATATTTGAAATTTCTAGGCACTAAATAGTTTGTGATGTCTCGCCATGGGTTGCCAACCATTTTGTGAAAATTCCAGGGAGTTTTGTACCATGGTGACACGTTTTCGTTCATTGGTGATGCATTGCTGCGACAACTTTGACACCCATTAGCTTTTTCAGTATAACTTTTCACTCAAGTGTCCGATTGAGGCGATTCTAGATTCCATGTGAAGTGAAGATAGAGCACTATCATCTCCATTCTTGACCAAGCCTAGAGTTACCTAGGTTTAAATGTATTTTAGTTCAAAGTGAATTTATGCTTGGCAACAATAGAGCACCATTTGTTGGGTGCAGGTTTTAATACCACCAGAATCCTAGTTGGCCCTTCATATTTGAGGCCTTGATGCGAGAACCTTAGAGCACCTAGGTGGGTTCTAAAGAACCTAGTAAATGAGTACAACCATGGTCACCACTAGTTCACTAGTGTGAACCAAGTAATGGTGGATATGGGAGTGCCATGGATGGTAGCTTAGTGCACTTGTTGCCTAGTCTAGTTGTTACTTGAGGCATAACTGAAAGCTTATTGCATCTTTGGAGGGTTAAATGGTGAGGCTTAGTACTTTGGCGGCCTAGCTAAGCATATTAGCTGAAGACACCGAGTGGGAGCCTAGTGTGCCTATTTGGGTGGAGGCACTATGTGGCAGCCCAGTACACCTAATGAGTTTCTTACAATGTAAACAAGGAGTACCCACCATTTTCACCTTCACAATAGCCATGGGAAGGTTAAGTTATGCTGTCAGTAAGTTGAGGCTTACTAGGAGCGAGTTAGTGGCCATGACTCGCAAGGCATGAAGTGACACTTGTGGGAGGACTAGGATCAGGAAGAGTCCTAAGGGACTTAGGTATATGTGCATATATTAGCCTTCAGACTGTAAGCATGCATAGTAGACTTCACATATTTGTATATATGTGTGTCAATGTTTTTCTTGCTAGTTGAAGGATCCCTTTCTGAAAATCTTTGATTCTTACTCCCTTAGCCTTTATTATGTACTTTTGGGTATCATTGAGTCAGCAACCATTAAGGCTTGTTGAGCTAGGCTCATGAGTAGGTATATGGTTTATTTGAATCTTTATGATTCTAGTTTGTAGAACACTTGTTGGTTAAGTTGTGGTACTTATTATAGTCATCTTTTTGGCCAACAGAGGCCTGTGAGGCACAAGGGAATGCTTTAAATTTTGCCACTAGGAGTTTGCTCTTAGGTGGAAGCTTAGTTATGTATCTCAGTACTGTTATTTTGTGTATTGTTCTCATACACTAGAGTCGTTCTTGGGTGCGAGCATAGTTTACTTTTGTTTGGATGCTTGCACATAATTGATTATGTGTAATTAATTCCATAGGTATTTTTGCATGGATTGACTGCTTTGAAACTTTGATTTTATTGAAATGCCATGGCAATGTTTTAAGTATTATTTCTCTATTTTATTGATCAAGTCAAAGTACAAACTCATGCATGATTACATAGTAGGATTAAAAAAGTAGAAGCATAAATTTTTTAACTAGTGTGCACATAATCAATTAGCTAATTGTGACTAGTGTTAGACAAGTTCCCTAGGCTTCCTAGGCTGGCTCGTGAGGGTCCGTGTAAGTTTTAGTATCAAAGCTCGGTCATGGTCATTGGTGGCCAGGTACAAAGATCTAGTGGATTGTTCTTGTGCTAGGGTAGTTAGTACTAACCAACATCTATGAGTTGTTGTCTGGCTTTGGCTATAGGTTGTGATGATGAATCTAGATCAGGTTTACTTTCGGATGCTAAGATCGACGAATGGATCCTAGTAGTCTAGTGTGGCAATGTTAGGGAAGTTGGTTTGGCTTGCTCCATGGTAAGGCAACACCTTGGTGCAAGTAGTTGCGATGTGATCACCATCGTAATAAGTTGTTTTGGACCTAAATCATGAGGTAGACTACATAGAAAGATATGGAATCCTCCAAGGTGGGGAGTACCACCAGGCCAAGTGGATTACTCTACAAGTTTTAGAACTTAAGCCCACAAATCTAAATGGGTTAGGCAACAGAGAGAAGAGCTAAGGATGCACTGACCTAAGTGATAAACACTTGGTCATGTAGGTTGCAAAGCAACAAGAGTAGCACTCTCATTGTTTTTCATTGAGAGTAAAAGCTTTAGGCCAAGTTCCTCATGGCCTTGAGCTAGTATATGAAGGTGTTGGACAACCCTCGAGGTGGGCATTGGTAAGTGGTGTAGGATGCAGCAGCTCTAAAAATAGAGTTAGATGAATTAAAGACCTAAGACAACGAGGTGGAGGTTGGTTCATCCAACCTATTAGCAGCATGGTTGACATGCCCACAGTGTGAAAATCAGCCTGGGATAGAGGAACAAAAAAAGGATCATGAGAAGAAGGGCCAAGGCCCAGGGGTACAGAGATTGCATGACTCTTAGCTTGCACCTAGGAAATCTTGCCAACGGTTCGAGTGGTCATCGGACTAGTCTCACATTTGGGCTTGGTTAAGTTAAGACCAGCCTAGGAAGTTTGTACCCATCAGATGTTGCCACGGGGAGTCAACTTAGTGCACCAGGGCAATAGTTTGAGCTTTGCTCGACTAGTCAAGTGGTCGAAGTAGGCAGCCACCAGCTAGGTGTGAACGTGGTCATAGTGAATTTGCGGGCAGTGCATGGCTAGTGTGAGGTAAGTTTTTAACCTTTCACTAGTACTCTAATTGCATTGTTGGGGTTCTAGCATTAGTTTACTGGCATAGTTTTATTTTTGCTTGTTGGGTAGTAGTTTTTAGCAGGGTTATGGGCTAACCCAAGTGCATTAAGAACCTAATAATGCACCAAGTATTGGGTTTATACTCATGACCCTAGGTCCTACTTGCTACTTCATGAAACCATATAAGTTAAGGCCTAAATGCCTTAGATTGGAAATGTACCAAAGTTCCATAGGTTATCATATTACATGAGTTTTTTTAGTGACTAAGTTGATAGCGAATGTCTGGCCAGTTGATTGGATGAGTTCCTTAGAGTAGCCAAGTAATGGAGCAATTCAACTAGATGTTGCAAAAGTAAGTAGGCAAGTTTTAATTTTTATTTCTAACCATGGAATGCAGGTGTGATCATAGAAGAAGCAAGGTGCAAAGAACTCATCCAAGGTTAAGCATATGGATGGGTTTATTCATCTACAATCTATAAACTCTAGAGTTAAGTCAGTAGGAGTAGAGTCATTGCTAGGGTTTCGCTTGACTCTCGAAAGGTAATAAGAGGACTCGAGCAATCGGAAGGACTGCCATGAAGCAGGGCATATCTGGTGACTTGAGCTAATTATCCTAAGGTTAAGTGGAGTCAAGGACCACTAAGTTGACTCATGGAAGAAGAGAGACTCAACTAGTGAAACTACTCAAGTAGGAAAAGGACTACTAAGTCCTAAGTGGAACCAAGGACGGAGTGGTGATCGCTTGATGGTTTATGTTAGTGCTATAAGCTAGTAGAACTTGAACAATCAGGTTGGAATGACCAAGTGATGCCAAAAAAGGGATACTTCGCCTTAACCCTATGAGGTAATGTTTGAGCAGAGCCTGTGAAGTGGAGTTCACTATGACTAGTCGAGAGGTAACTCACAAGCAGCCATAAAGGTGAAGTAATCTCCCACCTAGTTAAGTTTCATTTTCAGCAATCAAAGTGCCAAATCTAGTACACATACAATTGTGCTCAAGCATCTGTCTTGTGGCTTTGGTAGCTATTGTGTTTACCATAGTAGGGAGAAGTCAATGGTTGGAAGCCTAGTTGGTCAGGATGTTGGTTAAGCTAGTTATAGCCCAGAGTTAGAGGATGTCACATGACCTTAGTGCCTCCAAAAGGAAGAGCTTGTGATTTGTGAGATTTGCAAAGCACTAGTGGCTGCACTAAGCAAATTTATTGCGGATGAGCCACCTAAGAATGTTACATGGCTAACCACCTCCCAATAGTTAATTAAAGTGATGGTGAAATTGGTTCCTCACCAGGAACGTAAGTTGATGTGACAAAAGCCATGAGTGCATCATTTCGATGTGAGGATGATACAATGTAATCATGGTATGGTAATTAAGTATTGAGGGTGGTGATGGCTCTTTGTAACTATAGTTAAATGAGGAATGGTTGTTGCTAGGGTGCTTCATAATGTTGGAAGCAGAGAGGTCTAGAAGGTTGTCAAGAAGTCGAGTCAAATAGAAGGCACATTGGAGCCTAGTGATGGAGGCCAAGGTGTTTAGTTTGCTACATAGCGAGGGGCACCTAGGTTGGCCTAGGATTGGGTAGTACCTTGTAACTCAACTAAGGACCCCATGGTTGCTTTAGGCATAGAGTGAGTATTGATGGCCAGGAAGTAAGTGTACTTTAAACGCACCCAAGAAGCTAATGTAGCATCTGTAAGGTGTTAGGCTCTGTGTGTAAAGAAGTGAAGAGATTAAGTGTGTAGGTTTCAAGCACCTAGGATACTCCAAGTGGAGCAATTGAAGCATCAAGGCCTCTAACTTGGGTAGCCTCTCGATAGTGAAATCGCCAAGTACTAGCTAGCCTAAGCTAACGGGGCACGAATAAAGCCCAAGGGCTACTAGTTACTCGGAGGTCTTGGCACTCATGGCAAAGAAGGTTTCTCTAGTAGGCATGTGGGTGTAAAAGGCTCCAGAGTAGCGAAGGCAGTAGGATCGTGGTGCTCAAGTGATTCATGGGTACATAGCCTAGTGCACCCCTATGCCTGATGCATAAGGGCCATTTTACGAGAGCATTTGAAGACTTGTACTCTAGGGTAGGTCGGGACTTGTAACTCTCGATAGTTCATTCACTCGAAAGAGCCCTATAGCATAATGGAACTTAGGGTGGAGTATGGCTTAAGGTGGTAGTTGTCTATATGTCAAGGCCATAATACACTAGTGGTATACTTAGTCTAGTGATCATTAGGAGTTGCCAAGTACCAAACCTAAAGTAAGGAACTAATTGTGTAAGAGTTAGTGGAGAAGTTTCATACTTGTTAAGCTAGCTTCCACTAAGGCTTGGTAAAGGAGCATGGATATAAAACCTAGAGTGGAACATTTCCAATGTGAGTGTTAATGGAGAAGTTTAACTTGTTAAGTTCGCTACACTAAGTGGGTTCTTGCATAGAGTGTGAGTGAAAAACGTTTGTTGGTGTTGAGCTTCCAATAAGATCCTATCTATGTGAGGGCAGTGGATAGGCTTTTGAAAGCTTGTTAAGCTATCTTTCACAAGAAGACTCGACATAAAGTTTGGTGTGAAGGATTTGTGATTACCGAATTTGTTGGGACAACTAGGAGTAGTCAGATGTCCTTTATGTTGGGTTTCGGGAGCCAAACAGCGCAGCGGAATTTAACCGAAACCCTCTAGGATCCAAGTGAAACGGGGTAAACCGGGTGTTCGAAAATTTTCATACCTAATTTTCGATTGAGATCTCTCACTCAACTGTAGAGTCGAATCACAAAACCTGAACAGTTGACGTGTTTAGGCTCTCTATGGTATCCACACGAGCCTTTCGGGATCACCACGCTTCCACCACGTCCCGGTAGATGCATTTCTCTTGCGCTCGTAGTGCTAGCTTGCGTCCTCCAAGGAATTGCAAGAGAAGAGTGCGGCTGTCCTTTTGGGAGGCTAGGGCAAGGAGACCTGCGAATTTCTCACTTAAAAGTTGTATTTATAGTGAGACTCAACTTCCAGGCCTAATGGGTTTCAAAGCCCTAATCCAATTAGGATTTAATTTCGGGCTTAATAATGGCTCAACTTTTGGGCCCATTATTAATACGAAATTAAAGTGAAACCATAACCCAAATAATTAGCCCATGCACTCTAATGATCCAAAATGCTCTATGTGTGCGACCCAATAGGCTCTTATCACGTTGGCAATGATCATAAATCACATTTATGATCATAAGCAATGAGCGGTGTCTAGCAACACATCATTGCTACCCAAGTGACAAGATTGTCGATGATTCGACTAAACCTTTATGATCATCACCGATATATGCCATTGTCCCTTTGTCCAAGATATCAAGACTAAGCACGAGACATGGAATGTGTCACTCTCGTATAGCCCAATCTTTGGTTTCTTGATTACCGAGTAGACTAACTTAAACTGATGACATTGATATCGTATATCAACTCATCCGAGCATGGCCATGCATTTTCTAAGTCTCACTCTATCAAGGGGCCCGAAGATATCGCTCCCGTTACATAGGAGGGACAAATCCCATCTTGATCATACAAATCCCTCCGCATGATATGTGACATACCCAATGACCTCCTTCAAGTTCACTCAGTTACGAGCAACAAAGGAAAGTATCAAAGTATGTGACTCACATGTAGGGAACCTTGATGATCTTAGGTCGAAGGACTACATATACCCTGATCACTATGGGAATCACTTATGACACTCATATAACGATCCATGTAGTGTTCTCATGGTGGGTCGGTCCAGTACACAAGTTCTCCAACTTGTACCCATATGTAGACTACATATCTCATATTAGTCTCCACATATGCTAGTCGTTATGTATTATTGCAACCCGCTCCACAATAATACTAGACCAGGGACTTTTAAGAATATCATTATTCTAGGGTTACAATTATGTTTGTTAAGTTACGCAGGAACAAAACAACAAACATAATTGCTGGATTAATGCCTTAATAAAATATCATGACTCAATGTGCAAAAATACAATCATCTCATGACTGGCTTTTGGGCACAACACTAACACTTTAGTAGTATGATGTACTGAAAGTAGGAAAAGGCCATACCATAGTCTTTAAGAGCAATATTGTATTATAGTGTTTCGAACCGAGTAAGGTCAGGCTAAGGTGGGGAGAATAGTGAATAGTAAATAGACTACAGTTGCAAGTGAGCATAATGAATGGCATTGGCCATAGAACCTATATGAGACAGGCCCCGACTTAAATGCCCTGAGGGCATTAGCTAAATGGGTCAGGTAGTTTGGGGCCAAGTAGGCTATTTTGACTAACACCCATTGGTAGGTTTGGTTAGGATACATTAGCACCATATGCTAGTATAGTGCTTAAGGTGGGGGGATTAGATTTGGAAGATGAAATTCCCCAAGGTGGGGAGAATGTTATAGCCCTCCTAGTGGAATGGTCAATGGGTAAGGTAAGTTCATAAATCCCTAGCTTAAATACCTTAAATAGAGATGAATTAGCAAAATCAAGTAAGTTATTGAACATTTAGTATGTTCTGAGTGGTTTGTGGCACTACGTTTTCCAGTGGGCAAAATGGTCATTTTCCATCTAGGAGGGTCGGGACAAGTCCCAGCAGTAAAAAAATGATGTTTTTAAAACCTAAAGCCCAAGTTAGCTAAGTTTGCTAAGGTTTTTAATTACCTAGTTACTGGAAGGCGTATTTTTGTAATTTTTTAAAAAGTTTAGGGGGATGAGGAGGTTTTGAGTTTAAAACACAATTGGGGGGAGGATTTCTGCCACTATTAATCCATTTCTAGCCCAAATTCATAGTGGTCTCCTTCCTCTCAATCTCCTGCCAAATCAAAGGGTGCTTGTTTTGCTTGTTTTGTGTTCCTAAGTCAAAGGGTGCTTGTTTTGCTTGTTTTTCATGGTGTTGGAGCTCCTAGAAACATTTTTTAGCTTGGGCAAGGTTTTGGGTGTGACGCAAGCTTTTGCTCTAGATGATTTCAAGTTTCTTGAGCTTAATTAAGGTTGGGTTTTGTTGGGTTTTTACTAGATTTATGCCATATGCCATGTATTTTGGTTGGAACCTAGGAAACCTAATAAAACCCTTTGAAGCTTGTGATTTGAGCTTATGCTACTTGATTGTTGCTAGTTCAAGGTGAATTGATGTAAGGGATTTATGATTCAAGAATATTTGATGCCATTTATAGCTTGTTTGCTTGTTAAATTCAAGTAGTTTGATGAATGGCATTAGCTGGTGGTTGGGGATGAATATGTTGGACTAGTTAGCTTTTGATGGTTCGTGTTGTGTTTATGGACACCATAGGATTGGTTAAAATGTTGCATTATGGCCTAGTGCATGTGTGCTTGAAGGTTTGAGGCATTTCGAGGCGTCCCTAGGGCCATTGGAAGGCCCCATAGTAGCTATGTCGTGAAAGCTAGAATTTTTGGTCTTGTTACTGTTGTGGATGCATCACCAAGGATTAGTGATGCATCACCACCCTTTTCATGAAAATTCTAGGGAGTTTTGTACTATGGTGACACGTCTTTGTTAATCGCAACACGTCGCCAAGGCAACTTTGACACCTGGTAGTATTTATTAAACTTTTTTCTCGGGTGTCCAATTAAGTCGATTATTAATTATATACGAAGCTAAAAGATACAACTATCATCTCCATGCCTTGACCAAGATTGGAGTTGCGCCAGTTTAAAGGTATTTTAGTTCAAAGTGAAGGCATGTTTGGCCACAAAAGAGCACCATTAGCTGGGTGTGAGGTTTAATACCATTAGAAGCCTAGCTGGGCATTCATATTTGAGGCTCCTATGAAAGAACACTAGTGCAACTAGGTGGGTTCTAAAGAACCTAGTAAATGACTGCAACATGGTAATTGCCATTTCACTAGTGTGAACCAAGTAATGGTGGATAGGGGAGAACCATAGATGAAGACTTAGTGCACTTGTTGCCTAGTCAAGTTGTGACTTGTGGCACAAATGAAAGCTTAGTGCATCCTTGGTAGGTTAAATGGCGAGGCTTAGTGCCTTGGTGGTCTAGGTCAGCTTATTAGCTCAAGACACCAAGTGAGAGCCTAGTGCCCCCATTTGGGTAAAGGCTTAGTACACCTAGTGAGTTCCTTACAACACAAGCAAGGAGCATCCACCATGTTCACCTGCATAACAACCAAGGGAAGGTTAAGTGACTGAGTTAGTAAGCTAAGGCATACTATCAGCAAGTTAGTGGCTAGAACTCACAAGGCATGGAGTGACGCCCATGGAAGGACTAGGATGAGGAAGACTCCTAAGGGACTCTGGTATATGTGCATATATTAGCCCTTAGATTGGAAGCACACGCAGTAGACTTTATATATTTGTATATATGTGTGTCGTTGGTATTTTTCTGGCAAGTTGAGGGATCCCCTACTAAGAATCTTTGATTCTTACTCCCTTAGCTTTTATTGTACATTTTTTGGTATCATTAAGCCAGCAACCATTGAGGGTTGTTGAGCTAGGCTCATGAGAAGGCATATGGTTTATTTGAATTTTTATGATTCTAGTTTGTGGATTACTTGTTAGTTAAGTTATCATGCTAACTACAGTCATCTTTTTGGCCAACAGAGACTATTGAAGCACAAGGGAGGGATTTGAAGCTTACTACTATGAGCTTACTTTAAGGCGGAAGCATAGTTATGAGTCTTAATAGTATTATTTAGTCTATAGTCCTCATCCACTAGTTTGCCTCCATTGTTCATGTATGAGTAGTCTACTTAAGAGTCGCCCTTGGCTACGCACATAGTCTACTTTTGTTTGGATGCTTGCACACAATTGATTATGTGTAATTAATTCCATAGCTATTTTTGCATGAATTGATTGCTTTGAGGCTTAGATTTTATTGAAATGCCATGGCAATGTTTTAAGTATCACCTTTTAATTTTATTGATCAAGTCAAAGCACAAACTCTTACATGATTGCATAGTAGGATTAAATAACTATAAGCATAAAGATTTTAACTATTGTGCATGTAATCAATTAGGCAATTGTGACTAGTGAGGGACAAGTTCTCATAGGCTTCCTAGGAAGGCTTGCGAGGGGTCAGGTCAACAACCAAGTTGGGTTGATTACTCTTAAAGTTCTAAAACTTGAACCCACTGGTGATTGATGACTTAGGGGGCTGAAAAGAAGCTGAGGATGCATCAACCTTAATGATGGACACTTGCTTATATAGGCTACGAAGCAGCATAGAGTAACACTCTAATACCATTGTTCATTAAGGGTAGGAGCTTGAGGCCAAGACAACAAATGCCTTATGTTAACATTGTGGAAGCATTCAAGGATCATTGATGTAGGCTACTGACAAGTGGTCTAGGATGCACTAGCTCTCAAAAGAAAGTTTGAGGAATTAAAGACATGAAATGGTGAGATAGAGGTTGGGTCATGAAGCATGGTTAATACGCCCATAGTGTAAAAGTTGGCTAGAGACAAAAAAATAAGAACAGAATATGTGAAAGGGGGGCTTAGGCCCAGGTTGTAAGGAGTACATGGCCCCAAGCCTTGCACCTAAGAAATCATTGCCAATGGTTTGAGTGGTCTATGGACTTGTGTTAGGCATGGGCTCGGTGAAGTTAAGGCTAACCTAGGAAGTTATTCCCAATAGTAGTTGCCATAGGGAGTCAACCTAGTACCTCAGAGTAGTAGTTTTAGCTTTGCGCTACCAGTCAGGTGGTTAGACTAGGTTAACGCCTAATGCGAGGTAAGTCTTTATCCTTCCATTAACAGTTTGGTTTCATTGTTTGTAACTTCTAGCATCAGTTACCATCATCGTTTTAGTCGGCTTGTTGGGTAGTATTTGAACGGGGCTAAAGGTGAGCTGAGTGCATTAGGGCCCACAAATGCACTCAGTGTTGGGACAATGCCTAAAACCCTAGGATTCACCTAGTAGTGTACAAAACCATGTAAGTATAGGCTAAAATGCCTTAGATTGGAAATGTTCTAAGGTTCCATGTGTTCTGTTCTTTGGTGAGTTGGTTTCGGTTGACATAATTGGTAATGAATGAATGGCTAGCTAAATGGATGAGTTCCTTAGAGTAGCCAAGTAGTAGAGTTGTTCACTCAGACTCTAGAAAGGTAGGTAGGTAGATTTGAATTTTATTTCTAACCATAGGATGCAGGTGGTGGCAAAAAATAAGCAAGGGATAGGGAAGACTTCTAAGGGTAAATAGATGAATTGATTCATTTGTCTACTAGTTGTATACCTTAACATAGATTCAATAGGAGTAGACTCATTGCTAGGGGTTCTGCTTTATTACCAAAGGTAGAAAGGGGGCAAGACCAATAAGAATGATTACTATGAACCAAAGGAGAGCTAGTGACTTATGGTAGTCATCTCAAGGTTAAATGTAGTTGAGAACCATTTAGGTGACTTTTTGAAGTGGAAAACTCAACTAATGAAACTAGCTGAGTAGGTAAAGAATTATGTCCTAAATGGAAACGATGAAGTTGCGATGATCACTTGATTTTTTGTGTTTCCTAGTAAGTAAAACAGTAAACAATCATGTCGTAATTAACCAAGTGATGCTAAAAAGAGGATGTTTTACCATGACCGTTTAGGGCAGTGTCTGAGGAGTTCCCATGATGAAAAGTTGACTATGATAGTTGAGGTGTGACTTACAAGTAGACACAGTAAAAAGTAATCCCTCACCTAGTCATGTAAACTACTTAGCAGCTAAAATGCCAAGTTCAGGTATAGGTACAGTTGTGCTCAAGTATCTACATTATCACTCTGGCAATTACAATGGTCACTATAGTAGAAAGAATTTGAGTGTTGGAAACCTAGCCAGAGAGGGTTTTGGTTCAGCAAGTTTAAAGCCCAAAGTTAGAGCATTTCACTTGACCCTAGTACTTGTAAAGGAAGGGCTAGTGACTTGTAAGATTGGTTAAGGGCTAGTAGGTAAGGCTCATAACTCCAGAGCATAAAAATCAGGTGGAGTAGCTGAAGCGTGAAGACCTTCAGCTTGGGTAGCATATCAATAGTCTCATTAGTAAGCACGAGGAAGCTTGAGTTGAGGGGGCACGAACATGGCCTGAAGACTGCTAGCTACTTAGAGGCCCTTACACTCATGCTAGAGAAGCTTTCTCTGGTAGGAATGTGGCTGTAAGAGGCTCTGGAGTAACGAGTGAATTAGAATCATAGTGCTTTTGCGGTGCATGGCTAGTTTGTCTAATGAGTTGCAGATGCCTGGTGCATATAAGCCGTCCGAAGGAAGCATTGAACACTTGTCCTCTAGGATGTGTCAAGACTCAAAATTCTTGGTAGGTGACTTATTCAGAAGAACCCTAAAGTATAAGGAATCGAAAGCATTCCTTGGGGTGCTAGTCATGTATAAAGCATAGCCGTACTACACTAGTGACACACTTAGTCTACTGATTGTTAGGAGCCATTAAGTACCAAACCTGTGGCAGGCTATTAATAGTGCAAGAGATAGTGGGCAAGTTTTATACTTGTTATGCTAGCTTGCACTAACGAGTTTAGTGTAGTGTCTTTGGGTGCCAAACCTTGAGTGAAACTTTTCAAGTAAGAGTGAAAATGGATAATTTAAACTCGGTAAGTTAGCTTACACTAGGAGCTTTAGGCATGAAGGAGAGATGAAAGGAAGTTTAATAGTGCTGAGCTTTTAGGAGGTAGCCATTAGTTTAAGGTTAGTGGATAAGCTTCCAAATGTGTGTTAAGTTATCTTACAGTAAGAAACTCAAGCATAGAGCAAGGTTTAGAAGAGTTGTGACCCCGGATTGACCACGACAAGCTTGAGTAGATGGAAATCATTCAGTAGCATTCATATAAGCTAAGGGCAATAGAGTACCATATGTTAGTCTTTAATAGTGAATTTACACGACAAGTGCTTTAGACTGAGTAAGGTTAACCTAAGGTGGGAAAACAATAGATAGTTATTGTTGTGTCCTTGGGCATGAGCACAAAGTATGGCATCTTTTATAGTACCTATGTAACCTGGAACCAAACTTGAATGCCAAAAGGACAATAGTGGAACAAACCAAATAGTTGGGTGCAAAATGGGTTATTGTTGAATTAACACCCCTTGGTAGGATTGCTTGGGATATGTTGGCCTTATATCTAATGAAAGCGTCTTAAAGTTGCAAGATTCAATTATGAGGAGCATATGCTCTAAATTCGATAGAATGTTATAGCTTTCCTAGTGGAAAGCTTGGTGAGCAAGGTAAATTGAAAAATCAATACCTTAAATACCTTAATTAGAGGTGATTTAGCTGTAGGGTTTTGGAAGTCAATGAGCATAGCAGAGTTAATAAAATATCCTAAGGATTCAAGTGAATGGGGTAAAGTCAGATGTATGAAATTTTTGTACCTAGTTGGCTAAGATTTTTAACCTAATTGCTAAGTCGAATCACAAAACTTGAATAATTGACGTGTTCAAGCTTTCTACAATATCCACATGAACCATTCGGATCACCATACCCCCTCTAGGTTCTGGTAGTGTTTGTGCTCGTTGAGCTAGCATATGTCCTCCAATGAAAAAAAAAAGGGGAATATGGCTAGAAACCTCAAAACCCTTTATCAGTTTCATCCCAGAGAAGCTTACATGAAAATAACACTATATAACATATATATAGTGTTGCAAAACTCATAAGGCAAATAGGTTTCATAACATTAATCCAATTAGGCCTAGTTATGGGCTTAACAATAGCTCAACCTTTGGGCCAATAATTAATCCAAAATTATCATAAAACCAAAACCAAACAATTTAGCCTATGTACTCAAATAATCCAATTGGCTCTAAGAGTGTGATCCTATATGCATCTATCACATTAGCAATGATTATAAATCATATTTATTATAGTAAAAAATAAGCAGTGCCTAGCAACACATCATTGCTACTTAAGTGGCAAGATAGTCAACGATATGACTAAACCTTTATGATCATTATTCGTATATGTCATTGTCCCTTTGTCTAGGATATCAAGATCGAGCATGAGGCATGGAACATATCATCCTCGTATCACCTAATCTATGGTTTCTCGATTCCCAAGTAAAATAACTTAAATTGATGTGTAGAGTCCCTACTGTTAGTGTTGTGCCCAAAAAGCCAATCATGAGATGATTGTATTTTCTCACATTGAGTCATGATATTTTATTAAGGCATTAATCCAACAATTATGTTTGTTGTTTTGTTTCTGCGTAACTTAACAAAAATAATCGTAACCCTAGAATAATGATATTCTTAAACGTCCCTGGTCTAGTATTATTGTGGAGCGGGTTGCAATAATACATAGCGACTAGCATATGTGGAGACTAATATGAGATATGTAGTCTACATATGGGTACAAGTTGGAGAACTTGTGTACTGGACCGACCCACCATGAGAACACTACATGGATCGTTATATGAGTGTCATAAGTGATTCTCATAGTGATCATGGTATACGTAGTCCTTTGACCTAAGATCATCAAGGTTCTCTACATGTGAGTCACATACTTTGATACTTTCCTTTGTTGCTCGTAATTGAGTAAACTTGAAGGAGGTCATTGGGTATGTCACATATCATGCGGAGGGATTTGTATGATCAAGATGGGATTTGTCCCTCCTATGTAATGGGAGTGATATCTTCGGGCCCCTTGATAGAGTGAGACTTAGAAAAATGCATGGCCATGCTCAGATGAGTTGATATATGATATCAATGTCATCAGTTTAAGTTGGTCTACTCGGTAATCAAGAAACCAAAGATTGGGCTATACGAGAGTGACACATTCCATGTCTCGTGCTTAGTCTTGATATCTTGGACAAAGGGACAATGGCATATATCGGTGATGATCATAAAGGTTTAGTCGAATCACCGACAATCTTGTCACTTGGGTAGCAATGATGTGTTGCTAGACACCGCTCATTGCTTATGATCATAGATGTGATTTATGATCATTGCCAACATGGCAAGAGCCTATTGGGTCGCACACATAGAGCTATTTGGATCATTAGAGTGCATGGGCTAATTATTTGGGTTATGGTTTCACTTTAATTTCATATTAATAATGGGCCCAAGAGTTGAGCCATTATTAAGCCCGAAATTCAATCCTAATTGTATTAGGGCTTTGAAACCCATTAGGCCTGGAAGTTGAGTCTCATTATAAATACAACTTTTAAGTGAGAAATTCGCTGGTCTCCTTGCCCTAGCCTCCAAAAAGGATAGCCACACTCTTCTCTTGCAATTCCTTGGAGGACGTAAGCTAGCACAGTGAGAGCAAGAGAAACGCATTTACCGGGACGTGGTGGAAGCATGGTGATCCCGAGAGGCTCGTGTGGATACCATAGAGAGCCTGAACATGTCAACTGTTCAGGTTTTGTGATTCGACTCTACAGTTGAGTGAGAGATCTCAACCGAAAATTAGGTATGAAAATTTTTGAACAGCCGGTTTACCCCATTTCACTTGGATTCTGGAGGGTTTCGGTTAAATTCTGCTGCGCTGTTTGGCTCCCGAAACCCATCACCTACTTGCATGGGGCCCTCCCACGAAGACTACAGAATCGCAATCTCGCACTAGCTGTAGTTGGCTATTTAATTACTTGTCTCTTTTTAAAACCTTCCATACATATAGTTATTTACCTACAATGCATTATGGATGTAGTTACTTTGACTTGAATTTCATTTTACAAAAATAAATAAAAAAAATTGATTGCATTTATAGAACATAACTAAAACACAAGTCAAGGCATAAAAACATAATGAATTTAACTACAAGTAATAACCATGTACATGCATCATTACATAAGTAAAGGATATGCACATGCCTAAAAGCAACTAAAATACTACCCGACCTAGAGACATTGGAGTCTAAACTAGCACACATATGTATACAGAAACAACTATTGAGATCCCTGGTCCATTATGTCCTTCCTTGTGCCATTAGCCTATACAAGGCTACAAGACAACTATAGTTAGGATAGCCCATAACCAACAATAAACTAGAATCGATAATGATTCACTAATTGGTTACCTGCATTACAAATGCTAGCTTGACAACCTTGCAAGGTTGCAACTCCTTACAAACATAATTTATACAACAACATTAAAGGAATTGAGGATCCAAAAATTCCCAGTAAGGGATATGGTTACTTGCGAAGAAAAAATAGACCTTGGAAACAAAAATCCTGAGGATACTTATATATATAATATATGAAAGCTACTGTGGCCCAATGTAGTCTGAGGCCTAACATAGGCACATCTATTTCAATACCTTTGAGACCCCTCCTCATCCTAGTCCTCACACGGACATCACCCTGTGCCTAGTGAGCTCTAACCTTTAACTTACATGTAGCAAGCTTTAGCATGCTGACGTCCTAATGAGCAAAGCTTACTAGGTATCCTTCCCTTTGTTATTGCATAGGTGAACATGGTGGATACTCCTTGATTGAGTTCCAATGAACTCACTAGGTGTACTAGGCTTCCATATAGTGCCTAAAGTCATTTGGCTTGCCTAGGCCAGTATGGTAGTAACCCTCTACCTAACTAGGTGCACTAGTCTCCCACATGGTGTCTCGAGCTAATCAGCTCACCTAGATCACAAAGGTCCAAAGCCTCGCCCATTTAACCTACCAAGGATGTACCAAGCTTTCACTTGTGCCATGAACCACAACTCAGCTAGGACATAAGTGCACTAAACCTTCATGCATGGTGCTCCATTATCCACCACTACTTAGTTCACCCTATTATTGCAACAAATGTTATGGATGGACTCAAACCACATTGTTCAAAAGAACTTTTCCTGTACAATTGGGTTTCTTATTGGTGCCTCGATCTCTAAGGCACCAATGGTACTAAAACCCCTAGCATTATTAATTGCATCTATGGTAGTCCTTATTAAACAGTTATACTTGTGATCGAGCATACTTTTCTTTAAGTCCTCTTTTAATCCTTCAGGCTTTGATGAAGTTGACTAGCTCCAAGGAGAAAATGGTGAGTTCCTATGCTTCCAACAAAATTCATCACAAATGGCACTAATTCAAGCTCAATCAAGCAAGACCTAAGCTTATATTGCCTTAAGAAACCAAGAACAACCAAGGATTAACTAGGAAAAAATGTACTAAGGTCCTCCAAGCAAGAAAAAAGCCATCTAAGAGCTTCAATAGCAAAACTATGCAAAAACAACCTCTTTCTTACATGGGTACATCATGAGACTTTGATTTCCTCCAAGAATTGATGATTTAGTGAGATTTGACCATGGAATTTGAGAGGAGAGGGAGAGCTTTGGGTTTCCAAGGTTAGCAAGGATGAATAGTGAAGTCCCAAATGTCCCAAATTCGATTAAAAATGCTCATTCTTCATTTAGTCCCTTAGCTTCTTTAATTTTCGCAAAAGAACCTCAAGCTCAAATAATAACTCTAGCTTAGGCAAATTTGTCCCAAACTTTGGTTTTTTGTCACGAAGGTCCAATAGGAAAACCTATAATTTTGAAAACCAAAGTTATTAGCTTGAGGTGCAAAATGACCATTTTGCCCCCAGTGACACTTAGGAGCCATAATGACCTAGGAACCATCTAACCCTTTCTAAACATTTACTTGGCTTACTAATTGAAACAAATTAAGGCATTAAACTAGGGATTTTGGATTAAATAAAAGTCCTACCTGGCCATTGTGGGCCCATTGCCTAAAAGGTTGTAACATGATGTCATTGATATCCCATATCAACGAATCCAAGCAGGGCCATGCATTTCCTCACTTTCACTCAATCAACAAACCTAGAGATATCACTTCTGTTATATAGGAGGGACAGATCTCATCTTAATCATACAAATCCCTCCCGAATGATATATGACTTAGCTAATGACCATATTCATGTGCACTCTGTTATAAACCCCAAGTAGAAGTATCAAAAAATGTGACTTACATGTCGGGAATTCTGATGACCGTTGGGCAAAGGGCTGCATATATCATGTTCACTATGAGAATCGCTTATGACACTCATATAGCATTCTCATGGCGGGTCTATCTTGTGCACAACTCCTCCGTCTTGTACCCATATGTAGACAATGTATCTCATATTAGTCTCTACATATGTTGGTCATTATGCATTATTGCAACCTATTCAACAGTAATACTCAACCAAAGACATTTAAGAATATTATTGGTATAAGGTTATAATTATGTTTAATTACGTTACGCAGAAACAAACAATAAACACAATTATTGAAATAATACCGTAACAAAATATCATCACTTATTGCCTGAAATACAATCATCTCATGACTGGTTTTTGGGCTTAACACTAACATTAGCAAAATCAAGCAACTTATTCAAGGTTTAGTTGGTTTTAAATGATTTGTGGCACGAGGTCCACTTATGGGTAATAGGTAATTCTACACCCTAGAGGGTTGAGATGAGTCCCGAGAGTAAATACCATGTTTGAAAAATCACAACCCAAGTTAATTAACATTTGTTTAAGTGTTTTAATCACTACTTACTATTTGGGGAAGGTTAAATTTACAAAACTAAAAAGTGTTTGAGGGGGACGGCCTTTGTCGTATAAAAATTCTTGGGGAAAATGAGTTGGGCCACTATTCTTTAATCTTACCAACACAATTCATATCTCCCTCAAGCCCTTTCAATCTCTTACTCAAATTTCACCAAAATCATATTTTGTTGGGGGAAATTGGATGCTTTTGGCATACCTAAGCATGAGGTACCTTATTTTTCCCTGGTTTTGCATCATTGGAACCATTGGTGATGTTTTTGTAACTTAGACTTGGTTTGTGCATCAGATATGGCTTTAATCCTTGATTTCACTTGTTTCTTGAACTTAATAAAGCTTGGTTTCGTTGGATTTGCTTTCATTTGGTGCCATATGCCTTGTGTTGCTTTGGAACCTAAGAGAGACCTTGGCCAGGCCTTGGGCTTAGGAAGTGTTGTTTGTGATGCTTGATTCAGCTAATTCAAGGTTAATTAAGGTAAAGGATTAGTTAATTTGTTTGCTAAATTGATGTATGATGTTTTGTTGGTGGTCCATGGAACTTAGTTTGGCAAGTTAGTTCATGTTTAGGTCCAAGAATCCCAAAGGCGTAGGATGCCCAATAGGTAATGTGAAAGTACCATATGCCTGGTGCGTTCACACAAGTTCTAGTTTGGCTAAGAAGGGCATGATGTGATTACATCTAGTAGGAGATGTGTTTGCATTGTGCAAGGTTTCCAGCTTCGATACCCTGTAGCATTTTTTGCATAACTTTTTACTTTGCTGTCTAATTGAGGTAATTTAAGAGCCCACTTGATAGGTGAAAGGCTATCACGTAGTAGACCCTCGAAAAAAAGGGTTTAACCTGTCAGTGTTGTGCCCAAAAGCCAATCATGAGATGATTGTATTTGTTGCACATTGAGTCATGATATTTTATTAAGGCATTAATCCAGCAATTATGTTTCTTGTTTTGTTTCTGCGTAACTTAACAAACATAATAGTAACCCTAGAATAATGATATTCTTAAACGTCCCTAGTCTAGTATTATTGTGGAACGGGTTGCAATAATATATAATGCCTAGCATATGTGGAGACTAATATGAGATATGTAGTCTGCATATGGGTACAAGTTGGAGAACTTGTCTACTGGACCGACCCACCATGAGAACAATACGTGGATCATTATATGAGTGTCATAAGTGATTCTCATAGTGATCATGGTATATGTAGTCCTTCGACCTGAGATCATTAAGGTTCCCAACATGTGAGTCACATACTTTGATACTTTCCTTTGTTGCTCGTAACTGAGTGAACTTGAAGGAGGTCATTAGGTATGTCACATATCATGCGGAGGGATTTGTATGATCAAGATGGGATTTGTCCCTCCTATCTAATAGGAGTGATATCTTTGGGCCCCTTGATAGAGTGAGACTTAGAAAATGCATGGCCATGCTCCGATGAGTTGATATACGATATCAATGTCATCAGTTTAAGTTGATCTACTCGGTAATCAAGAAACCAAAGATTGGACTATACGAGAGTGACACATTCCATGTCTCGTGCTTAGTCTTGGTATCTTGGACAAAGGGACAATGGCATATATCGATGATGATCATAAAGGTTTAGTCAAATCACCGACAATCTTGTCACTTGGGTAGCAATGATGTGTTGCTAGACACCGCTCATTGCTTATGATCATAAATGTGATTTATGATCATTGCCAACGTGCCAAGAGCCTATTGGGTCGCACACATAGAGCTATTTGGATCATTAGAGTGCATGGGCTAATAATTTGTGTTTTGGTTTCACAATAATTTCGTATTAATAATAGGCCCAATAGTTGAGCCATTATTAAGCCTGAAATTAAAGCCTAATTGGATTAGGGCTTTGAAACCCATTAGGCCTGGAAGTTGAGTCTCACTATAAATACAACTTCTAGTGAGAAATTCGCAGGTCTCCTTGCCCTAGCCTCCCAAAAGGACAGCCGCACTCTTCTCTTGCAATTCCTTGGAGGACGCAAGCTAGCACTGCGAGCGCAAGAGAAACGCATCTGCCGGGACGTGGTGGAAGCGTGGTGATCCCGAGAGGCTCGTGTGGATACCATAGAGAGCTTGAACACGTCAACTGTTCAGGTTTTGTGATTCGACTCTACAGTTGAGTGAGAGATCTCAACCGAAAATTAGGTATGAAAATTTTTGAACACCCGGTTTACCCCGTTTCACTTGGATCCTGGAGGGTTTCGGTTAAATTCTGCTGCGCTGTTTGGCTCCCGAAACCCAACAGTGGTATCAGAGCTACTGGTGAAACCCTAAATCGGGATTGAATGTTGAATCGCATGATGTTATGTGTTCGGTTGCTTTTCGGCCATGATTAATTAGATTGATTCATGATGCATGAAACCGGAACTCGTAATGAACATATGACATATATGAAGAAACGACACTAATTGGTTAATGAGATTAACCCGAAATTGATAGGTATGAGATACCTATATGGATTAGGATTCTTGCAATAGTTGCAAAAACCCTAGCTTGGTTCGGATTCGGCCTATTCGGGCACCGAAAGTAAGGTATTTTTGGTGGCTCGAATGGAGGAGTCTCGGGTGCCTACTTGCTCGAAATAGAAGATTTCGGGCTAAGCAATTGTAAGACAATTTTTTGCGTTCGGGGGGCGCTGCCCCCCACCCAACCCCCCCCGCAAGGGTGGCTCCCCTTGACCCCGTCCGCTAAGATTTTTTGGTCAGCGGAACCACCGCCCGCTGACCGGCTAGCGGGACCGCCGTATGCGAAGCGCCACATAAATAAAAACTGGTTAATCAACGCACGAAAATTGGCATGCATCTTTGTTGAATGAGATTTGACATGATATGCTGATTGGTGTTTGAAGCATGGTGCATGGTTATAGCCCTTGATTGGTTGTACTTGTAAATACGGCCTGCGAGTCGTGCCTTTTCTTATCACTCTCATTGTACATTCTCTTCTCACCTTACTCCCCTCGAATGTAACTCGAGGTTTCTATTATTGATGTAATGGTGCATTATGGGATCATCCAAGGTGGTATGTCCAAGGATCATCCAAGGTGGTATGTCCAAGGAGGTGACAACAAAAGGGCAACCAAGAAAGGAAGAGAAGGAGCTTGTGAAGACTCTTTTCTTTTCTTAGGCTTTTATGATATTCTCATTGGCTTGAGAATATCGCATAGTTTGGGCTATAACCATGTCACGTTTACTTTCTTGAACGCATGAGATGCATGTTTTATATTTGTATGTGATGCATGTATAAGACAACCGGAGATAACAAATTGGTGAGATCAAAAAAAAAATCCCTCAAACAAATATTAAGTCATTAAATGTGATGCCTTCCAAATGTTGGCACTCGTCAAGACTTTGATCAACATTAGGTGGGTTTGCCAAAGCAAAGCACCTATGTTCATCTTGGTAAGGCGCGATGGGATAATAGTGATATCCAAATTGCTAACTTTGGGTCCGACTTAACTAAGTCATCCTAATAGGATTAGGGACTTAGAGGCATAGAGTTGGGCTTAAGCTCATGAGATGAGCTTGGACAAGTGTTGTTCACCCAACTATCCAAGAGTTGCATAAGATGCAATTGGCAAGGAGTTGCCTACCTAAATAGCTGTAACTTGAGAGAAAAGCCAAAGCTGACTCAGGTTGTGGTCAAATATGGATCTTGGCCCACTAGAATACCTTAGCGCCGAGGTGTTCCGAAATAATATCGAGGGTTATTATTTTGAGGAAAATAGTGGGAGTATCATTTAATAAAAGTCCTTATTAAATGAATTAAAATACATGACTCTTACACTGCATATTTACTGTTGTAGATAACCATGGCACAAAACACATCGACACTTTCGTTGCGATTGATCCTTGAGAAGGAAAAACTGAATGGGACCAACTTTCTCAAATGGTACCGAAACTTGAGGATAGTCCTCAAGCAAGAGAGAAAGGCTTATGTCCTAGAGCAGCCCATTCCGAATGAGCCTGCTGCCACTGCTCCAAGAGCTGAAAGGGATGCTCACAAGAGGCATTCTGATGATGCTTTGGATGTTGCATGCCTCATGCTTATTACCATGGAATCTGAGCTTCAGAAGCAACATGAGAACATGGGGGCGTTCGATATGATCGAACATCTCAAAATGCTTTTCCAAGAGCAAGCTAGGCATGAGAGGTTTGAGACCTCTAAGGCATTGTTTCAGTGCAAGATGTCTGAGGGAAGTCCCGTGGGTCCTCATGTGCTCAAGATGATTGGGTACATTGAGAATCTTGAGAATTTGGGATTTGCTCTTCAGAAAGAGTTGGCTATTGATGTAGTCTTGCAATCGTTGCCTGAAAGCTACAGTCAGTTTGTCATGAACTATAACATGAACGACCTTGACAAGTCCCTCCCTGAATTGCTCAACATGTTGAGAACTGCTGAGCAAAACCTTAAGAAGGCTAAGCCCATTTTGATGGTTCAAAAGGGCAAGGGAAAGGGAAAAGCCAACAAGAAGAAGGATAAAGCTAATGGAAAGTCCAATGCTAATTCTTCTTCAGCTGCACTGAAACCAAAGGGTGGTGTGGCAAAGGAAGGGGAGTGCTTCCATTGTAAGCAACCTGGACACTGGAAGCGCAATTGCAAGCTCTATCTTGAAGAACTTGCTAAGGAAAAGGGAAGTAAGACTTCCACTTCAGGTATTTTTGTTATAGAGGCTAACTTTTCTACTTCCTCATCTTGGGTATTGGATACTGGATGTGGATCTCACATTTGTGCAAATGTGCAGGATCTAAGTAGAAGTAGAAGATTGGCCCGAGGTGAAGTGGACCTACGTGTTGGAAATGGAGCAAGGGTTGCTGCCTTAGCCGTAGGGACTTATGTTCTCACTTTACCTAGTGGATTAGTTTTAGAATTAGACAACTGCTACTTTGTGCCTACTATTAGTAGAAATTTGATTTCTGTTTCTTGTTTGGACAAGAAAGGTTTTTCATTTATAATAAAGGACAAATGTTGTTCTATTTATTTGAATGAAATCTTTTATGGTAGTGCTCAACTTAGCAATGGGTTGTATGTTCTAGACCTCGAAGATCCAATCTATAATGTGAATACCAAGAAGGTCAGATTAAATGATTCAAACCCGACCTATCTCTGGCACTGTCGCTTGGGCCATATAAATGAGACCCGCATATCCAAGCTCCATAAGGATGGACTCTTGGACTCATTTGATTTTGAATCATATGAGACATGTGAGTCATGTTTGTTGGGCAAGATGACCAAAGCCCCATTCACAGGGCAAAGTGAAAGGGCTAATGACTTACTAGGACTCATACATAGTGATGTATGTGGCCCTATGTCTACACAAGCTAAAGGAGGTTTTCAATACTTCATTACTTTCACTGATGACTTCAGCAAATATGGCTATGTGTATCTTATGAGACACAAGTCAGAATCCTTTGAAAAGTTCAAAGAATTCAAGAATGAAGTAGAGAATCAACTCGGGAACAGTGTCAAAATGCTTCGATTAGATCAAGGTGGAGAGTACTTGGATCGAGAATTCCTTGACTATCTGAAGGAGTGTGGTATAGTATCACAACTCACTCCACCAGGTACACCTCAATGGAATGGTGTATCTGAAAGGAGAAATCGAACTCTGTTAGACATGGATCGCTCTATGATGAGTCAAGCTGACCTTCCAAACTCCTTTTGGGGACATGCTCTAAAGACAACCACTTTTACACTAAACCGAGTTCCATCTAAATCGGTTCAAAAGACACCATATGAGATGTGGAGTGGGAGGCGTGCCAATTTGTCTCTTATGAAGATTTGGGGCTGTGACGCTTATGTGAAACGTCAATCCTCTGACAAACTAGGGCCCAAATCTTAAAAAAGACTTTTTGTTGGGTATCCCAAAGAAACAAAGGGTTACTATTTCTACAATCCTGCTGAGCAAAAAGTGTTTGTTGCTTGAACTGGTGTCCTTTTAGGGAAAGAGTTTATCTCTAAAGGACCTAGTGGGAGGAAAGTAGAACTTGTAGAAATTCAAGAACAACAGGGAGACATCGAACCTGAAATGGAACCTGAACAGACACCACAAGATGTTGTTCAAGAGTCTGTTCCTGTAGCACAGAGCCCACGTAGGTCTGGTAGGATTCGACGTGAGCCCGAGAGATATGGATTTCTCGTGACTCACACTGGTGATGTGATGCTCATGGATCAGGATGAGCCCACAACCTACCAACAAGCTATGTCGGGGCCTGACTCTGAAAAGTGGCTAGTGGCCATGAAATCTGAGATGGAATCCATGTATGAAAACCAAGTATGGACTTTGGTTGACCCACCTGAAGGGGTAAAACCCATAGGGTGCAAATGGGTTTTCAAGAAGAAAACTGACATGGATGGTAATGTGATTACCTTTAAGGGATGATTGGTTGCAAAAGGTTTCAAGCAAATTCATGGTATTGGCTATGATGAACCTTTTTCACCAGTTGCTATGCTTAAATCCATCCGAATTTTGTTTGCTATTGCTGCACACTATGATTATGAGATATGGCAGATGGATGTCAAAACTGCATTCCTAAACGGAAAGCTACTTGAGGATGTGTATATGACACAACCTGAAGGTTTTGTCACTCCTGAGAATGCCAATAAAGTGTGCAAGTTGCAAAGGTCCATTTATGGACTGAAGCAAGCTTCTCGAAGTTGGAATCTTCATTTTGATGATGCAATCAAAGAGTTTGATTTTATCAAAAATGAAGATGAACCTTGTGTCTACAAAAAGGTTAGTTGGAGCACTATTGTCTTCTTGGTGTTGTATGTAGATGACATACTACTCATTGGGAATGACATTCCTGAGCTACAGTCTGTGAAGACTTGGCTAGGGAAATGTTTCTCTATGAAGGACTTGGGTGAAGCAGCCTATGTGTTAGGCATTAGGATCTATAGAGATAGATCTATAAAGCTTCTTGGCCTAAGTCAAAGTACATATATTGACAAGGTGCTAAAGAGGTTTAGCATGCAAGATTCCAAGAAAGGATTCTTGCCCATGTCACATGGTATCACTCTTTCTAGATCTCAGTGTCCGAGTACAACCGAGGAGAGAGAGCACATGAGTAAGATTCCATATGCCTCAGCAATTGGATCTATCATGTATGCCATGATATGTACTCGTCCTGATGTCTCATATGCTTTGAGCATGATGAGTAGGTACCAATCAAACCCCGGTGAGAGTCACTGGACAGCTGTTAAGAACATCCTTAAGTACTTACGAAGGACTAAGGATGTGTTATTGGTCTTTGGAGGTGAAGATGAGCTCGTTGTAAGGGGTTACATCGATGCAAGCTTCCAATCCGATAAGGATGATTTTAGATCACAATCTGGTTATGTGTTTTGTATTGGTGGTGGTGCTGTGAGCTGGAAGAGTTCAAAGCAAGAGACAGTAGCTGACTCTACAACAGAATCTGAGTACATTGCCGCCTCTAATGCTGCGAAGGAGGCAGTTTGGATCAAGAAGTTCATCACTGAACTTGGAGTGGTTCCAAGCATTGTCGACCCGATAGAGCTCTATTGTGACAACAATGGAGCAATCGCACAAGCTAAGGAACCTCGATCTCACCAGCGATCCAAACACATACTCCGACGCTATCATCTCATCAGGGAGATCATCGAGAGGGGTGATGTAAGGATATGCAGGACTTCGACAGACAGCAACATTGCTGATCCACTGACAAAGCCCCTTACGCAGCAAAAGCATGATAGCCATTCTAGGTCCATCGGTATTAGATACATGGATGATTGGCTTTAGTGCAAGTGGGAGATTGTTAGTGTTGTGCCCAAAATCCAATCATGAGATGATTGTATTTGTTGCACATTGAGTCATGATATTTTATTAAGGCATTAATCCAGCAATTATGTTTGTTGTTTTGTTTCTGCGTAACCTAACAAACATAATTGCAACCCTAGAATAATGATATTCTTAAACGTCCCTAGTCTAATATTATTGTGGAACGGGTTGCAATAATATATAACGACTAGCATATGTGGAGACTAATATGAGATATGTAGTCTGCATATGGGTACAAGTTGGAGAACTTGTGTACTGGACCGACCCACCATGAGAACACTACGTGGATCGTTATATGAGTGTCATAAGTGATTCTCATAGTGATCATGGTATATGTAGTCCTTCTACCTGAGATCATCAAGGTTCCCTACATGTGAGTCACATACTTTGATACTTTTCTTTGTTGCTCGTAACTGAGTGAACTTGAAGGAGGTCATTGGGTATGTTACATATCATGCAGAGGGATTTGTATGATCAAGATGGGATTTGTCCCTCCTATGTAACAGGAGTGATATCTTCGGGCCCTTGATAGAGTAAGACTTAGAAAATGCATGGCCATGCTCCGATGAGTTGATATATGATATCAATGTCATCAGTTTAAGTTGGTCTACTCGGTAATCAAGAAACCAAAGATTGGGCTATACGAGAGTGACACATTCCGTGTCTTGTGCTTAGTCTTGATATCTTGGACAAAGGGACAATGGCATATATCGATGATGATCATAAAGCGTTAGTCGAATCACCGACAATCTTTTCACTTGGGTAGCAATGATGTGCTGCTAGACACCGCTCATTGCTTATGATCATAGATGTGATTTATGATCATTGCCAACGTGCCAAGAGCCTATTGGGTCGCACACATAGAGCTATTTGGATCATTAGAGTGCATGGGCTAATAATTTGGGTTTTGGTTTCACAATAATTTCGTATTAATAATAGGCCCAATAGTTTAGCCATTATTAAGCCTGAAATTAAAGCCTAATTAGATTAGGGCTTTGAAACCTATTAGGCCTGGAAGTTGAGTCTCACTATAAATACAACTTCTAGTGAGAAATTCGCAGGTCTCCTTGCTCTAGCCTCCCAAAAGGACAACCGCACTCTTCTCTTGCAATTCCTTGGAAGACGCAACCTAGCACTGCGAGCGCAAGAGAAACGCATCTGCCGGGACGTGGTGGAAGCGTGGTAATCCCAAGAGGCTTGTGTGGATACTATAGAGAGCCTGAACACGTTAACTGTTCAGGTTTTGTGATTCGACTCTATAGTTGAGTGAAAGATCTCAACCGAAAATTAGGTATGAAAATTTTCGAACACCCGGTTTACCCCATTTCATTTGGATCCTAGAGGGTTTCGGATAAATTCCGCTGCACTATTTGGCTCCCGAAACCCAACATAACCACCACCCTCATCATTAGGCCAACTATCCTCGGGCAACAAGCTCACCATCTTTGGACGACGGACATGTCACTCGAACATGGTAACACTTTTTTGACACTTTAAAGGGACCTTAGATGAACATGCCAAACACGTAGTATATCAGTATCACTAATAGAGAGCATTCACAAGCCCTCTGGTTGATGACTGAGCATAACCACCCACTAGCCTTAGGCCAGCTGGAGACACCTTTCCCAGGGTATGGATAAAAGGGCTCCCAAATCTGATTGTCTACGTGTTGCTATCTCTCTTGCTCGAGCAAAGTAGCTCTCTCCATAAACCCCTATATATATACTCGGAAGAGGCTTCTAGGTAAAATCATCTGACCACACATTTTCTTACCCATTGTTCTTACATGCCTCCTTCTTCCGTATACTAACTTCAATGTCAAAGGTCCCTTCCCCAATAATACTCTGGGGAGCCCTTTGAATCTTGTTTTATACTGCTACAGCTATAATTCAAGCGAAGGCTCTTTGGAGACCAACATGTTGTACGTAGAGGATGTCTTGGAGAATCACTTGGTGCCGTCTATGGGAACTCCATCCCAAATTGCTATTCTGGAAACTCGGCATTCCAAGCACAAGGGATTTCCTAAGTACCAGTTGATATCAGAGGCTCAGGCAATAGCCAATCCACCACCCTCGAAGCCTTTTCTGCCCAAGGAAAAGAGTGCTTTTATGGTCATAATGGGGTTCTAAATGACTTCCAACATTCTATTGTGCCCAAAATGGCTCAATGAATTGACCAATAATAGTCATGGGCTCGTTCACATGGGAGGACACCGTCGTTAGAGGCACGCCCAGATCAAGGTCATGGGCCACCGTGCCAAAGCTTGGCCAGCAGAAGCCTTCTTAAGGAGTTCTTGATTGAGAACCTACCATATCATAGGCGTAAGATGGTGAGGTCAAGGTCAAGAGAGGAAAGGGTTTCACAACAATGAAGTCCCTCTCCTCAAGGAAAGACTCATTGCCCCCACCAACAAAGTTATTCACCTAGAAAGAGGCACCATTCCCCATTATCATATTTTTCCCAAAAATGGTGAAAAGGCAATATTACCATCCTGATGGAAAAGATCTTAGAAAGGCTGGATAAGGTTGAGAAACAAGTCTCCTAAAAGCACGTTCGATCTAGGTTGTCTGACACCTTTAATAGAGTTAAGTTTCCATTTATTCATGTTGTGGTAAAAGCCCCCATGTCCAGTGACTTTTGGGCACTTTGCCTCAAAAGCTACAATGGACAAAGTCACCCCCAGGCTCATCTGACTAGATATTGGAGGGGCATGGTGCTACATGGGGCTAATGATGCCACACTCTGTAAATGGTTTGAAGTAACCTTGTCTGGGCTTGCTATAATGTTGTACAACTCCTTGGTGCCTGAGATGATTACAGAATTCCAAGAATTATCCACAACATTCACTTAGCAATTTATCAAAAGTAGGTCTATGGTGAAGATGCTTCTCCAGTTGTTTGATATAGTCTAGAAAAATGGGGAAACCATTCATGACTATGTTGAAAGATTCAATCATGAAGCCTTCAGTGCCCTTGATTTTTGCCCAAAAATTATGATTTTGGCAATGATATGAAGACTTAAAAGAGATTCATAAGTCTTCTATGAGTTTTCGAAAGACCCCCTAGAAACACTTGAGGAATTTTATCAAAGGGTTGAACAACATATGATGACTGAAGAGTTGAGAATGGGACATTAAAATCCCTAACTTTGGTATCGAAGAAAATGAGGAGGATAGCCTCGGAAAACTTGAGGTAAGAGGCCACCAGCATTCACTCCCTTGAACATAGCAAAGACTAATATTTTGATGGCCTTGGAAAGGCAAGGGACATTGATTCAATGTTTGAAATCCATGGCTTCGGATAACAGGAAAAATATGAGGAAGTGTTGTCAATTTCACAAAGATCATGGGCATGACATCGAAGACTGCTTCTAGCTAAAAAAGTACATTGAATCATTGATTAAGCAAGGGCAACTCCGATGACAGTTATGAATGCCCTCATGTATGTCCAGGGAGAAAATAAAAGAGGAGGGAAAGGGTGAAGATGAAGAATAGGTCTCTAATAAATGTTGACCAAACCAAAGTTGTCAAGACCCGATTCACCCCACACTAAACCTTTGTTGGAGGTTTAGTTGCTTATCTAACATATGGTGGATTAGGTCATGACTCCTAGGATTCTTAACCTAAACTTAGGTGGGAGTAATTGATTAAAAGGTTAAGTTGCTATATTAACACATTAAGTTATCAGTTTAATGTGTTATTCTAGTGAATGCACTTACTTAGCCAATCTTATTACCTTACCTTTTAACGCATATGGGGTGCATGAACATGAGTATGTGCCTTAGTGTCTTTAGGAGGCTTACCTAAGGCTTATCTAGTGCATTTTTCATGTGAGCATATACACATATCCAAGCATACAAACACACATACACAATAGGTTACAAGCCATGCGTGCATTTCTCCTATTATGCCATACTTAGTGCCTTAAGTCATACCCAAGGCCAAAATACATATGAGGCACAAGCAGTGTTTTAATCTAAGTCCTATTGCCCTTAGTTACACATAACTTATTCACAGGCCAAAATTTAAGAAACAAGGACTATATCGCCCAAAGTTAAATACAACAAAAGTTTGGTCCACTAAGTGTCATGCATGATACATAACTAGGCTTAAACTGTTTCTAAGCCCATAGTCACTTTGACCTCCACTTTGACTTGATATTTAGGCCATAATTGTTGTATTACTCTTTTGTTCTAACTCATACTAGGATGGATCCAAACACAGCAAATCCCACTGCATCCATTAGGGCCTACAAACACAGCAACATAACCTTGAGCTAGTTTTGCCATAACCATGGCTCAAATTTGGCTTGTTCTTATTCTTCTTTGCCTTTTTCCCTTTTTATGGATTTAGCAAGTCTTTCTAGGTGCTTAGCTAGGTTGCAGAGGATGAGAAGACAACAAGAAAATGAGAAAATATCAACTCAAAAAGAACACCATCATTGGCTTGCCATACATCACCATGCTTAGTTTCAGTTTTGGCTAAATTGCTTTCTCTTTGGTTTTGTGTATGTCTAGGTGCTTAAGTATGTATTTGGCTAGGAGTTGAAGGTCATATTAGTCCTAAAAACTAGCTAAGAAGTGACAATGAATTTGCTTTGAAGACTACAAATCAAAGTAATGGCCGAATGGATTGGCGGCCAAGGACTTTAACTAGTCTTTGGTCTAATCTCCTCCCAAGTACGTTAAATCCTTTAAAAGTTCATTTTTTCCTACTTTAATCTTCAAGTGGCACATATTGAGCACCCACTTCATCAATTAATTCATCCAATTAGGCTCTTTAACTTTGCCTTGAACATAAGTACACCTAATGTGCATCCGAGAGCTGCTTAGTGTTCTTTAAGGTGTTTCTATAGGTTCCTTGTGTTTTCCACTTTCTCTTAGCCCACATAGTAGCCCTCATTCTCATTTGAATGATGAGCATGTTTCTTATGTGATGCCCTTATAAGCGCATGGTTGCACACAAAGGTGCACTTAAAGGTCTTTTAGCACACTCTAGGTTGCCCTTGTTCTTTCCTATGTGTTCTTCACATTTCTTGGGTTTATGTGGCTGCACCATCTTGTATATCAACCTTAGGCATTGAGCCTACTCAATTACTATTAGTGTTTTAGACTTTAAAGTTCTCAAATCACATGAATGCACACAAAGATGTCTGAGGGCCCCCTATATGCCCTATCTTGGAGCAGCTTATTCACTTGTCTTCTTGGTCAAGTTTGTCTTCAAATTTAAGTCCACTTCTGAAAATGGGTTGAGCCTAGTTTGGTTCATAACCATACCACTTTCCTTAGGTTCCTTTAAGGTACATTCATAATACATTTAGGGCACTCTTATAGGATACTTGTTGTCTTTAGTCTTTATTTCATACATGCGACTTGTATTGTTTAAATATCCACATAATATACATTATGTGTACATTTCATCATAGCCCATGGCCAATACAAGTCATAGGCATGACAAAAGTCCAAGAAGTATCTGCGTCCTTTGGCTGGAAGTATCCAAACAATCACCACTGGTATGCCTTCGACTGAAAGAAATAGGAAGGTTAGGGAAATAACCTTGATAGAATTTGAAAATCCAACAAACAAGCGCAATAGAAGAGATGGCTCAGGGATAAAGTTTCCCCACAATGACACTTGCTTAATAAGTGGCAAAATTGGAAACTAGGATGTAAAAGGGTGCTATGCTATGATGGCCCAAACACCATTGTTTTATTCACCCATTTACTGCCAAGTTTGGGTATTCCTGAAAAGGAGCTCTAACCTATGACTTCAATAACATTCAGGCTTAGGCCAGCAGAACTTCCAGTCTTGGGATGGATCAATCTACCTTTAATGCCAAGAGGCACCTCGATCGACTCTGGGGAGGAGCTCTTTGCTTCCACGATGACAAAGTTCATTGTTATAAATGTCCCTCCATCCCACAATGCCATCCTCGGTTGGAAAACTCAAGGTAATCTCCACCTTAGGATTGACATCAAATACTTAATAGTTACCTTTGAAATAAAACATAAAGATGCAAAAATATTCATCGACCAAGTTAAGGTGTGAAAAGTGTTCACTAGAGCAAGGCAAAACCCTATCAAATTCTACGCTTAGGACATTGGGAAAGGTGGCATAATCACTGAAGGAAGGCTGGGAAAGGGAAAGTGCAATGATGAGAAGATAGAAGCTAAGAATCTAGAACTGGTTCATGGCCAAAGTACCAGAAAAGGGAAACATTTGTAGTAGAGGAAAAAGATAGGCTTATATCCCTTTTACTAATGAACAAAGATTTATTCATGCTCTCCCTAAAGGACATGCCCTGAATAAATTCAAACATAATCCAACACAACCTAAAATTGAATCCTGAATTTAAGCCCATTTGGCAGAAAAAATGCAACATATCATCACACAACAATGATTTCATTAAAAAAGAAATCCAATGACTTCTGGAAGCAGGGATGATAAGATGAGTAAAATATCCGGACTAGCTCAGCAACATTGTCATTGCCACCAGTGAAGGAAATGACAAGCTCTGAATGTGCATTAACTTCCAAAGTGTCAATGACTATTATTAAGGAGACTCATATCCCATGCCTTTAATTGATTGACTTATGGATTCCACTGCTGAATATGGATTATTGAGTTTCCTTGACACATTTAGTGGGTATCACCAAATTTGGATGAACGCCGCAAACAAGGAAAAAATGGCATACATAATAGACATAAGAATGTTTTGCCACGTAAGAATGCCATTCGACCTGAAGAATACAAGAGCCATATATTAGCAATCGATGAATAAGGTGTTCGATTCCCAAATAGAGAGGAATATGGAAGCATATGTTGATGATATGATAGTTAAAAGCAATCCATCAAATAACCACATGACCAACTTACAAGAAAGCTTCCAACATCTATTTACATTCAATATTCATATAAATTCTGAAAAATGCATATTTGGAGTAACAGCTGGCAAGTTCCTTGGTTTCATGGTTTCCAAGAGAGGCATAGACACTAACCTTGAAAAGATTAAGACCCTGCTCGGATCCAAAATAGCCACAACTATCAAGGACATATAGAGGCCTTTTGGAAGAATAACTAAACTTATAAGATTCATGTCCAGGTATAAAGATCGATGTCGACCTTTCTTTAAAATGTTGACTAAGGCATAAAAAAAATGATGTCAGAAGTGACACCAAACTGCATCCTTGCGATAAGGAAAATTAGAAAGCTTGAGATGAGCTAAAAAATTACCCTGCCCACTTACCAACACTTTACCAACCCAAGGAAGGAGAACCTCACATAGTCTATCTCGCCGTTAGCAAGAAAGCTACAAGTTCAGTCCTTATTAGGAAGGAAGATGGAAAGCAATGGCTAGTGTAGTATATTAGTAAATCCTTGCACGGGGCCAAGGTAAGGTACCCAACATTACAAAAGCAATTTATGCCTTAGTCATGGCAACTAGAAAACTTCGGCCATACTTTCAATGGCACACTATCAAATTAAGAAGTAATTTGCCCATTCGGGATATCATGAAAAGGATAAATCATTCGGAGCAACCGTCAAAGTGGTGCGTAGAACTTGGAAAGTACAACATCCTTTATGAGCCAAGAAAAGCAATAAAAGCCTAGGCTCTAGCAGACTTTATAGCCAAATTTCCAGAAAACACCAATGTCTTAGATGTCCTTTAGGAGGAAGAGCTTAAATGGGTGATTGTCATGGATGGTGCATCAGGGTTAGAACACCAAAAGTGCTGGGATAATACTATAAGGACCCAAGGGTATGGAAGCTCTGAAATCTATCAAATTTTGGTTTTGATGTCACCAACAACATCACTGAATACGAAGCTCTTATAGCTGGGTTATAATTGGCAAGGAGGGTTACAAAAGAGTCTTAAGGGCTTATAGCAACTCACAGTTGGTAGTCTAGAAATTGATGGGGGAGTACAAGGTCAAGTATTATGACTTTATCAAAGAGGTAATTCAAAGATTTGACAAAGTGCAAATTGAGAAGTTACCTCAGAAAGAGAATGTAGAGGTTGATGTATTAGCCAAATCAAAATAGCCTATCGAGGTGCTTGATTTCCTGAGCATAGCCATCATGACAATAACAACTGTAGAGGGAGGATGGAAAAATTTGATAAAAAAGTACATAGCCAATAACTCCTTGCTCGGTGACCCTGAGGAGGCAACAAAAGTATGAAGAAAAGCAGAATGATACTTTCTGATCAAAGAAGAGTTATACAGGCAACGGTACTCCAATCCACTATAAAGATGTATCAATGAAAGAGATGCAGAAGCTGTGTTGAAAGAAGTCCATGAGGGGATATGAAGATCCCACATTAGGGCATATGCTTTGGCCGGAGTATTACTTCAGTAAGGATAATTTTTGCCCACCATAATGAAGGATGTTCGGCAATTTGTCAAGCATTGCCATAAGTTCCAACAACATGCACCCATTTAGAGAACACCTTCTGAATTAGTGACCTTGGCCAATTACCTTTTGCCACTTCACCGTATGGGGGATTAATCTAATTTGTTCATTCCCCACTACAGCTAGAGGGGTTAAATATTGCATTGTTGTAGTAGATTACTTCACTAAGTGGATTGAAGCAAAACCCTTGGTAATGATATTAGCGAATGGCATCCAAAAGTTCATTTGGAAAAGCATTGTATTCAGGTTTGGCTATCGGAGGGTGATAGTCGCAGACAACGGTAGCCAATTCGTTGATAATGGGTTCAAGGAGTTTACTACTAACCTCGAAATAAAATTGCACTTTGCCTCGGTTGCACATCCCTAGAGCAATGGATAGGTGGAGGTGTCAAATAGGACTCTAAAACTTGAAGAAACGACTTGGGGAGGCGAAAAAGAAAATGGCCTGGCAAACTACCAAGTGTATTATGAAGTTACTGAACAACTCTAACAAATGCAACCAGGGAGTCTCATTTCTCCTTTATATATGGAGAAAAAGCTTTGATTCCCATAAAATAGTAAATCCTTCTATAAGGATACAGGTGTTCAATGAAGCAAAGAATGACCATGGCCTAAAGGCCAAGCTCGATATGCTTAAGGAACACAAGGAAATAGTTAAGCTCCAAAGATGAGCTTTTCTGTAACAAGTTGCCAATGCAACGAACCAAAAAGTTAGGCTTGAAGCATCAGGGTTGGAAACCTCATACTAAAAATGGAAAAATTAGAGCCTCAAAGGCCCTCCCATGGTGTATTCCACACAAATTGGGAAGGGCCTTACTTGGTCAATGAAGAAGTTTAGCCAGGAGTCTTCAAGATCAGAAACACTGAATGAGAAGAGTTAAAAAAAGCTTGACATTTAGACTCTTTGAAGAAATACTATGCTTAAAAAATTTCTAATGAAGTTGTCCAATTTCTATTAAAGTGATAGTATCAGGAATCTCAGAACACTTAGATGAATTTTTATCCATTAGCATTGCTCGAAATTTTCCAACTAAGGCAAACATATATGCCTAAAACACGTTTTCACCATTTTCCACACTAAATAAAAAAATCTCCAGGACTTGGAGAAAAATACAATCACCATAAAATTGAAATACAAACATTTTATTGAACAAAATTGAGGAAGGCTACATATAGATAGCCAAAAAGAAAAACCTATGGCACTATGCTAGTCCTTCACATCTTCACCCTGAGACTCTTTAGAAGAATCGGCTTGATCCTTGGTCTTCATAACTTGCTAGGGTAAACCCAATAATTCCCTCTACAACAAATTAAAAAGAGGGCCTACAAGGATGTCAAAGGCCGAAAAAGAGGAGACATCTATATCAGGGTAGTGATAAAGGATTTTGTGACAGGCGAAGAAAAAACCATCTTGAAAAGATCACTTAGCCATATCATTGACATCATTCTTCTTCTTTACTATGGTGTTGATCTTCTTTTTCTTCTTCTTTCTCAACTTCTTCAGCTGCTCAACCTCAGCAAGGAGCCATGTTTTCTCGGAACGAGCTTGTTTCACACCCCACACAGGCCCCAGCCAATGCACATAAACTCTATTCACCAGAGCTACTCCTATTATTAACTTAGGTTAATTACATGCACCTCTAATAGTTCGTAGGCAAACTCATGGCTCAGCCATGTCTTTTATTCCAAGATTATGAAATCAACATGTAAGGCTAAAACCCAGGAGGTGCCCCAGGAGGCTTACTAGATTCACACTCAATTATTACTTGCATCACAAGGCAAGATTTAGAGGCCTTCTCATTCAAGTGTTTCAGGTGTGTGCTCCTCAAGTGTGTTATCTCAATGCATCGCAACTAAGAAGCCCATATCCATCAGAGTTTGAAAATAGAAGATTTTCCATGTCTTATGCATAACAAACACCAAAAGTGGTTTAACACAATATAAGCCATAACTAAAATTGCACTTAACTTTATAGCACAACTTAACTTTTCATCCTTAGTATATACACAAAAGTCATAATCCATTCGAGGCCATATTCACCAAAATATATACATCAAACGAAGCCATCCGAGGCTCTGTACACAAAATCATTCAACTAGTGCTTACAATCTTGGAATACTACCAAGAGCACTTAAACTCCAAAATGGTCATTAGTTATGCCTTACATATAAAAGTACTCAAATGTACCCATAAGCCACCTTAACAATGTAGTACAAAATCAAAGTTTGTAGGAAAATTCCCATAACTAAACCCATACTCATAAGTGCAAACCACATAACTAAAGCCCATGAGCACACCTCTATAGTCCAAGACTTGTCCCACAAATCTACACACAAGCCTGCAAAACTCAAGCACTTGAGTTTCATGCTTTGCATTTTGAGAAATCATGGATGTATCATGGTCAAATTTCAGGTTGAAGTTGAAGACACAAGCAAGAACCCTAAGGAGCCCTTAAGTGCATGCTGCACTTTAGCAGTTGTAACCCACGTGTAGGTTGTCGCAAGTAACAAATCTCAGGAGTCCGAGTGTCGAACCACAGGGAAGTAAATTAAAAATACAAATTACAGGATTTTAAGAGAGAAAGTATTTGGTGCAAAGTGTGAACAAGTATTGATTAAAATTTGAAATTCAAGTAAAATAGCTAAGGTTAGGGGATCCACTTTTAGTAGATCGGTTATGATTAATTTAATCCAATCTTACGACTTAATTGAGATCCACATATAAAGGAGGTCCAAAAAGGAGAATTTAGTTAGTATTAACTTTCATTGATCTTAAAACGCCAACGCTTGCTAATGGGTTCAAGTATCCATCATGCCAACCTTTGTCAATAATAACTCAAGATTCCAATATAGTCAACAGAGCCATGTTCTACAGAGAGAATCAAGCAGCTTTTGAGCCAATGATTGACTATGATGAATCAAGACTCCCACTTAACAAGGAGGGAAGTTAAATAGATTAAGGAAGAAAATACCGTTAGCATTGTGATCCATTCAAATCAATCATAACCTCTATACCAAAAGCTTCACCCTTTGACTTTAGCAAAAAGAAGATTAGCTAGCCATAATAAAAGTAAGCAACATGTAGAAAGATGAAATAAACATGGATTAAAAGATCAAAAGAAGAACAAGAAAAAGAACGGGAAAATACTTGGACAAAGCTTCGGTATTGAAAATAAGAACAAGAACAAAGGGGAAAATCTAAAAATGATACAAGAACATAAGGAAAGCCTAAGAAAAATGGGCCATTTCACCCTCCCCCCAAGGTGCCTATTTATAGTGTTACCACCTCATAAAATGGGAGAATTACAAGTGTGTCATAATGGCTAAAAACCATTATATTGTGTAATTCTCACCATAGTGTTTAAAGTGTGGGGGGTAAAAGGCATGATCAACACCTCCTTAAAAGTGTTCCAAGTTTGTAACTTGGCCCCCAAGAAAAGCCTTAAGGATTGCTTGTTTTTCAAGCAACCTATGGACTTTTTTGTAAGGTTTTGGAAATTCGGGTACTCAATTGCAAAACTCTCACAAAAGAGATTTGGAGAGTTATGGGAAGGATATGAATGGTATGAAAGTGCTATTGGAGGACCAAATTGCTTATGGAAGAGAACTAAGGATAAAGAAAACACAAAAAGGCATAAAGGACCTAAGTGTTCTAATGTAGGCCTTAAGATGTGTATGTCTATGACTTAAGTCAAATGGAAGTTTTGTGGGGTTATCCCATATAAGGAGGGCTGCTAAAGGAAGATAAGGATGGTCAAATGTGGGCCAAGAGATTAAGACTAAGAAACCATAGTCTTGTAGCAAGGAAAATGACATAAGACAAGGTTAAGACTACTTAAGTGTGTTTAGTGTACTTTTGACTATTTAAGTAGTCAAGACCACCTTTGCTTCTCTAAATTTCGGCCTCCACCAGAAAAAAGAAAGCCAGCCCTCTCCTCCACACTTCCTCCATAGCCACCATACCTTCAAACTCAAAACTACTTGCAATTGAAGTCAAGGAAGCACAATTGGAAGCTATTTGGTGCTATTGCTTGAGTGCACCTAGGATCAAGCTCCAATTTCAGCATACCCATCAAGGTAAGGGTTCTCTTGCTCTCATGGGTTGTTTTCTGTATTTTCAAGCAACCATGGAGCTAGGGCTAAGCTTGGAAGAGAGCCATGAGCTTGATGAACCAAGCTTAGTGAGGGGAGTGCACTTATTGAAGGTTTTGTGACCTAGTGTGAAGTGCACAGTGATGGCAGCGAATTTCTGGGTTTCTAGAGCCCAAAAGTTAGTACTAACTAGTGTTAAAATCCTCCTAAGACCAAGCATTAGCTTGAGGAGGGCTGCCATAGTGATTTGGTTATGTTTATTATGTGTTTTATGGACTAACCTATGGTATATGTTGCTGCCACATTTCATGTGTTTGTTGTTTGTGTTTGGCTGCTGCATTTGGTTGCTATATCTTGTATATATGCATTGTGGTTTTTGTGTTTTAGTGTCTTTGGATGCAGGTTTTAATGATGGTTACATTGCCTATTGAATCCAAGTGCTACCCTTACTAAGTTTCTCAATGAAACTTACTCCCCTCAATTCTGTCATTTCAGGTCCAGCAGAAAGATCACCTTCAAACTAACCTTTGTGGTTTGAGTTTTGATCTGAAATTTCAGGTACATGAACTTCCATATGTCTAGTTATGATCTGGAAATTTTGGTGATTTTAGGAGCACATTTGGTATTTTTAATGGTGGTACTTATTGTGTTGTGCAGCAGCTGTCCAGCATCCTGTTTTTGGAGTCCATTGTGTCTCAGGACCTCCTGTAACCTAGGGTGCGTATTTAGCTGAGTTAAGACCATATTGTAGTGCATGTATGCATGTACATGTAGTGTATGTAAAATGAGACAAGTATGTGAACATTTGAGTAATGTTTTGGCTATGTAAGTGATGTGGTGCAAAGCTGCCTAAGTGTGAATGATGGGCTGCTTACTTGTAAATTCTGTTTTGGCCACATAAAGTTGTTAAAAGAAAGAGAATGTAATTAATATGTGTAATGGACATATATGGGATAGCCTTGGAGGGCTTTCCCCTTGTGAATGAAGTGTTTGCATGGTTTGGAAAAATTGTATGGGCAAAATGGTCCAAAAGTTGCCAGAATTTCGACTCTGGACATAAAGTTTAATATCTCCCTGTGTAGAATGAATCTTGGTATGAAATTTTGACCACACCTAGAGGACATCTAGAGGGTTAACTGGGATTTGGAATTTCTGGATTTAGAGCCCTGTAGCCAAAGATATGACGTTGCAAAGTTGGCTGAGTTACTGTTCATTTGGTCAGAATTTTGTAACCAACTTCAAAAATCCATAACTTGGTCCATAGGTGGGCTATTGATGTAAAACAAAATTCCTTGGTTTTCTCTAAGTCTCTACTTGATAATGGAGCAAATAAAACAGGGGGGTATGTGGCTAGAATGATACAGTTTATTAGTGGAAGTTACAGGTGCAGTAGCTGGTCACTAGAACTTAACAAGATTGCCTAATGTGTGGAAGCCAAAACTAAGACTTGTGCTAGTGTTTTCCTTCTTAGCTGCCATGGTGTGCATGAAATGTGAATATGTGTGTGATGGTTGGACCAATATGCATGTGTTTACATAGTGCCCAAGAGGGCCACTTGGGTATGCACACTAAGGGTAGTGTTCTGATGGCCTACAGAACATTACCAATCCTGGGAGTTTAAATGCACAGTTTTGGCACCATAACTGGACTACCCCGGAGTGGGTAACAGAAGTTGGTATCAGAGCATGGTTTATACATGTACATTGCATATAGTTGCATTGCATGCATCTACATATATGAACTCAGTTTGGTCAGCTGCTAGTGTCAAGTACCATTGAAATACCTATGATCTTTATATGTGCTCTATGATGGATCATCAATGCAGGAAGTAAACATGGTTGCCACAAGGAGAGGGGATCCACCCCGAAGGCCTCCTACTGATTCTGGGCAACAAAGAAATGAACAGAATAGAGGGAGTCAGGGGCAACAGGGGGTAGCAAACCCTGAAGTGCCTCAGGTTTGGTTAGAGCTTCAGAGGAACTTAGCTCTAATCAATGAAAACTTAATGAGGTTGATTCAAGGACAACAGCAGGGAGTCCAAGTAGCTCCAGTAGTACTAGTTCAGGATGCACAGCAACAACCAGAAGAGGATACTAGGAACACATCTGAATATGTTCCTTCTGGAAGCTTAGAAGACACAAATGATGAGACCATTGAGGTGGAAGATGAGGATAGGAGAAATCCAAGAGGTAGAAGAGTAAGATCTGAGATTGGTCAGGTGTCCAGGACCAATCCCTCAGTCTATGACCATTCCTACACTAGGAATGAGATTGAGGAAGGCCGTGAGAGAAGATCCAGGAGAAGGCCGAGAGATCATAGAGAGCATCACCATACAGAGGACTCTCATAGATCTAGGAGACATAGATCAGAGGATCTAGAGGGCCTAGATGAGGTCAGACTTTTGGAGAGGTTCCAAGGCCTAAGACCTCCACAGTTTGATGGAAGAGCTGGGCCAGAGAGAGCTGAGGAGTGGTTAATCTTCATAGAAAAGATGTTTGAGAGGATGCCACTCAGCTCCACCAAGAAGGTGTCACTGGCTACTTACAACTTGGTAGGCAGTGCAGAGATGTGGTGGAGAAACACTAGAGACAGATATGCTTTCCAGAAGGGCAGAAGGCCAGGAAGAGATATTGAGATGAGCTGGCCAGAGTTCACACAGCTGTTCCAGGAACAGTACATCAGTGATGCCATCAAGGATATGAAGCAAGCTGAATTTGATGCTCTAAGGCAGGACAACCTCAGTGTCCTAGAGTATGAGCACAAATTCAATCAGTTGGTGAGGTATGCTCCTCAGTATCATGGACTAGAGGAATTGAAGGCCAAAAGATTTGTCAGAGGCCTAAAGTCAGACATTAGAAAGGCTGTTAGACCTTTTGGAGCAGTTACATACTATGAAGCAGTGCAGAAAGCTCTATTAGTAGAGCAAGAGGAGTATGAGACTAAGTACTTTCCCAGTGGACCAGGGGAAAGTAGTCAGGCAGGAGGCAAGCAGAAGAAGCCACCACATGGCAAGGGAATTGCCAAGAGTTCCCATTTTGGTGGTGAGGGCAAGGTTAAGGGGAAGTTCCCTGGCCTAAGGTGCCCTAAGTGTAGGAGGTTTCATGGAAAGAAACCTTGCTACTTTGATACCCAAGCGTGTCTAAGATGTGGATCCATGGATCATTGGATCAAAGACTGCCCACAGGCTCAAAGGAGGCCAGAAGACCAAGGTCCAATAAGACCTATTGGGGCAGGACCTAGAGGAGGAGCACCAAGGGAGGGACAGCAGAGGCCAGTTCCTTCAGTGCCTCGGCCTCCAATGCAGAGAGCTGGCAGAGTCTTCCAAGTGGAGAGGCCAGAGACATCAGAGCAGGGAGGAGCACTAAGAGGTAACATTTACCTTAATGGTATGCCTGTTAGTGTTTTGTTTGATACTGGTGCATCTGTGTCTATAGTGGCTAGGAAATTTGTTAATGCCATGAAATTGCCTACTGAAATCATGCCTAGGATATCCTTAGTGAAAACAGCAGGTAGTCAATGTCTTTTCACTAATGACCTAGCTAAGGATTGTGAGCTAGTAGTAGGAAAGACTAAGGTTATGACTAATCTGCTAGTGTTGGACATTCCTAAGTATGATTTAGTGCTGGGTATGAATTGGCTTGCTATGCATAACATAAGAATTGATTGTGCTAAGAGGGAAATCACATTGCCTGATGGTGAAGTGCATGCATTAGTGAATTCTAAGGAATTAGTGTATGAAATGCATGGCATGGAGCTAGAGGTATTAGATGAGATACCTGTGATTTCTGAGCATGATTACTGTTATGCATTGAATGAATTGCACTGTGATAAGGAAGTGGACAGAATACCTATAGTGAGAGACTTTCCACAAGTCTTTCCTAAAGACCTGCCAGGTATTCCTCCACAAAGGGAGATTGAATTTGAAATCAAGCTGCAACCAGAAGCTAGTCCAATATCCATACCTCCTTACAGAATGCCAATCACAGAGATGAATGAGCTCAAGAAACAACTTGATGAACTTTTTGAAAAAGGGTTCATAAGGCCAAGTGTTTCACCATGGGGAGCTCCTGTTCTCTTTGTGAAAAAGAAGGATGGATCTTTGAGACTATGCATTGACTACAGGAAGCTTAATGCAGTGACTATCAAGAACAAGTATCCACTCCCTAGGATTGAGGATCTGTTTGATCAACTCAAGGGAGCTAAGATCTTCTCCAAGATAGATTTGAGATCTGGATACTTCCAGTTGAGAGTAAAGGAAGAAGATATTCCTAAGACTGCATTCAGGACCAGATATGGGCATTATGAGTACACAGTCATGCCATTTGGTTTGACTAATGCCCCAGCTGCTTTTATGGACCTGATGAACAGGGTGTTCAGACCACATCTGGACAAATTTGTGGTTGTGTTCATTGATGACATCCTAGTGTATTCCAAGGATGAAAATGAACATGAACATCATCTGAAGATTGTCTTAAAGACTCTGTTGCAGCATCAGCTTTATGCCAAGTTATCCAAGTGTGAATTCTGGATAAGGGAAGTGTCTTTCCTAGGACACATCATAGATGCACAAGGCCTTAAGGCAGACCCTGAAAAGGTCAAGGCAGTGCAAGAGTGGGAAAGACCAAAGACTGTGAAGGAAATCAGAAGTTTCCTAGGATTAGCTGGATACTACAGGAGATTTGTATCAGGCTTTTCCATGATTGCCTCAGTTCTTACTCATCTGACCAAGAAGGGTCAAAGATTTGAGTGGACTGAGAAGTGTGAAAAGAGTTTCCAGGAGCTCAAGCAAAGGTTGATTAAAGCTCCAGTGTTGATTCTTCCTGATCCAAGTAAGCCCTACATCATATATACAGATGCATCTAGATCTGGGTTAGGTTGTGTGCTTATGCAAGACAGAAATGTCATTGCTTATGGGTCAAGGCAGTTAAGACCCCATGAGCAAAATTATCCTACCCATGACCTAGAACTGGCAGCAGTGATTTTTGCTCTAAAGCAATGGAGACATTACTTGATGGGTAGTTCCTTTGTGATCTACACTGACCATAAGAGCCTAAAGTACTTGTTCACTCAGAAAGAGTTGAACATGAGGCAAAGGAGATGGTTAGAGTACATCAAGGACTATGACTGCAGTATACAGTACACAGAGGGCAAAGGCAATCTAGTAGCAGATGCCTTGAGCAGGAAGTACACAGGACTTTTGAAAGGAGGATCCTTAGCTGATCATGATGAGCAAAATAGTCTGCTATGCCTATGGCATAAATGGCATAAGTGGGAGGAAGCCCAAATTTACACATTGACAATTCAGTCTGGATGGATTGAAGAAGCCAAAAAGGCACAGGAGACAGATCCTGATCTGAAAAAGATCTCAGGAGAGGAAAAAGGTTCCTTGTATCAATCCTTTGCCTACAAGCAAGGATTACTGTACTTCAAGGACCGAATATATGTGCCTAAAGGAGCAAAGCTCAGGGATGAAATACTTGAAGAAGCTCACACAAGCAAGTTGAACATCCATCCAGGAAGTGAGAAAATGTATAAAGATTTGAAGACTCACTTCTGGTGGCCACATATGAAGAGAGACATAGCTACTTATGTCTCCAAATGTGCCACATGCCAGAGGGTAAAGGTAGAGCACCAGAAGCCAGCTGGTACCCTACAGACTCTACCTATACCAGTGAGGAAGTGGGGCAACATAACCATGGACTTTTTGACTGGGTTGCCTATGACCAGATTAAGGCATGATACAATCTGGGTCATTGTGGATAGGCTAACCAAATGTTCCCACTTCTTACCTATGAAACTCACAGACTCCTTGGAGAAGTTAGCCCAGATGTATGTCCAGGAGATAGTGAGACTACATGGAGTGCCAGACTCCATTGTATCTGATAGAGATCCAAGATTTACAGCTCGGTTTTGGAGTGCTTTTCATAAAGCACTAGGAACCAAAATCCACCTGAGTACTGCTTATCATCCTCAGACAGATGGGCAATCTGAAAGGGTGATACAGATACTGGAAGACATGCTCAGGAGCTGTGTGTTGGATTTCAAAGGTGAATGGGACCAACACTTGCCATTGGTGGAATTCTCATATAACAATAGTTACCAAAGCACCATTGGCATGGCACCTTATGAAGCATTATATGGAAGAAGGTGCATGACACCCCACTGTTGGGTGGAAGCCTCAGACAGGCTAGAGTTGGGTCCTGAAATTATTGAAGAGACTACTGCCAAAATCAAGAAGATTCAAGAGAGATTAAAGGCAGCCAATGAAAGGACCACAGCCTATGTCAACAAAAGAAGGAGAGACTTGGAATTTGAGGTTGGTGACAATGTTTGGCTGAAAGTTGCACCAACCAAAGGCACTGTCAGATTTGGCAAAAGAACCAAGTTAGCTCCAAGATACATCGGTCCTTATGAGATCTTGGATAGAGTTGGCAAGGTAGCATACAGGTTAGCTCTACCGCCAAGCATGTCAAGTGTTCATAATGTTTTTCACATCAGTATGCTTAAGAAGTGTCTATTGGACACAAAGCATGCTATTGTAGTGGAAGACATACAGTTGGAACCTAACTTGACATATGAAGAGAAACCTATAGCTATCTTAGCCAAGGATACCAGAAGGTTAAGAAACAAACATATTCCCATGGTTAAAGTTCAGTGGTCACACCACTCTGAAAGAGAAGCAACCTGGGAAACTGAAAAAGACCTTATGGAAAGGTATCCTGAAGAATACCCGAAGCTAAAGGCTATTTTGGAGGACCAAAATTTTTAAGGGGGGGAGGATTGTTACCACCTCATAAAATGGGAGAATTACAAGTGTGTCATAATGGCTAAAAACCATTATATTGTGTAATTCTCACCATAGTGATTGAAGTGTGGGGGGTAAAAGGCATGATCAACACCTCCTTAAAAGTGTTCCAAGTTGGTAACTTGGTCCCCAAGAAAAGCCTTAAGGATTGCTTGTTTGTCAAGCAACCTATGGACTTTTTTGTAAGATTTTGGAAATTCGGGTACTCAATTGCAAAACTTTCACAAAAGAGATTTGGAGAGTTATGGGAAGGATATGAATGGTATGAAAGTGCTATTGGAGGACCAAATTGCTTATGGAAGACAACTAAGGACAAAGAAAACACAAAAAGGCATAAAGGACCTAAGTGTTCTAATGTAGGCCTTAAGATGTGTATGTCTATGACTTAAGTCAAATGGAAGTTTTGTGGGGTTATCCCACATAAGGAGGGCTGCTAAAGGAAGATAAGGATGGTCAAATGTGGGCCAAGAGATTAAGACTAAGAAACCATAGTCTTGTAGCAAGGAAAATGACATAAGACAAGGTTAAGACTACTTAAGTGTGTTTAGTGTACTTTTGACTATTTAAGTAGTCAAGACCACCTTTGCTTCTCTAAATTTCGGCCTCCACCAGAAAAAAGAAAGCCAGCCCTCTCCTCCACACTTCCTCCATAGCCACCATACCTTCAAACTCAAAACTACTTGCAATTGAAGTCAAGGAAGCACAATTGGAAGCTATTTGGTGCTATTGCTTGAGTGCACCTAGGATCAAGCTCCAATTTCAGCATACCCATCAAGGTAAGGGTTCTCTTGCTCTCATGGGTTGTTTTCTGTATTTTCAAGCAACCATGGAGCTAGGGCTAAGCTTGGAAGAGAGCCATGAGCTTGATGAACCAAGCTTAGTGAGGGGAGTGCACTTATTGAAGGTTTTGTGACCTAGTGTGAAGTGCACAGTGATGGCAGCGAATTTCTGGGTTTCTAGAGCCCAAAAGTTAGTACTAACTAGTGTTAAAATCCTCCTAAGACCAAGCATTAGCTTGAGGAGGGCTGCCATAGTGATTTGGTTATGTTTATTATGTGTTTTATGGACTAACCTATGGTATATGTTGCTGCCACATTTCATGTGTTTGTTGTTTGTGTTTGGCTGCTGCATTTGGTTGCTATATCTTGTATATATGCATTGTGGTTTTTGTGTTTTAGTGTCTTTGGATGCAGGTTTTAATGATGGTTACATTGCCTATTGAATCCAAGTGCTACCCTTACTAAGTTTCTCAATGAAACTTACTCCCCTCAATTCTGTCATTTCAGGTCCAGCTGAAAGATCACCTTCAAACTAACCTTTGTGGTTTGATTTTTGATCTGAAATTTCAGGTACATGAACTTCCATATGTCTAGTTATGATCTGGAAAGTTTGGTGATTTTAGGAGCACATTTGGTATTTTTAATGGTGGTACTTACTGTGTTGTGCAGCAGCTGTCCAGCATCCTGTTTTTGGAGTCCATTGTGTCTCAGGACCTCCTGTAACCTAGGGTGCGTATTTAGCTGAGTTAAGACCATATTTTAGTGCATGTATGCATGTACATGTAGTGTATGTAAAATGAGACAAGTATGTGAACATTTGAGTAATGTTTTGGCTATGTAAGTGATGTGGTGCAAAGCTGCCTAAGTGTGAATGATAGGCTGCTTACTTGTAAATTCTGTTTTGGCCACATAAAGTTGCTAGATGCAAGAGAATGTAATTAATATGTGTAATGGACATATATGGGATAGCCTTGGAGGGCTTTCCCCTTGTGAATGAAGTGTTTGCATGGTTTGGAAAAATTGTATGGGCAAAATGGTCCAAAAGTTGCCAGAATTTCGACTCTGGACCTAAAGTTTAATATCTCCCTGTGTAGAATGAATCTTGGTATGAAATTTTGACCACACCTAGAGGACATCTAGAGGGTTAACTGGGATTTGGAATTTCTGGATTTAGAGCCCTGTAGCCAAAGATATGATGTTGCAAATTTGGCTGAGTTACTGTTCATTTGGTCAGAATTTTGTAACCAACTTCAAAAATCCATAACTTGGTCCATAGGTGGGCTATTGATGTAAAACAAAATTCCTTGGTTTTCTATAAGTCTCTAATTCATAATGGAGCAAATAAAATAGGGGGTATGAGGCTAGAATGATACAGTTTATTAGTGGAAGTTACAGGTGCAGTAGCTGGCCACTAGAACTTAACAAGATTGCCTAATGTGTGGAAGCCAAAACTAAGACTTGTGCTAGTGTTTTCCTTCTTTGCTGCCATGGTGTGCATGAAATGTGAATATGTGTGTGATGGTTGGACCAATATGCATGTATTTACATAGTGCCCAAGAGGGCCACTTGGGTATGCACACTAAGGGTAGTGTTCTGATGGCCTACAGAACATTACCAATCCTGGGAGTCTAAATGCACAGTTTTGGCACCATAACTGGACTACCCCGGAGTGGGTAACAGAAGTTGGTATCAGAGCATGGTTTATACATGTACATTGCATATAGTTGCATTGCATGCATCTACATATATGAACTCAGTTTGGTCAGCTGCTAGTGTCAAGTACCATTGAAATACCTATGATCTTTATATGTGCTCTATGATGGATCATCAATGCAGGAAGTAAACATGGTTGCCACAAGGAGAGGGGAACCACCCCGAAGGCCTCCTACTGATTCTGGGCAACAAAGAAATGAACAGAATAGAGGGAATCAGGGGCAACAGGGGGTACCAAACCCTGAAGTGCCTCAGGTTTGGTTAGAGCTTCAGAGGAACTTAGCTCTAATCAATGAAAACTTAATGAGGTTGATTCAAGGACAACAGCAGGGAGTCCAAGTAGCTCCAGTAGTACTAGTTCAGGATGCACAGCAACAACCAGAAGAGGATACTAGGAACACATCTGAATATGTTCCTTCTGGAAGCTTAGAAGACACAAATGATGAGACCATTGAGGTGGAAGATGAGGATAGGAGAAATCCAAGAGGAAGAAGACTAAGGTCTCAGATTGGTCAGGTGTCCAGGACCAATCCCTCAGTCTATGACCATTCCTCCACTAGGAATGAGATTGAGGAAGGCCATGAGAGAAGATCCAGGAGAAGGCAGAGAGATCATAGAGAGCATCACCATACAGAGGACTCTCACAGATCCAGGAGACATAGATCAGAGGATCTAGAAGGCCTAGATGAGGTCAGACTGTTGGAGAGGTTCCAAGGCCTAAGACCTCCACAGTTTGATGGAAGAGCTGGGCCAGAGAGAGCTGAGGAGTGGTTAATCTTCATAGAAAAGATGTTTGAGAGGATGCCACTCAGCTCCACCAAGAAGGTGTCACTGGCTACTTACAACTTGGTAGGCAGTGCAGAGATGTGGTGGAGAAACACGAGAGACAGGTATGCTTTCCAGAAGGGCAGAAGGCTAGGAAGAGATATTGAGAAGAGCTGGCCAGAGTTCACACAGCTATTCCAGGAACAATATATCAGTGATGCGATCAAGGATATGAAGCAAACTGAATTTGATGCTCTAAGGCAGGAGAACCTCAGTGTCCTAGAGTATGAGCACAAATTCAATTAGTTGGTGAGGTATGCTCCTCAATATCATGGATTGGAGGAATTGAAGGCCAAAAGATTTGTCAGAGGCCTAAAGTCAGACATTAGAAAGGCTGTTAGACCTTTTGGAGCAGTTACATACTATGAAGCAGTGCAGAAAGCTCTATTAGTAGAGCAAGAGGAGTATGAGACTAAGTACTTTCCCAGTGGACCAGGGGAAAGTAGTCAGGCAGGAGGCAAGCAGAAGAAGGCACCACATGGCAAAGGAATTGCCAAGAATTCTCATCTTGGTGGTGAGGGCAAGGTTAAGGGGAAGTTCCCTGGCCTAAGGTGCGGAAAGAAACCTTGCTATTTTGACACCCAAGCGTGTCTAAGATGTGGATCCATGGATCATTGGATCAAAGACTGCCCACAGGTTCAAAGGAGGCCAGAAGACCAAGGTCCAGTAAGGCCTATTGGGGCAGGACCTAGAGGGGGAGCACCTAGGGAGGGACAGCAGAGGCCAGTTCCTCCAGTGCCTCAGCCTCTAGTGCAGAGAGCTGGTAGAGTCTTCCAAGTGGAGAGGCCAGAGACATCAGAGCAGGGAGGAGCACTAAGAGGTAACATTTACCTCAATGGTATGCCTGTTAATTTTCTGTTTGATACTGGTGCATCTATGTCTATAGTGGCTAGGAAATTTGTTGAAGCCATGAAATTGCCTACTGAAATCATGCCTAGGATATCCTTAGTGAAAACAATAGGTAGTCAATGTCTTTTCACTAATGACCTACCTAAGGATTGTTAGCTAGTAGTAGGAAAGACTAAGGTTATGAGTAATCTGCTGGTGTTGGATTGGCTAGGTATGAATTAGATTGCTACGCATAACATAAGAATTGATTATACAAAAAGGGAAATCACACTGCCTGATGGTGAAGTGCATGGATTAGTGAAGTCTAAGGAATTAGTGTATGAAATGCATGTTAAGTAGCTAGAGGTACTAGATGAGATACCTGTGATTTCTGAGCATGATTATTGTTATGCATTTAATCAATTGCACTGTGAAGAAGAAGTGGATACAATACTTATAGTGAAAGACTTTCCACAAGTTTTTCCTAAAGACCTGCCAGGTATTCCTCCACAAAGGGAGATTGAGTTTGAAATCAAGCTGCAACCAGAAGCTAGTCCAATATCCATACCTCCTTACAGAATGGCAATCACAGAGATGAATGAGCCCAAGAAATAACTTGATGAACTTCTTGAAAAAGGTTTCATAAGGCCAAGTGTTTCACCATGGGGAGCTCCTGTTCTCTTTGTGAAAAAGAAGGATGGATCTTTGAGACTATGCATTGACTACAGGAAGCTTAATACAGTGACTATCAAGATTAAGTATCCACTCCCTAGGATTGAGGATATATTTGATCAACTTAAGGGAGCTAAGATCTTCTCCAAGATAGATTTGAGATCATGATACTTCCAATTAAGAGTAAAGGAAGAAGATATTCCTAAGACTGCATTTTGGACCAGATATGAGCATTATGAGTACACAGTCATTCCATTTAGTTTGACAAATGCCCCAGCTATTTTCATGGACCTGATGAACAGGGTGTTCAGACCACATTTGGACAAATTTGTGGTTGTGTTCATTGATGACATCCTAGTGTATTCCAAGGATGAAAATGAACATGAACAACATCTGAAGATTGTCTTAAAGACACTATTGCAGCATCTGCTTTATGCTAAGTTATCCAAGTGTGAATTCTGGATAAGGGAAGTGTCTTTCCTAGGACACATCATAGATGCACAAGGCCTTAAGGTAGACCCTGAAAAGGTCAAGGCAGTACAAGAGTGGGAAAGACCAAAGACTGTGAAGGAAATCAGAAGTTTCCTAGGATTGGATACTACAGGAGATTTGTATTAGGCTTTTCCATGATTGCCTCAATTCTTACTTATCTAACCAAGAAGGGTCAAAGATTTGAGTCGACTAAGAAGTGTGAAAAGAGTTTCTAGGAGCTCAAGCGGAGGTTGATTGAAGCTCCAGTATTGATTCTTCCTTATCCAAGTAAGCCCTACATCATATATACAGATGCATCTAGATCTGGGTTAGGTTGTGTGCTTATGCAAGATAGAAATGTCATTGCTTATGGGTCAAGGCAGTTAAGACCCCATGAGCAAAATTATCCTGACCATGACCTAAAATTGGCAGAAGTGATTTTTTCTCTGAAGCAATAGAGACATTACTTGACGGGTAGTTCCTTTGTGATCTACACTGACCATAAGAGCCTAAAGTACTTGTTCACTCAGAAAGAGTTGAACGTGAGGCAAAAGAGATGGTTAGAGTACATCAAGGACTATGATTGTAGTATACAGTACATAGAGGGCAAAGGCAATCTATTAGCAGATGCCTTGAGCAGGAAGTGCACAGGACTTCTAAAAGGAGGATCCATAGCTGATCATGATAAGCAAAATAATCTACTATGCCTATGGCATAAATGGCATAACTGCGAGGAAGCCCAAATGTACACATTGACAATTCAGTCTGGATGGATTGAAGAAGCCAGAAAGGCACAGGATATAGATCCTGATCTCAAAAGGACTTCAGGAGAGGAAAATGGTTCCTTGTATCAATCCTTTGCCTACAAGCAAGGATTACTGTATTTCAAGGATCGAGTCTATATGCCTAAAGGAGCAAAGCTCAGGGATGAAATACTTGAAGAAGCTCACACAAGCAAGTTGAACATCCATCTAGGAAGTGAGAAAATGTATAAAGATTTGAAGACTCACTTCTAGTGGCCACATATGAAGAGAGACATAGCTACTTATGTCTCCAAATGTGGCACATGTCAGGGGGTAAAGGTAGAGCACCAGAAGCCAACTAGTACCCTACAGACTCTACCTATACCAGTGAGGAGTGGGGCAACATAACCATGGACTTTTTAACTGGGTTGCCTATGACTAGATTAAGGCATGATACAATCTAGGTCATTGTGGATAGGCTAACCAAATGTTCCCACTTCTTACTTATGAAACTCACAAACTCCTTGGAGAAGTTAGCCAAGATGTATGTCCAGGAGATAGTGAGACTACTTGGAGTGACAGACTCCATTGTATCTGATAAAGATCCAAGATTTACAACTCGGTTTTGGAGTGCCTTTCATAAAGCAATAGGAACCAAAATCCACCTGAGTACTGCTTATCATCCTCAGACAGATGGGCAATCTGAAAGGGTGATATAGATATTGGAAGACATGCTAAGGAGCTATGTGTTAGATTTCAAAGGTGAATGGGACCAACACTTGCCATTGGTGGAATCCTTATATAACAATAGTTACCAAAGCACTATTGGCATGGCACCTTATGAAGCATTGTATGGAAGAAGGTGCATGACACCTCATTGTTGGGTGGAAGCCTTAGACAAGCTAGAGTTGGGTCCCAAAATTATTGAAGAGACTACTGCCAAAATTAAGAAAATTTAAGAGAGATTAAAGGCAGCCAATGAAAGGACCACAACCTATGTGAAGGAAAGAAGGAGAGACTTGGAATTTGAGGTTGGTGACAATGTTTGGCTGAAAGTTGCACCAACCAAAGGCACTATCAGATTTGGCAGAAAAACCAAGTTAGCTTCAAGATACATCGGTCCTTATGAGATCTTGGATAGAGTTGGCAAGGTAGCATACAAGTTAGCTCTACCGCCAAACATGTCAAGTGTTCATAATGTTTTTCACATCAGTATGCTTAAGAAGTGTTTATTAGACACAAAGCATGCTATTCTAGTGGAAGACATACAGTTGGAACCTAACTTGACATATGAAGAGAAACCTATAGCTATCTTAGCCAAGGATACTAGAAAGTTAAAAAACAAGCTCATTCCCATGGTTAAAGTTCAGTGGTTACACCACTCTAAAAGAGAAGCAACCTGGGAAACTGAAAAAGACCTTATGGAAAGGTATCCTGAAGAATACTCGGAGTTAAAGGCTGTTTTGGTGGACCAAAATTTTTAAGGGTTGGGGGGAGGGGGAGGATTGTTACCACCCCATAAAAATGGGAGAATTACAAGTGTGTCATAACGGCTAAAAACCATTATATTGTGTAATTCTCACCATAGTGATTGAAGTGTGAGGGGTAAAAGGTATGATCAACACCTCCTTAAAAGTGTTCCACGCTGGTTACTTAGTCCTCAAGAAAAGCCTTAAGGATTGGTTGTTTGTCAAGCAACCTATGGACTTTTTTTGTAAGATTTTGGAAATTCGGGTACTCAATTGCAAAACTTTCACAAAAGAGATTTGGAGAGTTATGGGGAGGATGTGAATGGCATGAAAGTGCTATTGGTGGACCAAATTGCTTATAGAAGACAAGTATGGACAAACGAAAACACAAAAAGGCTTTAAGGACTTATGTGTCCTATTGTGTGCCTTTAGTTCTCCATGCTTATGACTTAAGTCAAATGGAAGTTTTGTGAAGTTATCCCACGTAAGGAGGGCTGCTATGACATGGGATAAGGAGGTGAAATGTGGGCCAAGAGATTATGGTAAAGAAACCATGGTCTTGTAGCAAGGAAAATGACACAAAGCTTAGTCAAGCTTGTTAAGTGTGTTTAGTGCACTTAAGACCATATAAGTGTCCATTCTTGGTCGCTATCTCTCAAATTTCGGCCTTGACCAGCAAAAAAAGAAGCCAACCCTCTCCTCCACACTTCCTCCATAGCCACCATACCTTCAAAACTACTTACAATTGAAGTTAAGGAAGCACAATTAGAAGCTATTTGGTGCTATTGCTTGAGTGTACCTAGGATCAAGCTCTAATTTCAGCATACCCATCAAGGTAAGGGTTCTCTTACTCTCATGGGTTGTTTTTTGTATTTTCAAGTAACCATGGAGCTAGGGATAAGCTTGGAAGAGAGCCATGAGCTTGATGAATCAAGCTTAGTGAGGGGAGTGCACTTATTGAAGGTTTTGTGACCTAATGTGAAGTGCACAATAATGGCAACAAATTTCTAGGTTTCTAGAGCCCAAAAGTTAGTACTAACTATTGTTAAAATCCTCCTAAGACCAAGTATTAGCTTGAGGAGTTCTACCATAGTGATTTTGTTATGTTTATTGTGTGTTTTATGGACTAACCTATGGTATATGTTGCTGCTACATTTCATGTGTTTGTTGGTTGTGAATGGCTGCTGCATTTGGTTGCTATATCTTGTATATATGCATTGTGTTTCTTATGATTTAGTGTCTTTGGATGCAGGTTTAAATTATGGTTACATTGCTTATTGAATCCAAGTGCTACCCTTACTAAGTTTCTCAATGAAACTTACTCCCCTCAATTCTATCATTTCAGGTCCAGTAGAAAGATCACCTTCAAACTATCCTTTTTGGTTTGAGTTTTACTCTAAATTTTTAGGTAGTTAAACTTCCATATGTATTCTTGTGATCTGGAAAGTTTGGTGATTTTAGAAGCACATTTGGTATTTTTGGTGATGGTACTTACTGTGTTGTGCAGAAGCTGTCCAGCATCCTGTTTCTAGAGTCCATTGCATTTCAGGCACTCTTGTAACTTAGGCCATGTATTTAGCTGAATTAAGACTATTTTGTAGTGCATGTATGCATCTACATGTAGTGTATGTGAAATGAGACAAGTATGTGAACATTTGAGTAATGTTTTGGCTATGTATGTGATGTGGTGCAAAGCTGCCTAAGTCTGAATGATAGGCTGCTTACTTGTAAATTCTGTATTGGCCATATAAAGTTGCTAGATGCAAGAGAATGTAGTTCATATGTGTTTTGGATATGTATGGGTTAGCCTTGGAGGGCTTTATCTTTGTGAATAAAGTGTTTCAATGGTTTGGAAAATTTGTATGGGCAAAATGGTCCAAAAGTTGCCAGAATTTTGACCCTGTACCTAAAGTTGAATATCTCCCTATGTACAATGAATCTTGGAATACAATTTTTTCTATACCTAGAGGACATCTATAGGTTTTAACTGGGCTTTGGAATTTCTGGATTTAGAGCCGTTTAGCGAAAGTTATGATGTTGCAAAATTGGCTAAGTTACTGTTCATTTGGTCAAAATTTTCTAACCAACTTCAAAAATCCATAACTTGGTCCATAGGTGGGCTATTGATGTAACAAAAAAAAAATTCCTTGATTTGCTTTAACTTTTTAATTGATAATGGAGCAAAGAAAATAGGGGGTTACATGGATAGAATGATACAGTTTATTGGAGGAAGTTTGGGTGCAGTGGCTGGAATTTTTGAACCTAGTAAGAATGCTTAATATGTGGAAGGCAAAACTAAGACTTGTGCTAGTGTTTTTCTTCTTAGCTACCACGGTGTGCATAAATGTGAATATGTGTGTTATGGTTAGACCAATATGCATGTATTTACATAGTGCTCAAGAAGGTCACTTGGGTATGTACATTAAGGATGTTGTTTTGTTGACCTACAAGACACACCAATCCTGGGAGTTTAAATGCACAGTTTTGGCACCATAATTGGATTACCTTGGAGTGGGTAACAAGAGTGCTCATCGATGATGGCTCCAATGCTGATGTTTTATTCTCCCACTTGTTGCTAAACTTGGGCATCTCAAAAGGCGATCTCAAACCTGTTACCGCCCCCACCTTTGGAGTAGGTTTGTCCAAACTCCCTGTACTCGGGTGGATCGATCTACCTGTGATGCTAAGAGGAACTTTGGTTCAGAGCAAGAAAGACCTCTTTGGCTCCATAATGACAAGGTTCATCATTATAGATGTCCCTTCTTCATACAGTGCCATCCTCGGAAGGTAGACACAAGGAAACCTCCACATTCGCCCAGATGTGAAGTACCTACCAGTCACCTTCAGCACAAAGGAAGGGGATGTGGAGATATTCATAGATCAAGATGAAGTAAGGAAAGTATTTGTGAAGGCAAGACAAAGCCCAATGAAGGTTCATGCACAAACCTCAGGAGAAAAGATCATACTCGGTGAAGAGATAGTAGGAGGAGAGAAAGTGACTCTGAAAAAATAAAAGTAGAGGATGTAGATCTTGTCCCAGGCTGAAGTACCCAAGTGGGGAAAAAACTAGCCGAAGGTGACAAGGAAAAGCTTGTATCCTTCCTATTAATGAACAAAGATCTATTTGCCTACTCTCTGAGTGATATGCCTGGGGTGGACCCTGGTTGATACGATCAAAGAAGGCACAACCAAGGATGGAAAGGATCCATGGAAGATAACTAGTGAACCATTGACAAGAAAGAAGGCTAAGGAGCTCACTAGTGCACTTCAAGCTTTTGTGTCAAGCTTGGGTGTTGACAGATTGGCGATGTTCTGGTAGAAAAATCATATCTTGAGCTAAACAGATCGGAATTGAGTAATTATTGATTAATTGGAAAGATAACATCTGGAGCTACAAATCATATGAAGACGATCAAACCCAGTTTGCACGTTAAGGAGGTCCAATATAGCTTCAAATTCACGATTTGCGAGTCATTGCTGGTTCATAAGTAGTTGCAGTATTTTGGGCATATCTTTGGCTTTAGATGTCCGTTTTGTGTGGTTCAGGTGTCATTTCAAAGCTACGAAATAGATATACAACTTTCATGCTTTTTATTTTGAGAAATAATGGCTGCATCAAGTTCTAATTTCAGCTTGAAGTTGAAGATACAAGCAGGAACCACCTGAGAAGACTATTTTTGGAATTTTATGGCCAATCTTGTGTTGTAACGTATTTTATTTTAGTTTCCTATTTATTTACATTATTTAGGTTGTTATTTAGGCCATGGAAGTGATTTAGGTCACTTAGGATAAATGGAATTCACTGCACACCTTAAACATGTGTTAAAAGGGTGTAGGAATCCTAGTTTCACTAGGTTTTCTTGAGTCCTTTGTAACTAGGTTTCCTAGGTGACTTGGGCTGCGAATTTTGCTGAGTCTTTTACCCTAGTTTAGGCCTATAAATAGGCACATATTCTGGTTGTAAAGAAACACCCATGACATGAAATAATATTGCTACTTTGGAGAGAATTTCTCTTTGGTTCTTTGTGGACTACCTTGGTGCACAAGTGTGCTTGTGTTCTTGGTATTCTTATACTTCTCGTTTCTAGTCACAGGTTGATTAGGGGTGGGGGTCTTCAAATCTAGTCTCTTTGATGTCTTGTGGAGCTTGAAAAACATCTTGGGCACGTTTCATGGTCTTTATACCACGGGGTTTGCATCAGTTGGTATCAGAGCGACAAGTTCCATTGAAGGACATATCTTTGTGTTCTTGTTTATCTTCGGTTTTCTTTCAATTTTTTTCCAGTAATTTTGTGTCTTAATTATTTTTTTTAATCCTTTTTCTTCTTGTTTCAGGTCTGTCCTTTTTATTCCATCCTTGTTCAAGTCCAAAAATCACAAAAACAACAAAAAGAAGTCAATTCGTGTTGTCTAGTGTTCTCGGTTTCAATTCAATTGTTCTTGTTTGATTCTTATCTTTCTATTTCATGTCCAGCCATATTAATCTTCCTTGTCTTCATTGTTTCCAGCATCCTAGAGTCAAGAAAACACCAAAAAAAGAAGGATCCAAGTTGAGGAATTTTCGGTACAACAAAAGTTGTTTCAAAATTGTGCAAGTTTCAATAGTTTCTTGTTTTGGCCGAATATAAAACTGAATTTTTGTCTTTGGCAGCAAGGAACTTCAAGGAGAAAATTTTTTTAGCATCAAAACAGCAAGAAAAAAAAAAGAAGAAGGAAAAAAAAAGAAAAAAAAAGAAGAAAAAGAAAAGAACAAAGAAAAGAGCTTGCAAAAGGAAAGAAGTTTTTCTCAAAGGTGTTGAAATTTTTTGTGCCCACAAACCTATCCCATTGATTTGAGCCAAAAAAGCTTTCTTTGTGGTTCTTGTGATCATCAATTGCAAGGGCTTCTTAGAGTCTTTTAAAGCTTGTTTAGCCCACCACTTTTGGAGTCAAAATAGTTCTTCAAAAATTCAAGTTTTTCTTGTGTGCTTTGAGGATAGTTTTCTTAGAACTTTTGAGAACTCTTTGAATAGCAATATCTCACTAACAAATTGACTGTTTGAGTGTTCATCTTTTGAGTGAAACACGTGAGGTGAGTGTTTGTGAGGATCTTTGTTATTTTCAGGAGTATGGAGGGCCAGGAGGATAGAAAGATGTAAGTTAGACACAATGATGAGCCAACCATGAGAGAGCTTCAAGAAACTCTCCATAGACTTATTGGGAGAATTGAGGACATGGATTTGAGGTTGCCAAGGAGACCAAACCCCATATTGCAACCAAGGAGAGGTCCAAGGAGAGAAGAACCCGAGGAGGAAGAAAGAGTTTGGCATGACCATGGGTTTCTAAGGAGGTGTGAGCCAAGGGAGGACAACAATCTAAGCTCCATTAAACTCACCATTCCACCTTTCTAGGGGAGGAGTGATCCGGATGCATATTGGGAATGGGAGCAAAAGATTGAGATGGTGTTTGATCGCCATCATTACCCCGGGGAAAAGAAGGTTAAATTGGCTACCATAAAGTTCACTAACTATGCTCTTGTATGGTGGAATCAGGAAGTTACTTCTAGGAGAAGGAATGAGGAGGAGCCCATACACACATGGAGAGCCCTTAAAGCATTATTGAGGAAGAGATTTGTGCCTAGCTACTACTATAGAGATCAACGCCTAAAGCTTCAAAAGCTAGTGCAAGGCCAAAGGAGTATGGAGGACTACCATAAAGACTTGGAGATAACCTTGACTCGAGCCAACATCATTGAGGATGAGGAGACCACCATTGCTAGATTCATTAATGGTCTCAATCTCGAGATTGCCAATAGAGTGGAAATGGTGCCTTATTTCAATATGGAAGACTTGCTTTACCATGCCATCGAGGCTGAGAGGAGCATCAAGAGAGCAAAGGCATCCAAGATGTGTCAAGGAGGAATTTCCACATGGAGAGGAGCATGGAGCAAGGATGTAAGAGAAGCACCCAAGCCAAAAGTGGAGGCCATAAAAGGAGACTTATCTCGGCCTCAACAAGAAAAGTCAATCATGCTTGTTCCACTTTCACCACAAGAAGTCTTAGAGGATCAAAGAAAAATTCAAAGTGAGGTTGAGAGAAAAGAAAAAGAGGGGAAAGTTGAGGGCAAGAGTGATGAGGGGAAAGCCGAGAGAACAACCGAGAGATTAAGTGAGAAGAGTGAACATGAGGGGAAGAAGAGTGGAGAGTTCCCGAGAGAAGAAATTGAGTGCGAAGTTGAGAGAAGACAAGAGTGCAATGAACCCAAGCCGAGTGAAGAGAGAAAGACCTATAGAGAAGCCATACTTTCATCTAACATAACAAAGTCTTTTTCTAGTGTTGTGTTGTCTTCTTTTCAGGACTTAAGTGGAGATGAGCTACAAGAATCAAGTGAGTTGCTGCCCATTAAAGAAGTTGGTGTTCCCAATATTCCAAGTCATGTCCCATGCATCAAACTAATGAAGGAGGTTGAAAAGGAACAATTTGAGGTAAGTCCTAGTGATTTCATATGCAAAAGTTTGCCTAACATTGTTTCTTATCCTATGGTTCAAGGGGATGAAATTGTTGCAACTTCACCTGAAGCCATTGAGTGCAAAGGTGAAAATTTTGTGGTTCCTACACCAAAGGAAGATACTTGGAGACTAAGTCCAACCACTGTAATGTATTTCTTCCTAACACCTAGATTTGATGTAGTTTTGCATGAAAATCTCAAACAATGTGTGTTTGCTTGCAATGTTATTTTGACAAATGGTTTTCATGAAACTAGATTAAGAGAAGGAAGTAAGCATGAAAATTTGACAAAATATGATTTTATGCCATCTAATTCTTTGGTTTTGTCAAATCATCTTTGGAATTGCTTGAGCTTCTCTAAAGAAAAATTTGTTTTGGTGTCTTTGGTTTTTGATTTTGTTTGCTTTACATCCATGTCACATTGTTTTGTTTTGTCTCAAATTAAAACTACTTCTTTGGAATTTTTCATGCATAAATTGGTTCTTATCCATGCATTACATACTTCTTTGATTCACATTCATGTTCAGCCCATTTTTGTGTGTCAATCTTTAATTTCCAGCAAGCATTCTTTTGTAATGACACATGCATTACACAAAATTTTGAGCCTTGATCATTTTGCTTTATGTCCAAACCTGAATGTTTTTATTCTGAGTGAAAATTCTGGTTTCAAATTCAGCCTTTTAAGGAGGTATGTTGAGTCCTTTGCTTTGTGTCACATTTCATACATATTCACAATTTTCATGCATTGTGGTGCATATACATACAAAAATAAGTTTGATCTTGTTTCATTTAAAATGCTTAGGATTTTTGTGAAATTCATGCATCCTAGTTTTGTTATTTTTATAGGCCACATTATGTTCAATTTTTGTTTGTTTCAATGGCCTATGCAAACTATTGTCTTGACATGCATAACTTGTGCTTTTCATAACCATAACACTTGTGTGAGTTTAGGTACATTTGTTTTAAGTGCATACAACATCCCTAAGGTAAATTCTTCCAACACCTTTCCTAGTTATGGGAATAATGTTTTTGAGATGGCAAAGGCAATGAAAGTGATGCCTAGAGTTAAGATGAAAATTGTGCAAAATTTCAGATTTGTTGTGCTAATTGCTTCTAACTTTGTTTTTGACCTTGGAGGTATCAAAATTATCATTACATTTGGATATTGGTTTAGGTTTTTCAAAAGATTAAAGCTCCATACACAAGCATTCCATTCTATTGGTGCTTATGTGAAAGGTAAGTGCTTATGTGTTGATTATTTCACTGTTATTGATTCAATTCCCTTTTCTAATGTAGGTTTTGATTTGAGGATGAATCCTTCTAAGGAGGGGGGAGCTGATACGATCAAAGAAGGCACAAACAAGGATGGAAAGGATCCATGGAAGATAACTAGTGAACCATTGACAAGGAAGAAGGCTAAGGAGCTCACTAGTGCACTTCAAGCTTTTGTCTCAAGCTTGGATGTTGACAGATTGGTGATGTTCTGGTAGAAAAATCATATCTTGAGGTAAAAAGATTGTAATTGAGTAATTATTGATTCATTGGAAAGCTAATATCTGGATCTACAAATCATATGAACTCCATCAAACCCAGTTTGCACGTTAAGGAGGTCCAATATAGCTTCAAAATCACGATTTGCGAGTCATCACTGGTTCAGAAGTAGTTGCAGTATTTTGGGCATATCTTTGGCGTTAGATGTCCATTTTGTGTGGTTCAGGTGTAATTTCAAAGCTAAGAAATAGATCTACAACTTTTATGCTTTGTATTTTGAGAAATAATGGCTGTATCAAGTTCGAATTTCAGCTTGACGTTGAAGATACAGGCAGGAACCACCTAAGAAGACTATTTTGGTATTTTTATGGCGAATCTTGTGTTGTAACGTATTTTTTTTTAGTTTCCTATTTATTTACATTATTTAGGATGTTATTTAGGCCATGGAAGTGATTTAGGTCACTTAGGATAAATGGAATTCGCTGCACACCTTAAACATGTGTTAAAAGGGTGTAGGAATCCTAGTTTGACTAGGTTTTCTTGAGTCCTTTGTAACTAGGTTTCCTAGGTGACTTGGGCTGTGAATTTTGCTGAGTTTTTACCCTAGTTTAGGCCTATAAATAGGCACATATTCTGGTTGTAAAAAAACAGCCTTGACATGAAATAATATTGCTACTTTGGAGAGAATTTCTCTTTGATTCTTTGTGGACTACCTTGGTGCACAAGTGTGCTTGTGTTCTTGGTGTTCTTATACTTCTTGTTTCTAGTCACAGGTTGATTAGGCGGCTGGTGGGGGTTTTAATCCCAGTCTTCTTTGATGTGCTGTGAGCGAGCTTGAAACATCTTGGGAGCGTTTCTATGGATTGATACCAATGCGGGGTTCGCATAGGAACTGAAATGAGCTACTGTAGATTACCGAAAGCCCAAACCCCATATGGTCGTGCGTCCAGTATCGCGGTGTCAATGGTACTAGTCCTATAAATTTGGATGAATGAAATAGAAAATTTTAGGGGGCCTAAAGAGTATTAGGAACTTAAGTTTTTCATGTGTTTTGGGTTGGGAACCCTTTATATAGAATACTAGTTGATTGGAGAACTGACCTATTGTTGAAAATATAGTACAAAACTACAACCTTTGACCTTAGAGGTGACTTTGAAAAAGGGGGAAGTAAATGCATTGGGATTCTGTAGCCAAGTTTGTGACTTTGATGCAAACTTGCTCAAGGCTTTTGAGGGGCTTAAAAACCCTACGACACAAGAATTTGCATTGCTGGTTCATTTTGAAGTAGAATTGCTTAATAGGATCTTCAAGTTGATTCTTGTTTGGGTGACCTAGCATATTTTGGGTATGTTAGGGGTCATTTATTTGATCCTGACACTTGTGGACCATAGGTTATGATCTAGAAAATGTAAGAATCAATAAAAGATTTGAACTATCAAAACTGTAGCAGAATAAACTTGATTGCTTGATTGATTG